>OY720159.1:56320400-56920400 GCA_963082805.1 Hemicrepidius hirtus | reverse complement strand
GACATTACGATGTCTTTTTGTAAACCAAACTGAATATACTTGCTTTCGGCATTAAAAATTTCTTTCGAAAAATGTATCTTCCTCGGAGTACTAAGTAAGGTACGGGGATCCAGTGGTAGATTGGGAAATGCTTTGGTTCATGAAGCAATTTTTTTAAAGACGAGTGATTGATATGCTCACTTAGTGTCCATCCTCTTAAAAAAATCGGCTTCATGTTATAATCCTTTGTCCTTGTATATTCACTGAATGGCCTTTAGAAGGACTGGTTCATTTTACACAGGAATTGTCTTTGTTTGTCCAAGTTGAAGTTTGTATACAATTTTCGGGAAAGGGTAAATTTTTAAAATAGATAACAGCATTTACTGAGAAAAGGTTGAGAGAACTGACATTTACCATACATAAATTATATCATGTTATTGTCGCTGAATCCAAAAATTTAATTATTATGCAAATAAACGACTCGTCTTACTGGTTAAATTTAATGTACTTAATTCTAATACACCCTGTATGATATAATTACAATAATTCCTTCAATAATAAAATATACCTACTCGAAAAAGTTAACGGTGCATTAATTTTGAACAGCCCCAGGCAGCACACTATATCTGTTGTTATGTTTTTATTATATTTTCTAAATATTTTTAAAGCCGTTTTGTTTCCTAAACATTTACTACATAAAATTGATATTTTAGAAATATTAGAAAAAGTGAGGTACAAGAAATATTTATATAAGATTATAAAAGAAGGGATTCAAAATATTCTTGAATAATGTTTTGGAAAACTTACTGTAATATTTTTAAGAAAGATTTTTATGAAAGATATACCAAACATTTCATAAATATTTTAGAGAAAATAAATATGTTTCAAACTAGGTTTCTCTGTCTTTCTTTCAACGAACGCTGTAAACATAAGGTACGTTGACGAAGTTGACACGTGAAACGTGCGTGATGAAAGAAGATGTCATTTTACAATAGGTGACGTCACTACTGGAAAATTTTCTAACTTGAAATAACTTGTTTGTGTGTCCCCATTCTTCTCTCTTCACTGAGGGTGGTTGTTAAATGGTCAGGGTCAGTTATAAAGAGTAGGTATAAGGGTTTGCCAAGCGAAAGGCAACATATTTAAAAGTTTATAATATAGTTAAGTTGTTGAAATTGTGTGCTGCCAATTCTTCTGTTAAGGTAGGTAAAATATACTTTTATTATTTATATTTTTTAATATTAATTAATTAAAATCAACTATTTCTAATTTAAATTTTATTTTAAATTCTACCAGAACACGTTTTTGTAACGCGTCTGATGCCGATATCAAAAAATCGAGGAGATTGGTTTTGACAACAGCAAAACGGGGCATTCCGAAAAATTTGTAAGTTTGGAAACTATCAATTATACTATTATTACTTTTTGTTTACATTTTTGAATAAACATGAAACTCAGACTTGAGAACCAAAGTTCACCTTTAAAAATGTGTTCCATTTAAAATATCAAGTTAGTTAAACGTCGATTTCACAAAGAAACTAAAGAAATAATTAGTATTTTTACAATCTATTGTACTTTTAAAATAATGGATTTTTTTTCTTATCTTTTTCAGAAAATTCTACGAAGAACAGCAGTATGTATAGGACTATAGGTACCTACTTACATAATTTTAGTTTAGTTCAAATAATACCTACGTACCTATGTAGATATAGCATAAAAATTACATAGGCTGATTTTATGTCTTATTTTTCTGTATTTTTATTATTATTTCTTTTCATTTTTATTTTTTCTTCTATTTATTATTAATATTATTAATTAGTTATTAATTTGTTTCTTTTTGTGGTCAACAAACATTATTATTATTATTTTTATAACTGTAAATTTAATGCATCCATACTGGAGGTATTGGAAGAAAACCCATTGTTGGAAAAACCAACAATGGAGGACGTGAAAAATATTTCCAGCAATGGTTGCAAAACAGCAAGTTCAGGAATGCAAAAAAACACAGAAACATAGTGTATCTGTTAAGGTGCTTCCAGACCAAACGCGCTGCTTTGCGCCGCGCGGCGCAAATCCGCGCGGCGCGGCTCGGCGCCTTGAATTTGGACGACAACCGCGCCAAACTGCGCCACTCCGCGCAAAAGCGAACACGATCCGCTGAATGTCGGTACATCAAAGAAAAACGCTTGTTTGTGATTATTAATTACAATGATAGCGGCAGCAATCTTAACTTTTTCGTATTCCATATTTTAACACGCGCGCGCCAGTTGGAACAACGCCAGGATTCAGATTTGTCTTTAAATATTTAGCGCTGTTCTGCGCTGAGTTGCGTAGTTCCGCGCGGTGTTTCTCGGCGCGGCGCAGCGCGGCGCAGAGCAGCGCGTTTGGTTTGAAAGCACCTTAAAGTAGAACTGTATAGATATAAATTTTTATTATTATTGTACTACAGTATGATCAACAAATTTTCTGATCAGGCTTGGCCATGAAATATATATTGTGTAATTGATTTATTCCTGGTTATATTCTTGACAACTGTCAAAATCAGTTTTAGTTAAAACAGATTTTGAAAACTGTCAAAATGGGTCAAATACTACGTTTTTTTATCAGCGATAGTCAACTTTGTTATTTTAAATTAAACACCCTGTATATTTTTGCATATTTGGATTCAGGGTGAAATTCTGCATATTGTAGTGTGCTTCATTTGTTTTTTTGATACTCTATATACTTGTTTGCCTCTAGACAGCCGTGCGTTACCATAAAATTAAACGATACACTTGTGTTATCAACCAGGTGACAACAAATTTGAGCAATACCTTTTGGAGTTGAATTTAAATAATTATGTTTTCCAATAAAATTTTAACATTTCCGTTGTTTTTCACGGCACACTTGAAAATATTATGGTACCGTACGACTTGCCTACATGCAAAAAATTAAAAATTTTCAGAGTATCAAAAAAACAAATGAAGCACAGTACTATTATATGCAGAATTTCACCCTGAATCCAAATATGTAAAAATATACAAAGTGTTTTATTTAAAATAACAAAGTTGACTATCGCTGCTAAAATCTAGTAGGCCCTGAAAATGTTCGAACTACATCAAAACGTAGTATTTAATGCGCCATTTTGATGGGTATACTGACCGTCGCAATGCGACCTAGAACTAGAATTATTTGTGTATTATTTATTATTGTTATATTATTATAAAAAACAAACTATTTGTTTTAATATATCATTTTTTTTATTATTTTTTTTGTTTTTAGTCTATTGTAATGTATATTATTCAGTTTTGAGGGTAATCAAATATCAATTGAATTAATAACTGTATAAATAAATATTTTCAAACCTTTTTCAAATGTTTCAATTAAACCATTATAAAACGTTCCCAAAGAAACCGCAAATAAACGTATATTCGGAAACGTTTTATATACGATTACAGCAAACGTTTAAAATATGTAATTTTCAAACCTTTTACAATCGTTTATATTAAACCTTTATAAAACGTTCCTTAAGGAATCGTAAATAAACGTATAGTCGGAAACGTTTCCTATACGTTTAAAGCAAACGTTTAAAATATGTAATTGTCAAACCTTTTACAAAGGTTTAAATTAAACCATTATAAAGCGTTCCCCAGATAACCGTAAATAAACGTATATTGGGAAACGTTTTCTATACGTGCAAAGTGAACGTTTAAAATATGTAATTTTTAAACGTTTAACAAACCTTTTTTACAATCGGTTTACAAATCCTTTTGGACAGTTGATACACGCTTTATAAACGGTTTAAATTTAACGTTTACCGAACGTTTGTGTTTCACTACATTGTTTATTTTTGAACGTTCGACAAACCTATCTCCACCGTTCGGCAATTAATTTGTCAAAGATTTGGCGTAAACGTTTAGAAAACGTTTACTATTTTGTCGAAACGGTCTATAAACTGCTTGTGAACGGTTTCAATACCGTTTACAAATGGTTTATATTTAACCTATATCAAAGCTTTTCCGAACGTTTGCGGAACACTCCAAAGCGTTTATTTTATAACGTTCGACACACTTGCCTCAAACGGTCACCTTTACATTTGTCAAAGCTTTGAGGTAAACGTTTGACAAACGTATGTTGGTTTCTTTAAACGGTTTATAAACTGTTATCAAACCGTTTCATTCGTGTGTGTGTTAGCTGGGTTGCTAATTTGGGAGGATTACGCGTTGAGCCCGGGAGTACAGATTTTGTAATTTCGATAATGACCTTGATAACAGCAAAATATGGCGTTTTTGCAAATCCTCGGGCATTTATTTCTCCAACGGGAATTAAACAAGGATTTAATCCAAATGGGGGAACAGATAAAGGGGTTCATTTTTCTCGTAATTTTATTATACACACATACTTTTACAGAACCTAATTATTACGAGGCATTACGTTAAAAAGTTTTCTTTTACCTAGCGATAAAATTTTGATGTTGTAATTTTAAATTAAGTTTGATAATCTCACGTAATTAAAGTTAATGAAATACGAAGGATTATCCAAAACATACTTTATTTTAATTTTATGTTAACAAAATTATAAATATTCAAGTATAAAATTTAAATTTCAAATTATTTTCCTTTAGAACCTTAAATTAAACGTTTTTTCGTTAGATACGTTTAGAATATTTTAGATATTATTTGCAGTTTGCAGTTTTCATTTAGTCGGTCACCTACGTCTTCAGGCTGAACCCACAGGTTAAAATTTTTCAAGAAGCATTTATTGTAAAACTACTAAAAGTTATTCTTATGTAAGTTTGAGCTGGGGATTTGAACCTGCGACCACTAGGTTTGGTATTGATCCATCACTGATGGACCTTGTATACATTTATATTCAGGTTTATATATGCAGTAAAATTACGGTTTTTCTGAATTTCGGCAGTCGAAATTTTTTTCCCCATATGGTTCTTATATGGGGTTGGAGGTCTTGAGAATGCGCATTCAACGCGTCCACATCCAACTTTCAAACTCTATTCGTTACGGAGCTACAGCACGCTGAAGTATCGTAAGTTCAACCGATCCTAACGTCCAAATCGACAGCAGCAGGCGAAAATCCTTTTGGCCAAAAGTTGTACCCAGATGGGTCCCCATTCTGCCCCGTTTTCGTCCCGATCGGCGTCGATGAAATGTTTTTCAAATTTCAAGGGTTACCCCTTGGTTTTTTTCGAAAAACAGTTTTTTTTCTTTAAAACATACTTGCCGATGTCGGACCGCGTTCACCGGCATATCATAAGAAAGGTCTCGCGAAGAAGCATCTTTTGTGACCTGGGCACCGATTCGTTAACCCGGCCGGTTTCGGAGTTATTGCGCGAAAAAGAGAAAACACAAAACGCCCTCTAGCGGCCGGAGCGGTAATCGCAGTTGTTTGGCGCCAGCGAGCCCGACAGAGCTCGACGCGTTCTTTTTATTGCCGCCGACCGCGATCCCCTAGCTCTTTTACTTTCCGAGATATTAATTTTTTAAACTTTTTCCCAAAGAAAAATTCGAAACTCTGGCCAAAACCGTCCAAAAACAATACTCCTTTTGGTGACGTCGCCGACGAAAAACGCGTAGCCGGATCGAATCGCGGTTTGGACATGTCGTACCCGGTACCTTCCTCTACTCTCCCTCGCAAGCGGAGCCCTACCGTTCCCATAGCAACGGAGCTGCGATTTTCCAAAGCCGCCTCTGCGAAAAACGCTTTTTCCTTTATAGCGCGGTAGAACGCATTCGGGATCGGGTCGGACCCGATAAAGGTTGTAGCTCTCGAAAAACTGCATCCGATAGGCTATAGCCCATCTCCCTAACCGTACTGGTTTCGGAGTTATGGAGCTCTAAATAAAAAAGTTTGGCGTCCTCTGGTGGCGACGGCATAAATCTTAGGGGGTTCAGATTTGACGCAGGTTTACACTTTGAAGACCTCTTTTCTACGCCGTGCACCGCGATCTCCTGTCTTCCTCGGTTTCGGAGATACGGAACCCTAAAAAATACAAACTTTACGAACCCCTAAAAACGATTTTTGTCTGAAACCTGTTGGCCACAAAGGTCCCTTCTCTTAAACCCAACTCAATTACAGTTCAATTCAAAATTAAATTACTTACGTGTTAAATATTCTTTTCAACGATCTTCAGCTGAATTAAACCCAACAAGACATTGAAAATAGTTTTTGAATTCTACCCATTGGCCCGAAAGGTCTTCTGCATTAAACCGAAGGAAATTAATTGATAGTTGATAGTGATATCAGGTTTATTCCAAAGTTTATCAAATTTATTTCTTAAAAGTTTATTATGTTATGTAAGCCGATTCACAGCAAAATAATTAGTTTGTTTAATTGAGAAATATCTGGGACAGATTCCCGGAAGCTGTATTTTGCGTTCTTTTTCAATAAAATTTAATTTTCCCTTTTTATTTGTTGTCATATTATCGAGAAGGTCGTTAACCATTCTACTGATAAGTTGACTCATAAATATGCATAAATATATAAATTTGTTGCAATCTATTTACTACCAGTACTTTAATACTATCAGCATGCTTTGGTTGACTTTTGTAGTACTAATCCTTTTTGGATTATTCAAAACATTTTCTGCGATCAATAACGAATTACAAGATGGTCAATCAAGTAAGTTACTCTATGTTTATTAAATTAATTTTAAAGATTAATTTTTGTAGAATTTATGACGCATTGTACAACACCTAATCACGATATAGGGGCGTGTGTCGAAATACATAATTGTCCCATTTTCATGGAAGTTTTAGCTTCTGGTACGTTTGCTAATTACGATTTCATTCGTGCTTCTGAATGTGGTAATCAAGACAAAAAACACCCTAAAGTTTGTTGTGGAAACTTTAATAATTATTTTGATCAAAGTAAGTACCTTCGGGGAGAAAAGAAAACTTTCCAAGCACTTAATAATTTTTAGTAACAACAATCCGACCTCCACAATTACCAAAACCTCCCAGTTCGAATTTATTTCCAAAAACTTGCCGGACAAAGTTTGATCGGTTAAGGATAATGGGTGGTATAGAAGCAAGATTAGGGGAGTTTCCATGGATGGCTAGATTAAGACATCTTCGAAGTGATGGATTATTTAGTTATGGTTGTTCTGGGTTCCTTATTACTGAAAAATTTGTTTTGACCGCTGCTCATTGTGTTCGTTCTAAGATTTTAGAACCACTAGGGCCTATGTAAGTAAAAGATAATTTTTTTTTAATATAGTTTAGGAAACTGAACGAACACCTAGGGGTTATAATATGGTACAGATCCGTTTTAGGGGTAGTATTACTTTAATAAAACTTCCGGATGTGTCGGAAGAAATTTTTTGATCAGTTTTTTGTTAATGTTTAGCCACCAGGTGCAGTTAGGTGAGCATAATACAGAAACAGACCCCGATTGTTCAATGGACCAGTGTTCTGATCCACCACAGTACCTGGAAATTGAAGAACCCATCGTCCATTCTGGATATATTCAGGGTGATCCTCAGCAATATCATGACATCGCTGTTATACCATTGAAACAAACTGCGAAGTTTACAGGTTAGAAAAATTTCGGATTCAAGTTTGTTTTAGTAAAAAAATGTGAGGAAAACAAGTATTTTCTTGCTCTTCTAAGAGGAACCCATTTTTACTACCCCTTCTCAACATTATTTTTTAATTGCAGAGTTTGTTCAACCCCTTTGCTTACCAAGTACGCTCTCGCAAATCGAAGCCATGTTGGTTTCAGGTTGGGGAAAAACCGAAACCAGTGAGTCTTTTTTTTTTTATCCCCAAACCACTTAATAATACAATTCTGTTTTTAGAATATGAAAGTCCTATAAAACTAAAAGTAACCGTGCCTAAAACTAATCATTCAAGTTGTGTTAACACCTACAAACCAATAGGGATAAGAATTCAGGATTCACAAGTCTGTGCCGGGGGTGAAGAAGGACGAGATTCTTGTACTGGGGATTCTGGAGGACCTCTTATGGTTTATGACCCAATAGAGGGTTGGTTTGCAGAAGGAATCGTTAGTTTTGGAAAGGGTTGTGGGTTAGATGAGTGGCCTGGGGTTTATACAAGCATACCTTATCACATGCCTTGGATTGAAATGGTTGTTAATGAGTTTTTAGAAAAAAATGGTGGAAAACATAAGGAAAGTACAACGGAAATTAAGGAAGATTACTTTGTTTGGGGTACATAATTATTATTCTGTGATATTTTTATTATTAAAAGGTTTATATTTAGGAAAGTTAGTTTGTTTAGCTTTAAAAAAATCTATCCTTGTGTTTTCCCAACAGGGGTTGTTTTATATTTTTTTTCTCTACGTCACTGACGTTTATTTCTAAATATGTACATATAGTTGTATGTTTTGGATAATAAATCAGTATAAATAAATAAAATATGTATACATGATAGTGATGTTGGTATGAAAGCAATCAAATATTAGAATAAGAAGTTGAGAAGGACCCAAGTGCAAAATCCAAGGACGCGCCAAAATTGAGCCGGAGCATTATCAGTAATGAACTAATGCAAGTCAGGAAAGTAAAGAAGAAGTAAAAGGGGATATAATTAAATTTAGTTTAACAAGAAAAGAAGAAAGAAGGAAAAAGGTACAGAAGAGAAAAAAATGCAAAGATACACAGGAGGTTATTATAGACCACCAATATTTTATTTCGCCTAATTACATCAATGTTGACCTTGTTGGTATAAATATGACTGGATATCTTTAAATTTTAAAAGTTTAGAAATTTTTAAAACATCTTAAAATTCCCAGTCCTAATTGCTTCGTAATTACACAAAGAAACCAAATAAGAAACATATCTGAGACTGTTCCCAACCAATTTACAGCAACAATGGAGGTGTTGTTCGTGTTATTTCTTCAATTATGTGTTTTAATTATTACAAGAAACTTAGCAGAAATACAATCAAGTAAGCTAAATTATTTGTATATTAAAAGCGCAATGTTGCAAATTGCCGATTGAGAGAAACAGTCGAAGCGAATAAACAATAATTTTAAATTACGAATTTTAGAACATTTTTCATCTTGCATGACACCTAATAATAAAATAGGGGAATGCATTGAGATTCAAAAATGTTTGGTGTTTATGGACGCCCTTAGATTAAGAAAAAACGAAAGTTTTGATTTTATTCGGGCATCTCAATGTGGAGGACCACTTACACATCCCAAGGTTTGCTGTGGAAGCCACGACGATTACTTAAACAAAAGTACCTAAATATAAATTTTAATTTAACAATTTTTAATTATTATTTACCCATAGGACCAAAAAATAAAATTACGCAACGAAACTTATTTCCTAAAAACTGTGGTATACAATCCAATAACGAAAACAGATTATTTGGTGGAGTTCAAGCAAGTTTTGGAGAATTTCCATGGATGGCTAGATTAAGACATCGCAGAATAAGTGATGGCCTCCTCTCTTATGGTTGTTCTGGTTTTTTAATTTCGGAAAAATTCGTCTTGACCGCTGCCCACTGTATCCGTTCGAAAATATTAGAACCTTTAGGAGGAATGTAAGGGTTTAGTCTATTCTTTATTTTTAGCTTTTAAAACTGATTTAATTTTTAGATTTCAAGTCCAATTAGGGGAGCACAATACAGCAACGGAACTAGATTGTGAAGGAGAGATGTGCGCAGACCCACCACAACTATTAGAAGCAGATGAACCAAAAGTTCATCCAGGATACTCTGATGATAATCAACTTCATAATGATATTGCTATTGTACCTTTGAAGGACCCAGCAAAATTTACAGGTAAATGGGTTCGATTATACCCAAATTTTTGTTGAATCATCCTTTAAACATTAACACCCCATTTACAGATTTCGTTTATCCTATATGTCTGTCCAAAACCATCTCCCAAGAGTCCATGATGTGGATTTCAGGTTGGGGAAAAACTAAAACCCGTACGTATTTTAATTTTTTTAAATAGAAAATCGCTTAAAATTAATTTCCAGGTCGTTCGAGTTCAATAAAATTGAAAACCAAAGTACCAAGGGTTGACCTGGAAGAATGTATCTATTTATATGATTCGATCGGGGTCAAAATCTTGGATTCGCAAGTTTGTGCTGGCGGGGAAGCAGGGAAGGATGCTTGTTCAGGTGATTCTGGAGGCCCTCTCATGTTTATATCAAATATAATTTGGTACGCTGAAGGAATTGTAAGTTATGGAAAGGGATGTGGAGAAAAGGGGTGGCCGGGAGTTTATACAAGCATTCCTTATCATATCAAATGGATTGAAAAAGTGATGAATCAGTATTTGTTGGGAGATGAAGAAAAATTAGGTAATCGTCATACAATTTTAATAGAAGAAGAAACTGTTACGTGGAGTTGGTAAAATTTTTGAACCATGATCAATAGAACCATAGGTGTGAAGGTCTGAAGATGGTCAATTTAATTTTGTACGAAATTTGGGCAGTGCCGAAGATGTTCCTCCAACGCAGAAGAAGGATGCACGATTTTTATAATTGTTATAATAATTAAATAAAATGTTTGTGTTTTCAAATTCCTTTCCCTAATCTAGTGTTTCTTAAATCAATGAATTAATTCTATTTATTTTGTATGTTTAATCTATGATGATAAGAATATTAATAATTCAGAAGAGTTACTGCAGTGAATCGGGAAAGACCGACACCATGACGTCACCCTTGATAATAATTCTCGTTTCAATTATTGCGGTTTATCAAACCACATATGGGGTTAATTCACAAAAATTAGATTCGTGTATGACACCAAATAACGACGCGGGTGTTTGTGTGGAAATCCGAAACTGTTCAATATTTATGGATGCCATTCGGTCTCAAAAACTCGAAAGTTACGATTTCATCCGCGATTCGCGTTGCAATCCATTGGAAAACAAAATTAAAGTTTGTTGTGGACTGTACAATAATTATTTAAACCAGCAAGGTAAGTTTTCTGTATTCTATAATCTAATTTAAAATATACACGGTGTTCATGAAAGTCTGTGACAATCAGATTTTCATGTTCCAAAATAATTTTCAGTAACAACGGCAAGAACACTTCAACGTTTCGTCCTACCAAAAGATGATCTTTTTCCCAAAACTTGCGGAAAATATTCCAGTATTCAGACAAGAATTAGTGGTGGAAGTGAAGCAGGGTTAGGTGAGTTTCCATGGATAGCCAGATTGAGACATCTTCGAAGTGATGGGTTACTTAGTTATGGCTGTGCTGGGTTTCTTATCTCGGAAAAGTTCATCCTGACTGCTGCCCATTGTGTCAATTCCACGTCACTGAATGCATTAGGACCTATGTATGTTTAGTTTTAGTACAGAGGGTTGGGAAATTAATTTCTCTCTGTTTTCTTCAGATACCAAGTACAGTTAGGGGAACATAACACAGAAACGGATCCGGATTGCTTCGGGAAAATTTGTGCTGATCCATCTCAGGTTTTAAGAACTTCCAAACCAATAGTTCATCCTGATTATTCTAATAACGAACAGTACCATCACGATATTGCTGTTATACCATTAGAAGAATCAGCAAAACTATCTCGTAAGAAATTTCCATAAATCCAGAATAACGTTTAATATTTTAAATTACAGGGTATGTCACTCCTATTTGCTTACCAAGAACGTCATCCAATAATAAAAACTTTTGGGTAACAGGTTGGGGAAAAACCGAAAGGAGTAAGAAATCTTGCGAATTTTTTTTTCCTATCCAATCAATTTTATTATAGGAAATAGTAGTAGTGTAAAATTACAAGTGTTGCTACCTCGAGTGGACTGGTTCGAATGCTCCAACATATACAAAGGAAGAAGTATAAGAATTCTTGAGAGCCAAGTTTGTGCAGGAGGTGAAGAAGGCAAGGATGCTTGTACTGGGGATTCTGGAGGACCACTCATGTTGTTAAAAGGGGATTCTTGGTATGCTGAAGGCATTGTCAGTTCTGGAAAGGCTTGTGGAGAAAAAGGTTGGCCCGGAATATATACGAATTTGCCCAATTATGTATCTTGGATAGAATTAGTAATGATCCGATACTTAGAAGAACATCAGGAAGAGGAACAACAAATCGAAAAACCATTGCAAGAAGATGTAAAGGTGGTAAAGCTTAACCAAGAAGTTAGTAATGGTTTTATCTGGAATAGATAACAGAAAATAGGTTGGTTAGGTAAATTGTTTGTCTTGTATAGTTAAAATAAATTTAAAAAATGATTCTATGGTTAATTAATAAAAACGTTTATCTCCAATATCACGATCCAGAAGAAGATTTTCTATGGTGCTATCACTTTTTGGTTTTGATATCTGCAGTGCACACTGGAATATTGCTAAGTTTGTTTTCAAAACGTACAACAGGGGGTAGTATGGATTTAATAGTTTGTGGTAAATTAATTCCGTTTGTTCACATTGATTGCGTGAGAGTTCGATTATACATAAACTTTGGTATTATTATTCGTGTTGGACTCTGAAGCTCTTCATCTCTTCCTTTCTATTCCAGACGTTAAACAAATCAAAATTTAAATGAAATACCGACGAACATGTCAATAATTGGGGAACATTTTGGAATAAAGTCGTTGGTTGGGTGGGAAAAAACGTTGTAGGAGTGGCGCCCAATCTTCGAAAAATATCTAATTGTAGGTTTTAGAGTAGAACCAAGGAATTTGACTATTTTTCAGATCAATAGCCAATAGATTTCAAGATACCCAGCATGTTTTGATTAGATTTGATTTCACTTTTTATATACATTTCAGTATTAATATTATGTAAATAAATACAAGTTTATCTACTGCGTATTTAAATAATTATTGCCATTTTCATGTTTTTTAATCACCGATGACGTATAGGTAATAATCAGACGATAAATATATTTATATCCAAGGAGTGATTCAGGACCTCATTTGCCAAAAAATCGCTAATAAAATGAAGGTGATACTCTGGATAGTTTTATTTATTACAAGTTTTGGTTTTATTCAAGGACAAGAGATCTTTGATGGGGAAGGTGAGTTACCATTCAAATTAATATATCAGGAAGATGATTTTTTTAACTTTTAGCCACGTGCGTAACACCAAATAACGACGTAGGCGTATGCGTCGATGTTCGACAATGTACGATTTTTATAAACGCAATTAGATCTGAAAAACGGGAATGTTATGCATTCTTACGTGAATCCCAATGTGGATCTGAAGACGAAAGTCCTAAAGTTTGTTGTGGAAAGTATGATAATTACATCCACCACGAAAGTAAGTTAGGATGAATTAAATTCATGAAAATCAGGGACATTTTTAACAAAAAGAAGTTAGTGCAGCCATGGAGATGGCAGACCTCCACTTTATGTATGGAATAGTTTCGAATATCCTTCAGGAAAATTATTTCCTTTATCTTCGCGCCTAGAATTATTTCTAAAAAAATGTCCCAGGTTTTCATGAACACTTTGTATATATTTTCTAAAAAAATATACCAGACAGACATGTTTAGCAACAATAACCAAGCCTTTGGTTCCATCAAAACCCAGCCCTTTACCGAAAATGTGTGGTAATGATACAACTAGCTTAGAGAGAATCGTGGGAGGCGCCGAAGCTAATTTGGGTGAATTTCCATGGATGGCTAGATTGCGACATCTTCGAAGTGATAGTTTACTTAGTTATGGTTGTGCTGGTTTCCTTATTTCGGAAAAATTCGTCCTTACTGCTGCGCATTGTATTAATTCCACAGCATTGGCCAGATTGGGACCTATGTACGTTTTGATCCTCTTTCTCTTTTTAACTGAGATAAATAATTGCATAGATTTGAATGATTGTTCTTGATTTAGATACCAAGTACAGTTAGGTGAACATAATACAGATACCGATCCTGATTGTGGAGGATTTCCCAGGGAGTGTGCAGACCCACCCCAATTTTTAAGAACTGCAGAACCAATACTGCATCCATATTATTCAAATAATAAACAGTACCACCATGACATTGCTGTCATACCATTAATAGAGCCTGCAACCCTAACAAGTAGGAACCGTATAAAATTATCTCCTATAGGCTTAATCCTTTTTTTTATTACAGGCTATGTTAATACAATCTGCTTACCGGATACTCCATCAAATCATAATTATTTTTGGGTGTCAGGCTGGGGAAAAACCGAAATAGCAAGTAAAACTCTTTTTCCTTTTTAATCCTTGGTATAATACACATCCCTAAATTTCTAGGTAGAAGTACAATAAAATTATCAGTGGTTGTTCCTAAAGCAGATCAGAATCGGTGCTCAAGTTTATACAAAACAAGAGGTGTGGAACTTTTGTCCACCCAGTTATGTGTTGGAGGGGTAACTGGAAAAGATTCATGTACTGGAGATTCTGGAGGACCTCTCATGACTATAAGAAATAATTCTTGGTATGCCGAAGGAATAGTTAGTATTGGGAAAGGGTGTGGCGAAAAAGGTTGGCCTGGAGTTTATACATATCTACCTAATTATCTGGTTTGGATAGAATTTGTGATGAGAGAGTATTTAGAGAAGCATTCAGAAGAAGAAGATTAATAAAAAGTACTAACCATATAATAATTATTTGTTAAAGTTAAAGTTTACTATTTTATAAATAGTACTCTTAGTTTTTCTTTCTCTTTAACTCTTACAGTGTATTTTGTTTCTAGTTAAGTTAGTTTGGAATAAATGAGTTGACTTTTAAGTATTTTAGATCTTAGGATAAAATTCTAAACGTGACTAATAACTAAAAAGTAACCATTTATCATTGATTACCTGAGAGTTCGATTGTACATAACTTTTTTGCTACAGCTTGTAACGTTTTGTTTCTGGATTTATATCCTGCATACAGAAAAATAATATCAAATCAAGAGCAGCAGTTTAATTTCATATCATCCTGGATAACCCAGGGTTGTACTCCGATTTTTTAGACTTAGATAAATGTGCACTATTCGAGAATTAGGATAAAAAAACTGGAGGTGCGCACATCCCTTGGACTTTCCCATACTAAAAATAAATATTTCGTTTTTGGTATTCAGCAGTAGTTCGCGAGGCAGCATTGGAAATCACTTGAATGCGTAGCGAGAAACACCAGACTATACGGGTTCGATACGTACAGAAGAGAGACAGGCATCTAATTTACTAACGCAGCGGAAGTTCGCGATTTTCTCATCAACCGTACATTTTAGCTATATGACTAGCTTATACTATGTGATAGACAATTCAATTTTGCATTCAATTATATAATAATATACAGGGTGTTTCATTTAAAATAACAAAAATTTCCATGATATCGATACTACCCAGTACCCATAAGGGAATGTAAAAATGAGGTTTGACTTGATTACGTACGTTTTTCAATCCAAAAATTCAAGAAAGGGGAGGGGATATGTGGAAGTTTAGTGGTTTTACTTGGTGACAATACGAAAATACGGTTTGTCCTTGATATTTTTGGCTGCCCCGGTGGCGTAGACGCTTAGGTGGTCCGAGACTAAATGTTGATTTAATTCTTTTTTTTCTCTCCCTGCTACATATTTTTTAAACCCTTAGATTTATAGTTTTTTTAGAACCCTTAAGTTACAAGCGTTCTCCTACCTTTTTTTGGGTTTTCCTGTTCATATCTTAGGGAGAAAATATCATAGGAATTATTATTTTTATCTAAAACCTTGGGAATATTATTTTAATTAACTATTTTTGTTTTTATAATAAATAACTTGGAAATTTGATATTAAATATAACTTGAAACCTGATAAATTTTTGCAAAACTCTTTATAAAAACCGATATTACCGTTTATTCTCATTCGTTCAATAACAGACAGCATTTCTCGTTACAGTTAACGACTCCATCTTATTTTTAACGGCATTTAAGACTATAATCAAGGAGGTCATGAACTAAAATACAGATAAACTGAAATCACAAATGAGTACATCCATGTTGCAAGAATAACACAACTTTCAAGTTAACATGCATATCAGGATGATTAATGGTGTATTAGGGTTATTTGTTTGTGCGTTCTTAAGTGCAGTAATTTGTTCTGAAGTTCAACAACACACCTTAGAAGAAATTCAAGAAAGTGAGTATGACGTGAATATTAAAAAAAAATAAGAGTTACAGCCAAAAAATTTTAGAATTTGCAACACCATGCACGACACCTAATAACGACGTCGGTGTTTGTGTCGAAGTGCAAAAATGTACAGTTTTTATGGAGTCACTTGCATCGGGTAATAAACAAAACCATGATTTTATTCGTGATTCACGATGTGGGCCTGAAAATGAACACATTGATCAGCCTAGAGTTTGCTGTGGAATACACGAAGATTATTTGGATAAAGGTAAAAATTTTTTGTTCCTAAGCCTTAACACCGAGGTCGGGGTTATTAATAATCTTGTTTTCCTTGAGATTGATCTGACTTTATTTTGTCCTTGCCTTTGGAAATCCAAGTCTTTGCTTGTAATTGTGGGAAATTTTATGCAAATGTTTAATAATAAACATCAGCAAACTGGAATAAACGATCAAAGATCATAACATTATGGGTTATCTAAATTCTTAAGATTAAAACACTTTTTTTTGGAAGGGGGAAATTCCAATTTAAAATTAATTTTGTGCATAACATTCCGTGCATTAAATATTATTTCCCTGACGGACTGAGATTAATTCTCTAAACTTAAGTTTAAATTGTGTAGGGAAAAAAATATTAACAGTTGCTGGTAAAAATCGTAATGTTTGCATTTAAGGGTAATATTTAAATAAATATGCGTTTAGGTGTTTATAAAAAATTCCAATTTCTGTTTATTTTAATTTTGTTATAATTTTCCGCGAAATGTGACGGGAATATTGTCAACAGGAATTACCTAATAGCTTGCAAGGATAATACTAGGTCCTTACTTAAGCTGGCAAGGATTAAGAAATAAACCATCCAAAATGGACTCTAGACGCGTATAAATAATGGTGCAGATGCAGCAAAAATGGTTTAAAACTGCTCTGAAAATTGTTCTGAAAAGCATCCAAAAATTAGGATTTACAAAAATGCATTTTCGAATTCAAATGCATAGAAATCCTATCTCTGATAATTATTAGTCAAAATTTTACAGTTATTTACTAGCAGGATTCCACTGATTTATCAGCAAAGTATTTTATACAAACGTAGTAGCAAAAAGTTGTTTATAATATTAGTACCTACTGGTTTTTCCAAGACAGTAAAATGCCATTGGTACCGGTAGCCACAATGTTACAACCACAAGTTGCATAATTAATTAAAACAAGATCAATTTGCATGTTTCCCAAGAAAATAATTATTAGCTATTAACTCAAGAAAATTTTCTAAGCAAATATTGTACGGATTGTGATGAAAATATGCGGGGATTTTTAAAAATTCTTGTTATTTTGGGCCAACTAATCATAAATGTTGATGAAAATAAAAACAATTTGAAGTTTCATTCCTAGAAAAGATTTTGATGAATTTTTGGAATTTTTAAGGATTGTTCCAAAATTTTTTCTTCCTGGAAAATAATCCTGCTTTGTCAATTTGTGTGAAACATCCTGTATATACAGGGTGTCTCGAACTTTTTGTGTATAGATAGGATGGATTTTTATGCTTTTAAAAGTGTATATTTTTGCATATTTCCGATATTTTCTAGGTATCCATATTTTACGACTTTTTGATGCATTTCGAGATTTTATAATCTACAAAAATGCATATTTCTTAAAAAAACAAACTAAAATGCAAACATTACTAGTACATTGAAGTGCATACAAATCCTGCTTCTGTACACCTTTTTTTAAATTTTAGGAAGTTCTGTAACTCGTCCAATACCTACAACGAAACGTCCAAAATCACATAAAAATCCATTTCCAAATGTATGTGGAAACCAAACAATTTTAACACCGTCAAGAATATTTGGAGGAACTACAGCAAATTTGGGAGAATATCCATGGATGGCTAGATTAAGACATAAACGTGAAAAAGATGGCCTGCTTAGTTATGGATGTGCAGGATTTCTTATTTCCGAACGTTTTGTCTTAACTGCTGCTCATTGCATTCGTTCCAAAGCACTGGCACCATTGGGACCTTTGTACGTTTTTAAAAAATAAAAATAGATTTAATTTGGAAAAAGCCATTGCTTGTACTGAAGAGGGATTTCAGGCGCGCTTAAAAAAACAGGGTTTGTTTTTATAAAGCAGCCCCTATTTTTTAGGATGTAGGCCTGGTTTTAGCAAGAGGTCTGTTCGGAGTCGGTCTGGCTTATTTGCTTACATTTAAAAAAAATTCTGCTGGATGGACTTACGTCGTCCTGTAAATTGCTATTATTTGCGACTTGATTTCCTGAAAATTGAAAGTGGTCTCTTGTTTTGGTACTTCTATTCAGGTGGCCTATTCAGGTGTCCGCCAGACAGCAATTTTTATTTTTCGACCTTTAAAACCTTTGTCCTTTTATTCGACTTTATTTTTAAAATTTAGATACCAAATACAATTGGGTGAACACAACACCTTATTTGACCCAGATTGCGAAGAATTTACTGGAAGAAAATGGTGTGCTGACCCACCGCAAGTACTAAGAACCGCAAGGCCGATAGTCCATCAGGAATATTCAGATAATATTCAGCAACACAATGATATTGCACTTATACCCTTGAAAGAACCTGCAAAATTCACAGGTCAGTGAGTAACTTTCGCAAAAAAGGAAACAAACTTTTTTTGTTATGGTGGTCAGAAATTCCCACTGAACGATTTAAGAGTTTTTTGATTTTGATTGCATAACTGCTTTGATGTCTTTGTGTTTTTCTTGCATTTCCTTTTTATTAGTCATAAAATTTAATTACTTTAGAAGAAATATTAATTTGGTGGGTTTTTATTCCTTTCATTACTAATTTTATTTATAATAATTACATCTAAGGAAATTTGTTGAGGTTTAATGGTTTCCTAATTAAATCCTTTGTATGGGGGGGAACTCCAGATACTTTTCTCATCAATCAATGTACGCACTTAAAGGGGAAAAATCAAATTTTAAGTAACAAAAATATTTACAGATTTTGTATATCCTATTTGCTTGTCAACCTCCAGTTCCCAACAAACAGAAATGTGGCTTTCAGGTTGGGGAAAAACAGAAACAAGTAAGAAATTTTAAATTCCCTTACCTCAAGGAACTAAGTTTTTTTAATTATAGGAGAAAGTAGTCCGATAAAACTTAAAGTTTCAATAAACAGAGCTTCTTGGGAGACATGTTCTAACCTATACCACCCCTTAGGAGTAAGGATTTTGGAGTCACAACTGTGCGCGGGAGGAAACACTGGAAAAGATTCATGTACAGGGGATTCAGGAGGTCCTATCATGACTCAAAGAGGCACAGATCCTTGGTACGCAGAAGGAATCGTTAGTTTTGGTTTAGGGTGCGGTACCGAAGGTTGGCCTGGAATTTATACAAACATTCCAAGTTATAGGCCGTGGATTAAAAAAATGGCGAACAGATATTTAAACAAACATGGAGAAGCTCCTGAAACTAAAGCTAGAAAATCTAAAAATTTTAAAAATAGGAACATGAATGCCCGAATATAAAGTTTATTAAGTTTTTATAAAAGGGCCATTTTTTTTTAAGTAATTCTCAAGTTTCTCGTTTGATTTTTCATACATACACATGTTTGTATTTTTTTTAAGATTATAAAGGTCATGGATGTGTTATTGACATGCTTGGAAGTTCCTGAATATAATTTTTTCTCGTGTAATCTAGAAGATATGGAATTAAATGAGTTAACGAGCCGTTTTGGTTCGGATTTTATTAAAATTACGTCGTCCTGGTTTATATTCGTAGGTCGTAATTTTTTTAAAATAAAAGGCTGCTAAATATTTTTATTTTAGTACTTTTTAATTTTTCTGTACATAATTGTAAAAAATATATAATCGTTAGAATAACTTTTTTTTTTTTTGGTATTGGAACTTTTGTAGTACGAGTCGTAGCTTTTGCAGGTTCCAAAGGTTTTTTTTTATTTTTTGAAGAAAGTTTGAAATTAGAGGCTGACTTTTAAAATTTTTTCCGGATATTACTACTGATAATATTTTCAGCGGAGCCTCAAGGTAACCAGGAGCCGCCTCCTTCCTCCAAATCTCCCCTTTTTGGTTTTACAATTCGTCTCACCACGTCTTATCCCCCCCCCCTCCCAAGACTCTAGGTTGATTCTCTTTCGGGTTTCACCGTCAAGGTGGTCTATAAAAATGAGGAACGATTTCCAGGTGTCCTGTTTGCAGTTCCCAGGACTACAAGCTTGTTTTCCCGTGACGAGGCGTCTACCCCTAATATCGACAGGTCTCCTTGCTCAAATATACGGCAGCCTCTTAAAAAGGCAGATTCAAATCCAGTTTGTCAAACCAAGAACAATTGGTGGGTAAAGAGCAAGGTCGTCACATTTGGGGGTGGAAAAATTCTCTTGGTCATTCTTTTTCCTGTTTTCTCAACAATTTTAATCGTTCCATTAATGATTATGACGTGTAAAATGACTAATAAAGCCATTAAATGCAAATACTAGTGTAATAGTCCATGACCAAAACAGTAATTAATAAGATTTGCATTTTATGTTACCTAACTTCCTGTAATTAAAAATTCGCAAATTGGTGGAGGTTTCTGGGGATACAAAGCTGCATATTCTGATAGAGTAGAGCAGCACCGGTGACGTTGTTTTGCACTGAAAATTCCCAGTATTGGTCAATTTATTTACAAAAGTCACAAGATAACAGCAGGTCGGTTGACCATCAGTTTCATATATATGCTCCACGTCAAGGAAGACCAGTTCGTGTTGTGTCAGTTCGTGTCCTGTGCTGCTGGCAAGAACTTCTTACAGTAAAAATGTTTGTTAGTAGTACTTGGTGTAATATTATAGTTGTTCTTACAACTTTATTGGGCTTACATGTAAACGGACGTAAGTATTTTAATTTTTTTTTTTGACTAAAATAATTTAATGTGATTATGAGATAATTAACAGGAATTTTGAAGACACTCAAGGTTATTTTCATGTCTTAGCAATTTTATAAAGAAAACTTTCTTAAACTAATTTTGTGAACTTTCAACTGTCCACGTGATTGTAAAATTTAATGATAAGAGATGTACACAAGCTTTTGATATTGCAACCCAATTAAATTTGAAAATAAAGGAAAAAATTATCTTTTCTTGGCGTAAACATGATTAATTGTGTTAATAATAAGTTTTAAAATTTGATTATAAAGTTATACAAGTACATAACAGGTTATTCTTCTAGAAACCATACTAAAGAAGCTAAAGATCAAGGTTGTGATGTTTTAAAAGAAAAAAGAAACTTGATTTTTAAATTTTTGTTTTATTTTTTCAATGTCTGCTAGCTTTAACCATTAATAATAAGCGACAATTTTAACGAGGAATGATAATAGACCTGACGATAATGTAATGAACATTCTTAGAAAAATTCCATAATGTTGTTCTTTTTATTATTTTTTTCCCAAACAAACAAATATAAAATTGGTTTCAATATCAAGAGGTTGATGAAATATTTTAACCAGTCATTGTCCTTACAAGGTTAAATAAAGTATTTTTTTTAACGAACAGAACCTGGAAAGTCCTGTACCACACCAGTAGGAGAACGAGCCCAATGTACTTCAATTTATAATTGTGATGTACTTTACAAAGCGGTAACAGATAAAAATCCCGACACCGTACGTTTTTTGAGAGAATCGCAATGTGGTTTTGACATTGAACCTTACGTTTGTTGTGGTACCAGTGTTGGGTATCAACAAAATAGATTAGGAGGAACTCGTCCTACAAGACGAAGCCAAGGAAGTGGAGGACAAGGTAGAAATTTCCTACCAAATCGTAACAGTTGCGGATTCCAAGTAATTACATTTTATTTTTTATTGAAAAAAATTCTTACAATATCCTTTTGCAGGATTCAGATCGAATTTTGGGAGGGGTAACAACACAATATAATGAATTCCCATGGATGGCTCTTTTGCAATACAGGAAAAACTCTGGAGGAATGACTTTCTCATGTGGAGGAGCTCTTATTAGCAATAGATATGTCCTTACAGCTGCTCATTGTATTACTGGACAAATTTCTCAAAAAGTTGGACCACTGTAAGTGCAATCGTACGGGTTTTCCCTGTCTGCAGATGCAGACATGACCTCTACCCTCTTTTTTCTTCTCTGTCCAAAAAATTCTTCTCCGTGCTGGTTCCTCCTCTACGACTATTTTTAATACGTCTTCTCCTAGTCTTTTTGGGATTGAATAATTAAGTATTATATTCTTTTAGGGTAAGTGTAAGATTGGGCGAATGGAATACAGACACAGAACAAGACTGTGATAACGTAGACGGTTTCCAAGATTGCAACGATCCTCCTCTGGATGTTGGCGTACAAGAAGCCTTAGCCCATTCCGATTACGATGATAATTCCAGGGATAGATATCACGACATTGGTCTTATAAGACTTAACCAAGAAGTTCGATTTACTCGTATGTACCAAACTATTTTCCTTAAAGTTTAAAATTAAACCAATTTTTTCTCAACAGGTTTCATCAAACCAATCTGCTTGCCTGCTTCAGCATCAGAAAGAGCAGCAGTAGGAGATAAATTATGGGTTGCTGGTTGGGGTCGTACTGAATACGCAAACTTTAGCCCTACCAAGTTAAAGGTGAGCGTGCCTATAGTTGCAAGTAGTCAGTGTGGATCCACCTTTAGAACTGCTGGAGTAACCGTTGCTGATACTCAGATTTGTGCCGGTGGTCAACGTAATAAAGATTCTTGCAATGGTGATAGTGGAGGACCTCTTATGTATGAAACCACGAGCGAACCTAAACAATGGCGTGTAGAAGGCGTCGTGTCTTTTGGAACACGTTGTGGTACTGAAAATTGGCCAGGAATTTATACCAGAGTGTCTAAATATCTTGGATGGATTTATGATAATGTCCGACGTTAAGAAGACCTTGTGCTTAAATTTTTTTCCATTAGTCATAATTTATTAATTCTAAGTAATAATAATATTTGTCATTTTTATACTTCATTTTAAATTAAATCATTTTAATATAAATGTGTTTTTTTTTGGTGTTTTGTAAGATTTCGTCCAGTATTAAAAAATAAGTTTCCTAGATTAACGATCTTTTGACCCCTACTGATATCGTTTTCAGACCAAGATCTAATTTAGTATCGTCCGATAGATTTAGATGCCATGTGGAAATATTTAATAATTTTCTTTTTGGCAAATACAGAGTCGTTTCGGGTTGAAAGTAAGGAAAAATATATCGTTAGTATTTTTTATTACCATTTCAATTTTAGGTTGCGGTGGTGATTCCAAATGCATTCCTCTTTCGGAATGCCAAAAAGTTAAAGAAATGTTAGAAGGTGACGTATTTTTAGATTGTGCTCGTAATTTAGTTTGTGGGTATTTCCACGAACCTTATGTTTGTTGCAATAGTAAGTATTTCTAATCTTTTCTAAAATATTGAGAGCGTATCATCAAAAAAATTGTCTTAAGGAAATTGCAACACCCCAAATGGAAATTATGGGAAAAGCGTACCTTTAGATGAATGTCCACATCTTAAGGTTAACCAAAAAAGCTATGACCAAAGGAAAAAGAAATTTTTAGAGGAATCATATCTCAATAAAACCCATGTCTGTTGTAATGAAGGAGAAAACAGTTACATACCTGTTCCACCGGTCCCTATTGGTAAGATCTTGTGATAATGGTTTGCTTAAGGAATTAGAAATCAATTTTAGGTGCTTTTAATCCATCAACTCGCCCTTTAAAGCCTTCAAATTCTTCCTGCGTCACACCAAATGGTGAAAAAGCGAAATGCGTGCACATAAATAATTGTAAAGCGTATCAGGAGGTTGCTAGAGAAGTCAACTCAAAATTTCAGTTTATTAATGATTCTTTTTGTGGGTATTGGAAAGAACCTATGATTTGTTGTGGAGAGGCGTCGCAGTACCACAAAAATTATAAAGAAAATTTACCAAGGGAAGCTTGTGGAGTATGGGATGAAAAAATTAATCCTATACCACCTTGGTTGGTTTTAATTAAAAGTTCTTGTATAGGGGCTGTAATTAATCAAAAATATGTCCTTGGAACTGTTAGTTGTGTTGGGGAAAATTCTAAAAAAATGTAAGGAGGTCCGTTTTGGTTTTCTTTGTTCTTATATTTTTTTTTCTAGGGATGTTAGGATTGGAAAATGTATCAATGATTGGATTCGAGATGATTGCAAGTATGAAGTAGACGAAATTAAAACTTTTCCTCTGCATCAATATTTACGTACCGAGGATACTGGAATTGTTCTTTTAAAATTAAACAGACCCATTGAAAGACAAGGTAAAAAAAATTCTACCCTTCGTTTAATTTTTTAATTTAACTTTTTTAGATTTCATGCCTGTCTGTTTACCTAATATTGATTTAGCATATGATCAAGAAATCGAAATAATAGGTTTAGAAAAATTTGGTATAACCTGGAGAGGTACAAAAATTGAAACCAGAACGCTAAACAACGATTTGTGTTATAACACATTGAGGAACTATTTCGAAAGAATAGTTTGCATTCAAGGAGAGGTTTGCGAGTCTAAAAAAAACCTTTTACAAAATTTTCTTTTAATTAATGAAGAAAAATGGCGTTTAGTTGGATTGTTTAATAAAGAAGGTTGCTATGGATTTGATAATAAATATTCTAATAGTATTTATGTGTATAAATTTTTACCATGGATATTTAGTAACATAAATTAAATAAAAATGTAATGATATTATGTAATAAATTCTTTGAAGAGCCCTCGTAGAACAACCTTGTTACGTTACAGATGGAGATAACCATGTAAAGGAGTCAGATTATTATAATTTCCTCATGACCCCGTTTAGTGTAGTTTGATTCCATTTCTAGAATGTTACTGAAATTATTAATAATAATTTCGTTTACTTTAATAAGTTGTGAGTAATTATTTTCGATATAAAACCTTATAATAATAATATAGAGTTTGCCAACCCAATTTGGTAGAGTTCCATGTGTTCTTTCAATTGGCGAAAACCGCGTTCTTCTAGTTTGAATAATTTCGGAGATATTCTTTCTAATACAAAATTTTTTTGATTTTTTTTTAAAATACACCCCTCTAAACAAACTCCATTTTGATTGGCTGGGAGACGGAAGACGGGTGACGAGGTAAAAACAGGGTTTGGATATGTTGTGTCTTATACCTTCTTGAAACTTTTTGCAAAGATGGAGCCCTTCCAATTCCATACCAACGGAACGGGTATTTTTCAAAGCCGCTTCTGCACGAAATAGTTTTTATCATTTTCCGAAAGATTAACGGATTCTAATCACGATTTGCCCTATGCAGGGTTGTAGGTTTCGAAAAGTCCCACCCACCCATGACGGCATGTTTTACGTCCTTGGGAGAAATTATTTTTTGATCAATAAATAATGATTATTCACGGCAGCAATAACACGTAAATAATTAAGAGTTTATGTACAAATATTTTTTTAAGAATAGGTGAAGATTTTCTAAACGATGTCGAAGAAATATGTGGGCTTCAATTATTTAACAAAATAATGGATGGGGAAGTAACAGCAATTGATGAATTCCCTTGGATGGCATTATTGGAATACAAAAATCTTTCAGGGATTTCATTAGGATTTGGATGTTCAGGCACACTTATCAGTAAAAATCATATTCTAACAACTGCTCATTGTATTAAAGAAATGGAGAGAAGAAACCTTAAACTGTAAGACTTGAATTTCGTTCATGGGTGTATAAAATCTTGGAGTGGTTTTGTGGAATGGAAGGACACAAGAAGTAATTTAATTATTTTTTAGATTTAGTGTTCGTTTGGGTGAATACAACGTAAGTTCAGAAATAGATTGTGTAGAAATGTTGGGTTTTCAAGACTGTGCGGACCCACCCCAAAATATCCTTGTAGAGAAATGGATTGTGCATCCGAAATATCAGAAGCATATCAATGACATTGCTTTAATTAAACTTGCCCAAAATGTAAACTTTACAGGTAACAACCTTTTTTACAGAATCTTATCCAATGCGCCTGAAATGTTTCTCTCAATCGGCAATTTGTAGCTTTTCCACTTTTACGAAACATTAAAAAAATGACGACATACTTTATGTCCTTGAGAGAATTTTTTGGCTTGACCAAACGCACAAATATTTGATACATTAAATTTTTAATAATACTTTCTAGATTTTGTTCGTCCAATTTGCCTTCCAATTTCAAGCAGCAATGAAGAAGTTGGACAAAATTTAATTGTTGCTGGATGGGGTCGTACAGAAAAAAGTAAAACTTTATTTTGAACTTAATTTTCCTTAAATAATTAAATATTTTTTAAGGCAGTGCAAGTTCTGTAAAGCTAAAAGTTAGACTACCAGTGATAACTTTCAGTAGTTGTTATGAAAAATATTACGCAACCAATACAATTATAAATGTATCTCAACATTTATGTGCTGGAAGTGTTTTGGGAAAAGATGCTTGTACCGGAGATTCAGGTGGCCCTCTTATGTCAATACGTAAAACTGATGGAAGATGGAAAATTGTAGGGATTATTTCCACTGGTAATAATTGTGGGCTTGAAGGATGGCCTGGGATTTATATTCGTGTATTACATTATAGGAAATGGATTTTAGATCAGATTAAAAATTTATAAAGAAATAAAAAAAAGTATTGTATGTTTGTTTTATTGTTTTAGTTCGAGATAACAGGAAGAGGAGGAGGTAAGAGATGAAAAGTCGGTTAAATTAGAGAAAACTTGCGCAAATGCATGTCACTAGGATATCTAAAAGCAGTTCTGAAATATCCTGAAAGAACTGAAATTTATGTTTTTTTTTAAATAGTTCGTTAAATATATCGATTTTCAGGATACCTGCAACCACCCGTGAAACATTTTGAAAAAACTGAAGTTTGATTAAAGTTGTACAATTTATAATAGTAGGGGTAATTACCCCTCCCCCCACCCCAGAGACCTATTACACATATTTTTTCGCGTTTAACATCAACGCTTTCGGGTTCTTCGTACGTCCCGGATCGTCTACCCCCCAGGAAATTTCTCTAGATTCACCCCTTGGATTCAATTCCGGCAATTAAAATTTTCTGTTTTCAGAGAACGATAGTCAACCTTTTTTGATACCCGGCCTGTTTGATCTTGAATAATAGAAATGTTGTACAAGAGCAGTACAAGAGCACAAGCTCTATCCAGAAAATAAAAAACTTTTAAGAGATTCTTGAAAAATACAAAATTCAGTATTTTCAGGATATTTCAGATATTTTAAAAAACAATTCATTTTCCTATACATTTACGTAACATTTAACCGACTTCGTATCTCTAGCCAACCGATATCCTAATTTATGTCTGATAACCTGCAGTACAAGAATAAACCTTTCATTTTTTCTATTAAGAATTTTAATAATTTGCATTACACAACTTTAATTTCGTAGCACAATTTATTAAAGATGGAAAAACCGTTACTCGGTATAATTAATCAGATTTAAACAAGATTTAACCGGTTTAGATTAATTTTATAAACATAAGACATTAGTCCAATATTGGAAATTCCAAAACTTTCACCACGGGATAAATAAAAAAAAAGATGATCTGTATGAACTTTATTTTTAATTTAATCAGGAAATATATTTAAATATACTGGGGGATCAAAAGAAAAATTTACCAAAGTAGTTTGGAAGTTGAAAACGTTTTTTTTTCAGGAATCAACTTTTTTCACACTTACAGGTCGTTTGTTAAAGAATGTTAAGTCAGGCAAACGTGCTGGCCAGTATACAGGTGATTTAACGACTGAATATTTTTTACACGTTAAAGCAATTTTCTTTTTTTTATTTACCTGTCTTAATGATATTTAAAGTCCTTATGCAGGTGATGATAAGTTAAGCGTTTTTCGATTACAATTTTATCTTTTGTATAATCTAAGTTGTTAGAGAGAACGAACTATTCGTCAGCACCAAAACCACAAACCAGTCTTCAGTAATTCTTAAGTTAATCGACAAAAAGGTTTCTTCACTATAATTCTCCTTAACCACATACAACACTCACACAATATATATTTTAATCTATGGTGTGTCTGGTAAATACGTAAAAATTAATCGTAAACATGTTTTAAAACTTCCAATGAATTAGATTTAATAGAAGTTCGGATGAGTAAACTAGGGAAATAGGTAAAGTTTCCGATTCTAATAAAAATATAAGAGTTGAGTAACATCTGAAGCAATCATCAGAATGATGTTAACTTTCGTTTGTGTAGTTTTGATTGTCTGGTGTTTTGCTGGACCTTCAGATGCTGCAGGTAAGTCAATAATATTTTTTAAATTACATTTACGTAAATGTCTGCATATGCAGACATAATGCAATTATCCAAACTTGTTGTTGAATTATTTAAGAAGAAATATATTTTCCCTTTTCAAACACTCCCCAATTTAATTTCGATATCAATTTTAGGTCGTGGTTCATCATGTGTTACCCCAAACAACGAAAGAGCATTTTGTGTCCCAGTTAGTTCCTGCAAAGCCATCAGAGAAGCAATCGTTACCAGACAGAGCAGTGCTGTGAAATTTGCCCGACAATCCCAATGTGGTTATGATTCCGCACCCTTGGTTTGTTGTGGAAGCACGGGATTTCCCCGAACCCCTACCACATTTTCCAAACCTTCCAATACCGTTACCACTTTAAAAAATAACTTACTTCCGGGTTCGGGGGCATGTGGAATGGAACGATCCCATGATAGAGTTTATGGGGGTGATAAAACAAGCTTAGATGAATTCCCTTGGGTGGCTTTGTTACGATTTAAAGATGAAGTTGGAAGTGATGCTGGGTTCAGATGTGGCGGCTCTTTGATCAACCAAAGATACGTTCTAACAGCTGCCCATTGTGTTGTGGTAAATGCTAACACAGGGTTAAGTGTGTAAGTATGGGGTGGGGGTGATTTAAAGAATTTAGTTTTAAGAGAGATCTCATTTTAGAACAAGTGTGCGATTAGGGGAATGGAAGATCTCTTCAAAACGTGATTGTTTACCAGATGGAGATTGTGCAGATCCTGTTCTTGATATTGGAATACAACGGAGCATACCCCATTCGCTTTATCGAAAAAGAACCCGGGAACACGACATTGCTCTAATACGTTTACAAAAAACCGTTGCTTATACAGGTTAGTAAAATTATTCTTGTATAATTTTGTCTTAATTTCCTAATTTTTAGATTTTATCCGCCCTATTTGTATTCCATCTGGGGACACGGCTTTACCAAAAGTTGGGAGCAAATTATATCTCGCTGGTTGGGGTGCAACCGAAAACAGTAAAGACTTAAATAAAATTCTTTCAATTATTAGATTTAATTATTATTTTAGGTTCCAGCTCGGACGTCAAGCTAAAGGTTAAAGTACCGTTGATGGCCTATTCGGAATGTGCATCAAAATTAGCCCAACGTGCTAAAATCACAGAGAATCAAATCTGTGCAGGAGGTGTTATGGGAGAAGATTCCTGTCAGGGTGATTCTGGTGGACCTTTAATGAGATATGTTGAAACTAATTCGCCTGAGGGCTACCAATATTTCTTGGAAGGCATCATCTCATGGGGAGTAGGATGTGGTATTGAGGGATTTCCTGGTGTGTATACCAGAGTTTCCAAATATGCTAATTGGATTAGCTCTAATATGGCGGGATTCTAAAATTATTTCTAGAATAAAGATTTTTTTTATTATACAACGTAATGAAGTAAATGCAAAAATAAAACAATTATTTTAATTAATTATTTATTTTATATGTATCAGGGGCGTACTGAAAGTTGTTTATTAAACTTTGAATTTAATGGTTTTCGAAATAGAAATATGTGATGTATTCAGTGGCGGTTCGTCCATAAAGGTTCGTCCAACTGCGGAACCAAAAGGAAAGTTTCCAAAATGTAAGCCCCCCCCCATCCACCTTCATTATTTTTCTGACCTGCACATTTATGATGTAAATATTTAATTTTGCTGGCCTATTTTTATCCTTCTGAAGGGGTCCAGTGGGTCTCTGTATTTTTGGAAGATTCAGGAATCTAGCAGAAAAAGGAAGATATGAATAAAAAAACTGGATGCCATTATTTACGTTTAATATTTTAGTTATCCCCCCTCCACTACTTTAACAATTTATATACCATCGTGTGTGTAGTTTAACAGAACAACAGTCTTGGTTAACATGGCTGCGAAAGTTGTTTGTATAGTTTTTGTGTTATTCCCAGCAATCGTTTTTTGTGCATGTAAGTGATTAAAATTTTTTTGCAAAAACCTTTTATTATGTTTCAGTTCACAGTTAATTGTTGTACTAACTCCATATTTTTTTCATGGTCGATGGTTTCTAATTTATTTGTGGTTTTGGGTTATCCTCTTCTTCTTCTTTACAAGTTTTGTATAACTTTAACGTCATTATCCTATCATTATATAACTTTCAATTATTTTCTCTCTCTTTTCATTGCTTTCAATGTACTATTTTATTTTTGTAGCGCCTGGTTCTTCATGTACAACTCCGAATGGTGAATCAGCAACTTGCAAACCTCTACGTGGTTGCAAAGTAATTTTTGATGAAATTTCAACCCGAAACAAAGACGCTATAGAATTTGCAAAATCATCACAATGCGGTTTTGATCGCGAACCTTTGGTATGCTGTGGGTCCACAGGATATCCAGCTAAAGAACAAACCCCTACCAAACTTAGCCCATTCCTTCCTGATCGATCAGAATGTGGCTTACAAAAATTCTTTAGATTTATTGGGCGCGAATTAACTCAATTTTGGGAACATCCTTGGGTGGCTTTGTTGAGATACAAAAATGTTGATGGTAGTGATGCTGGGTTTCAATGTGGAGGAACTATTATAAATAACAGATACGTGTTAACTGCCGCGCATTGTGTTATAATTAGCTCCAATCAAGGATTTGATTTGTATGTAAAAAAAGAAATTTAGGAAAATTAAATTTACGGGGTTTAATTTTTAGGGATTCAGTAAGACTTGGGGAATGGAGAATTTCGACAATAGAAGAGTGTGATGAAGCTTTAACTCCTGATGAATGTACTGATCCAGTTGTTGACTTAAAAATACAAGAAAGAATTGTAAATGGACAATACGAACGAAGAAGTGGTAAAAATGATATTGCTTTACTTCGTCTTGAAAAGAATGTTCGATTTAGTGGTAAGTTCCACCCCACCCTTTATTTTTAAATATTAACGATTTTTCTCAACAGATTATATTCGTCCAATTTGTTTACCACAACCAAATGCGCCAACCCCAGCAGTCGGTAGCAAATTAGTGGTGGTTGGTTGGGGCGCGACAGAAAACAGTAAGGAATTAATTTTTCCCACCCCATTTTGCTAATACAATTTCCATTCTAGGTTCGACCTCGGATTACAAATTACAAGTTCAAGTCCCAATAGTTTCTTTAGCAGATTGTGCAGCAAAGTTTAGGAATCAAAGCAGGCAAATTACTGACGACGAGGTATGTGCTGGAGGAGTATCAGGAAAGGATTCTTGTCATGGAGATTCAGGGGGACCACTTATAGGTTCTTTTGCGAAACGAATCGGGGAAACAGATCAATGGTACCAAGAAGGGGTTGCTTCTTGGGGAGTTGGGTGTGGAATTGCTGGGTATCCAGAAATTTATACTAGAGTGTCACGGTATATGACTTGGATTGTTGATAATTTGAAAGAATTTTAAATGTAATCGAAATTTTGTAGTTTGTGTTTTATTTATGTATTTTTTGACAAGTAGTATTGTGGTAAGGAATATCGTCGGCAAAATAGAAGGGGCAAGAAATAAACTTAGTCAGAACCGAATAATGGAGGTGCCTACCTCCCCTGGACTTCCTCACATTTCGTTTTTGGTATGCAACAGTATAGTTCTCGACTTTGAGTCAGTCTCTGGAAATTACTTGAATGCGTGACTCGATAAACGAGACTATACGGCAGGGGTGCTCAAACAGTCGATCGCGAGAGCTTTTAGAGTCGATCGCGTAAATAATAAGTAAGTCCGCACCGCACGCATATCCACAAGAGCTAAACATAGATTATTAGATTTCATATGTATAATTTATATTGCATGTGCAATAAATATTATACTATTTAGTTCGGTTGTATTTTTTTATACCTAGTAGTAGAATAGTCGATCGCACGCCGCCTAATTATTTTGTGGTAGATCGCCGATAGTACAAGTCTGAGTATACGGGTTCGGCAGGTACAGAAGAGAGACGCGGATCCGTAGTAATACTAAATCTTCAAAGTTTACAAAACGCAGCGGAAGTTCGCGATTTTCTCATCAACCGTACATTTTAGCTATATGACTACGTTATACTATGTGATAGACAATTCAATTTTGCATTCAATTATATAATAATATACAGGGTGTTTCATTTAAAATAACAAAGTTGCTTAGTGTACTATGGAAACCAAACACCCTGTATACGTGATATTTATTTAGGAGAATGCAAATTTATATCCTGAACAACTTTTCTATTTAAACTTTTTTCATATTTTGATTAATAAAGGAGCTACAGGATCATCAATTTCCGATTTTCAAAACCTCGTAGAGGTCGCCGCAGTGAAATTCTAGCATTCATCAAAAAAATAAAATTGCGGTATGGGAAAGTAACAAAAATAAAATTATGAAAATTGCATATTGCCGTTTTGGTTTCAAACTGACGGGTTCGTTAAATCTCTGTTTAACATCTTTGTTCTGTAGGTTATCATGAAGTGCTTCTATTAACGTCGCCGCCATTTGAATAACCGATGAAAATATTCGAAATTCGCAAAAACCATCACAGTAACGTTAGGGACTTAAGGGTTAGACCTAAATTGTAGCCCTTACTTTCTCTAATTACACAGGTTGAAGGATTTCATTGTTACCCACCAAGCAGACAAAACGTATAAGACAGAGAGAGAGATGAACATGAAACTCGTTTTCGTCTCGTGTTAATTTTTTCTGTAAATATCCCTGAATCGCTTTCGGAGATAATAAACCTAGTTAGGAAGAGATAAATTTTGATTGCGTGCCTTCGAATACCATCAATCACAGTTCAGTTGTGGTGACGTATTGGGAATTCTTAAAATATGGATAAGGAAAACCCAATCAACATCCAATGCAAGAAATAAATTTACAGTTGTTATCGGCTATTTTTATTAATAAATTATAATCAAGCAAGTATGCGCAGTAAGCAATTAAAAATAAAATTTTATCAATATGCTTGCAACTAGAAGTTGTCTCGCCTGGGGCCCCTGCATATTTCCATTTTTTATTTAAAATAGATCAAAAAAATTGGAAAGCTTTAGAAAAAATGTTATGAGATCTTCTTAAGGAAGGTTTCCAAAATTTAAGCCCCCCCCAACCACCTTCATTATTTTCCTGAGCTCCACATTTACGATGTAAATATTTAAATTTCCTGCCCTATTTTTATCCTTCTGGAGCTTGCGTGTGGGGTCCAGTCCGTCTCTGCATTTTTGTAAAATTTTCTGAATCTAGCAGAAAAAGGAAGATATGAATAAAAAAACTGGATGCCATTATTTATGTTTAATACTTGTTTATCCCCCCCACTACTTTAACAATTTCTATACCATCGCGTGTGTAGTTTAACAGCTCCAAACAGAGACGAACAACAGTCTTGGTCAACATGGCTGTGAAAGTTGTTTGTGTAGTTTTTGTGTTATTCCCAGCAATCGTTTTTTGTGCATGTAAGTGATCAAAATTTTTTTGCAAAAACCTTTTATTATGTTTCAGTTCACAGTTAATTGTTGTACTAACTCCATATTTTTTTCATGGTCGATGGTTTCTAATTTATTTGTGGTTTTGGGTTCCCCTCTTCTTCTTCTTTTCAAATTCTACTTTAGTCCGAATAGAATTTTCTTGAATTTCTGTGGTGTTTACAATAAAATTTCCCAACAAATCCTTCGCACTTGTCGCACGTTTCCTTGAAAACAATTGCACCGATGTCACGCACATTTTAAAGCCAGTATCTTAAATTTAGCAAGAGGTTCGCGCTGTAAGACTCCCAATGATGAATCTGCAAAATGTACAGCTTTTTCTGCTTGTAAAATAATCAAGGATGCTGTAGGAACTCGAAATAAGGATGCAATTGAATTTGCAAAAGCCTCTCAATGTGGTTATGACAGTGAGCCGTTGGTTTGTTGTGGAACTTCCTCAGTAAAAACTGGTAAGTTAGATCCTCCTATTCGGTTTTAATATCAGTTGATATTAAATTATAATGCTGTGAAGAAACCGGTAAAACGTCATAGAGATGATTATTTCAAGGGAATCCCGAGCTTGTGCGCAATAAACAAAGATTTATGATAATCAGTTCATTGCAAGTTCATAACTTTGAGCAGTTTTTATAATTGCCTTGTCCTATTCAGTTTTAGATAAAGTAATGCAGTATTTTTAGCTTGTTTGTCTTTGATTATGGGAATTTGTTTGTTTTCTTTGCTTTTAATCTTAATCGTTATTCTAAGAATTGCTTCCAAGATTTCTTTGTAGCTTTGTGAGACAAACCACCTTCTTTAAGGGTTGAAAGAAGGGAGGTTTATTTTGGATTTTTTCAACTGGCTAGTCTAGGCAAAATTTTTTAGGGTCCTCAACTTTAATACGCATTCATTTTTGTCTGCGCTGTAAATATTTTCGAGCCGGTCCTGCTTAGAATATTTTTTTATACAGCAAGTTATTTTTATATGCATCTATGCGAACATGAAATTTCTCATGCTTAGCACGTCAATGTCGATTTAAATAACAAACAAAAATAATGAGCGGGCGGTTACAGTATCTACTCTACCTTTAATTAGAGAAATTTTTTAAATTGTGGAGGTTATTTCTTCCATGTACAATTCCAAGAAATAAATGATTGACTTTGTGTATTAATATAAACCAAATAGTTGACTTGGTATTTTTTCTAAGAAGTTTGAAGTTTCAAAGGCCCATTTTTTTCATGCAGCCTTCCATTCTGTTGATGCATTGTCAAAGACACTCCCATTAGAGGGATTTCCATGTTGGTTGTTGGAATTATTTTTTGTGTAAAGTGTATCGGCAATTTTATCGATTATAACGAATTTTTTGGAATGGGGTCGAATTCGGATGGCTACTAATTTTTTTAATTTTTTTTAACCCAATCCAATGGGCAGAGGTTGTTTTTAGAATTTTTCTTTGTTGCGTTCTCAACACTTCATATTGAATTAATTCTCATGCAATTAATTAATTTTTATAATTAACGTCATTATCCAATCATTATATAACCTTCAATTATTTTCTCACTCTTTTCATTGCTTTCAATGTACTATTTTATTTTTTTAGCCCGTGGTTCTTCATGTACAACTCCGAATGGTGAATCAACAACTTGCAAACCTCTACGTGGTTGCAAAGTAATTTTTGATGCAGTTTCAACCCGAAACAAAGACGCTATAGAATTTGCAAAATCATCCCAATGCGGTTATGATAGCGAACCTTTGGTATGCTGTGGGTCCACAGGATATCCAGCTAAAGAAGAAACCCCTACCAAACTTAGCCCATTCCTTCCTGAGCGATCAGAATGTGGCTTAGCCAAAGCCTTTAGGGTTGTTGGGGGCGAATTAACTCAAATTTGGGAACATCCTTGGGTGGCTTTGTTGAGATACAAAAATGTTGATGGTAGTGATGCTGGGTTCCAATGTGGAGGAACTGTTATAAATAACAGATACGTATTAACTGCCGCGCATTGTGTTATAATTAGCTCCAATCAAGGATTTGATTTGTATGTAAAAAAAGAAATTTAGGAAAATTAAATTTACGTGGTTTAATTTTTAGGGATTCAGTAAGACTTGGGGAATGGAAAATTTCGACAGTAGAAGACTGTGAAGAAGGTTTAGCTAATGATGAATGCGCTGATCCAGTTGTTGACTTAAAAATAGAAGAAAGAATTGTAAATAGACAATACGAACGAAGAAGTGGTAAAAATGATATTGCTTTACTTCGTCTTGAAAAGAATGTTCGATTTAGTGGTAAGTTCCACCCTACCCTTTAATTTTTAAATATTAACGATTTTTCCCAACAGATTATATTCGTCCAATTTGTTTACCGCAACCAAATTCACCAACCCCAGCAGTCGGTAGCAAATTAGTGGTGGTTGGTTGGGGCGCGACAGAAAATAGTAAGGAATTAATTTTTCCCACCCCATTTTCCTAATACAATTTCCATTCTAGGTTCGACCTCGGATAACAAATTAAAAGTTCAAGTCCCAATAGTTTCTTTAAGAGATTGTGCAGCAAAGTTGAGGAATCAAAGAAGACAAATTACCGACGACCAGGTATGTGCTGGAGGAGTATCAGGAAAGGATTCTTGTCGTGGAGACTCAGGGGGACCACTTATGGGTTCTTTTGCAAAACAACCGGGGGAAAAAGATCAATGGTACCAAGAAGGGGTTGTTTCTTGGGGAGTTGGGTGTGGAATTGCTGGGTATCCAGCAATTTATACTAGAGTGTCACGGTATATGACTTGGATTGTTGATAGTTTGAAAGAATTTTAAATGTAATCTAAATTTTGTAGTTTGTGTGTTATTTATATATTTTTTGACGATTTTAATAAAAATATACTTGTAGTGTGTTTTTTTTTGTTATTTTTTGACGAATAGTATTACGGTAAGGAATATCGTCGGCAAAATAGAAGGAGCAAGAAATAAACTTTGTTTGGAAAACAGTTACCACTAATGGTAACTTTATTTCTTGTTTGGAAAATACAGTTTGCGTTGGTATTATTGACGTTTTGTCATTGGACAGATCATCTTCAGGTTTGCTTCTGACGCACAAGTTACGTTCGACATTGGGTTATGTAGGATGATTTCTTAATTTAAAAAAGAGAAAACGAAAACGGGGATGACGTTTTAGACATTTCGGCCATCATGGTAAGAATGATCAGGAATGCTGGGTTTTGCAGGTTGAAGGTTGCCGTTGGGGTTGAAATATTCTTGGATCAGAGGCTGCTTTGCACGATTCCCTAATTTATTTACAGGAGAGAGATCGAACGTCTGGGTAGGTTACAGCTCAAATTATTTTCCGCAATGTTATCTTACGAGGTGCAGTTGGAATCTGCGAGAGTAAACGTGTTGCTGGAGGTGAAATATTTCAGGATCAGAGCAAGCACGGATCTACGGGGGGGGGGTAATTACCCATTCCCCAGAGGCCAACATTATTACTTAAATTTTTTTCACGTTTAACAGCATTGCCTGGCGGTTCTCTGTACCTCCCGGATCATTTACTCCCCCAGAGAATTCCTCTAGATCTGCGCTTGCACGAATTTTTAAATTTTAGACGAAATCGGGGAAGATATTAAAGACGTTTCGTCCATCAGACTACGAATCGCCTTGAGGAATGTCGTCCTGCCGATTATAGTTGGCTATTGCAGACTCAAGGTTGCTGTTGGAGGAAAAATACAGCAACACGAACAAGTATTGTCTTCTTCTGAGGATAGTCAGTGTTACCGAGAACGAAACGCTGGTAATACCATATAAATTATCTTCGTACAATTTTGTAATAATAATTGATCGATTTTCCGTTTTTGGTAACTAGTTTACCTTCAAAATACCTTACCATTTTTCTACAAATACAATTATTCGCAAAATATTTTTCTTCTAGTAAATTTTGTGTATTCGACTCGTTAAAAGCTTTTGGTTGACCTTTACCCTACATTTCTAACATAATCGTGAACTTACTACCATAACCAGTTTTATTCTTTCAGTCAAGATGATCAAATCGTTATTTTCTACTTGTCTACTAGTAATAATATATTTGGCGGTGCGGGCAGGCAAGTATTAATTCTTATCGAATATTTACTGACGCAGTTTAATTAAGAAAAATTTAAATTAATATTAAACTTGATTGATTTGCAATTAATTCATTTTTTTTAAGTCTTTTGGCCTACAATAGTTTGAGTTTTAAAGTTTGCTTGCAATCAATTCTTATCACTTGACCCTGATGGCACAGTCTCTGACTCTGATGGCACCGGAATTCTTGTTTATTTACGCTGTTGTAACATAAAACTGTGACGTGCTTGGTATTAATTAGCTATCTTAAAGGAATTTCCAAATTGCTTCAGGAAAGTGTTAGTAATACTAAAAACAATTCCAATTTTTTTTCAGAAAATAACAAACCTTGTATAACACCAAATGGGGAAAATGCTACCTGCGTCCCTCTTTCCTCTTGCAATATCATTCGAGATGCTTTGTATACGTTTAATCAAACCGCAGCAGGATTTGCAAGAAAATCGCAATGCGGTTACGAAGACGAACCGCTTCTTTGTTGCGGTACAACTGCTTACCCGATTTATAACACGAATCCTCCTGTACACAAGTACATCCCCACGCGAGACGTTTGCGGACTTGGTCCTAAGGATAACAGGATAATTGGGGGTGAACTTACAGAAATGAACGAGTTCCCTTGGTTGGTTTTATTGGGTTATACCAATAATGATGATAACAGTTCTGCTGGATTTAAATGTGGAGGAACTTTAATCAACAATCGATATGTTTTAACCGCTGCCCATTGTGTTAGATCCACCCCTGATTTAACCCTGTAAGTGAATTAACGTGGAAAAGATTTTTTTTAAATTAGGGAATGGTTTCAGTGATACAGTCCGACTTGGAGAATGGAGAATTTCAACTCCAATTGATTGTGAAGACTTGATTGTTACTGATTGTGCAGATCCAGTAGTAGATATAAAAGTTGAAAAAAAAATTACACATCGGAATTATAGTAAAAAAACTGGTGACAACGATATTGCTTTATTACGCTTAGCCACCAATGTGAAATATACAGGTACTACCTAAAACTAAATTTATTTTAAATTTAAAAAAAATATTTCAGAATATATTCATCCAATTTGTTTACCATCCTTTAACGTTCCATCTCCGGAACCTGGAGTAAAATTAGTTGTTTCTGGTTGGGGAACGATCGAAAATGGTGAGAATTAATCTTCCCCTTTAACTCCTTTTTTAAAATATTTTTTTCAGGTTCCACTTCTGATTATAAATTAAAACTTACGGTACCAGTGATATCAGATACGGAATGTTCAGCAGTAATAAAAAATCGAGGACGTGTAAGTGATAATCAAATCTGTGCGGGTGGAGAACAAGGAAGAGATGCTTGTCAAGGTGATTCTGGAGGACCTCTTATGGGAATTTACGCTGAAACTATCAAAAAAAGAACTCAATGGTATCAAGAAGGCGTTGTTGCTTGGGGAATTGGATGTGGTAGAAAAAATTTACCAGCCGTTTATACAAGAGTTGCGAAATATTTAAATTGGATTATAGATAATATGACGGAATTTTAAGAAATTTTTGAAATTTTTTTAGGGTAAATGTTTTGGTAAACGGTACGGATTCGAATTCTTTTGAATTGGAATTGACTTGTTTTTAATAAATATCGTGTTAGGATTTATTTTATTTATTTTTGTCTTTTTTTGTTCCGATTTTAGATTTTTCAAAACTTGATTAACCCAAAGTTCTTCGACCATTTTTCCCTTAGACTAATATTTTTGAAGTTAGCACCCTTATTTAAGTTTCAAGATTTGTTTTCGTTTCAATTTTTGAATATCGCTTAAAAAACTACGGGTCCGTGCTGAAAGATTTAGGAAACCTGTTTGAGCTCTTCTACCAGAACTTTATTTTCCTTATAAAAATAATGAAGAAGAAGCCAAAAAAGAATAAAATATTTTTGTGCAACGACCTTAAGAGAATCTTCATACTATTATGTTGGTTTTTTTTGAAAACCTGTTATACTTGTACGTTTGAAATGCAAATTCTGCCGTAGGTAATGGAAATAAGAATGAATTGACATTGATAGACAGAAGTCTAAAGTCTGATAAAAAAAATTAACATTTGGGAATCTAAATTTTTGGAAATTAAAAAGAATTAACCTTGAAGTCCTGGAAATATTTCAAAAAAGGTGTAAAAAAGTGAAAATTTCCAAGTAACCAATGAATGATCTTTTCCCCATTAACCAAAAGAATTCAGTAGTTCTAGTATTTTCCAATTTATTATTCTATAAATACATTTGCAAAACAAATACAACATGTCCTTAATAAATTCATGAACGTTTTTTTTTAACTATAAATGTTGACCGACCTTACCATCAGGAGAGTCAGTTTTCAACAACCAGTTTCATTTCTTCCTTCAAGATGAACGGTAGGACACCGTTACTTTGGATTACTTTGTTTAATTTAACTTCCTTTGTATATGGATCAGGTTGGTGAACATTTAATTATTATAACTTACAATTCAATTTAATTTTTTCAAAAAATAATCTTTATTTGTATTTATTTTTAATTTTTTTAATGCTTTTATAAATACCGTTTGTTGTTAAAAACCTTGTAAACATTTATTAATAGCATCGCCAAAACATCTAACTCATCTTAATTTGAAAGTCAAATTCGAAGAACTTGTTTTGATAAATTTAAAATTGTTTGAATCCAAATTTATCCACTAAGTCATCTAGAAAGAAGCAACCGATTTTGCGTTAGTATTTAAAATTAAATTGTTACATTTCAGCTTGGGGCGAATCATGCACAACCCCTAATGGAGAAAATGCAATTTGTATATCACTAGATTCCTGTTTAGTGATAAGAAATGCCGTTGTGACAGGAAACAGAGAAGCAATAAAATTTTCAAAAAAATCAGGATGTGGTTATAACAACGGACCTTTAGTTTGTTGTGGTTCTACTGCATTTCCAATCCAAAAAGGATTTCAAACCAACATCCTTCCGGATCAAACCGTCTGTGGATTAGAAAAAGTAGAAGATAAAGTTTTTGGGGGGGAACTCACAGATATTTGGGATTTTCCCTGGATGGCTTTGTTAGGTTATCGAAGTGATTATAGCGAAGGGATCGCATACAAATGTGGAGGAACTTTAATCAATAACAGATATGTATTAACCGCCGCTCATTGTTTAAGGGTAAATCGAAGAGCTGGATTGACTTTGTAAGTAGTAAAATGGAGAAACAAAAAGGGGTTAAAATAATTTTTGTTATAGAGAAACAGTTCGATTAGGGGAATGGAGAATTTCAACTGAAAAAGATTGTTTTGAAGAAGAATTAGCGAATGAAGAATGTTCGGATCCTGTTGTCGATTTAAAAATAGAAAAACAAATTCCTCATAAGTATTATAGCAAAAAAACTGGAAACAATGATATCGCTTTAGTGAAATTAGCAACAAATGTTCCATACACTGGTAAGAAAATAAGTTCACGAAAATTCTGGAAACCAATCATTTCTCTTTCTAGATTATATTCGACCAATCTGCTTACCAATTTATAATTCTTTAACACCAGATCCAGGTACAGTCTTAGTTGTTGCAGGTTGGGGAACCATAGAAAATGGTAAATATTTCCCTTTTATTCCCTTATAATTCCTCTAGGTCTTATTTACCTTTAAGGTACCTTATCAGATGTTAAATTGAAGCTAAAGGTACCCGTGGTATTAAGAGAAGAATGTGCAGAAAGAGTGAGGCTCAATGGACAAGTTACCGAAAACCAATTATGTGCTGGTGGTGAAAAAGGAAAAGATGCTTGTAAAGGTGATTCTGGAGGACCACTTATGGGAATGTATGGAAATAGAACCGATAAAAGATCTCAATGGTACCAAGAAGGGGTTATTGCTTGGGGTATTGGATGTGGCAGAAAAGATTTTCCAGGAATTTATACCAGGATTGCTAAATACATGGATTGGATTATGGAAAATATTTCTTGAGTAATATTTTGTTATAAAATGTATTTTAACTTTTAAAGATTTTAAAATGATTTTATATTAAAATCATAATTGCTTTAAAGGTTTGTCATCTACCTATATATTAAATAGAAAAAATATTAAATGAGTTTGTATTATTATATTTATGGTCTTAAAAAACAATTTTTGTTTTGGTTAATTCACATTATTTTTTTAAACTGAGACATAGTGGAGAAATTTTGGAGAAATTGAAGTTGATATAGATAAAGGAAAGGGACAACAAGGAAAGGAATGCAACCCCCAAAAAGGGACAGTTGAACAAGTTGACCAAGCAACAGTAAAGGACTAAGAAAATGACGAAAACAAAGAACCATGAAAAGAGGATCAGCAAGACGAAGACCCTACCTAGAAAAGGTAAAGGGCCAAATAGAACCAAGCAGAAGTAGAGGACCAACGACCAAGAAGTAGATCGAACATAACAGCACCAAGAGAAGATGAAGAACAAATAGTGGACCAAGAGGAAAAAGAAGATGACCAAGTAGAAGAAGATATAATATCGCTAAGAGGAAGGACAAGGAAAAAGAAACTCAAGAACTTATTCTCTCCATCCTTTTTGGTTTTCTATTTAGTCTTCGTTTTATGTCTGTCAAGTATCTAAATTGTAGGAGTTGTTGGACCAAATAGATAGTCATATACAATATAACAAGTGCAAGGCATATTACCGAAAATTTTTTCGCGCTGTCGCACAAGTGTTGTTTCCATGAAAACTGCCCGATCGCGAAGCGAGAGGGCAGTTTTCAAGGGGCAACAAACACGCGTGCGACAGCAAAGGAAAAATTTTAAGTAATATGCCTTGCTCGAGTTATATTTGTTCAGACTATCGCATAAACCATATAAATTTAATATACTAATTGTACGCTTCATTATAATTTATAATTTATTTGTTGTATAACTGTCATTAATTGAATTGTGTTTCATCTAGTCGCCATCGCGGGTGATTACCGAATATCAGCACTAGTGCAATATTCGCGTGTCAAAATTTTCAAGTAATTGTGATTTGATAGGCTGTGACGAGACAAATGCGTAACTTTCATTGGTCTACGTCTGTCACGTGACAGGTGAATGCGATAGTCAAAATTATTTCCTGGAGATAGATGAGCAGGGGAAGGTCACAAGATGTCTGGATGACGCTATACAGGCAGATGGTGTTACAATACATAAAATAGAGAAAGAAGTAAATCGATAGGAGAGATCTACATTTAATAGGGAATGGAAGAAGGCTAAGGAAAAAATAGAAGAATAAAATGGGGGGTAAAACTGTTCGCGTCCGTAATAGAAGGTTACACGTGCCCTCTGGCTAACGCTAAATGAACAGTAATCGAGGAACTATAGTCCAATCCAGAAAGAATGTTTACATCTGAATATGGATAGAGGAAGGCAGGAAGAGGAAGAAGAAAATTTGTTAATATCCGTAATGTGGCTTCCAGGAATTCTTACCGGATCTCAAATGGTTGAAGAGACAATGTCTTCTGAGAGACCCTTGAAAATTCTCTAGTGATATAATTTAAACTATTCACAGAAATATTTTTTTTAAGGATTTAGTAAATACTCATCTAGGTTTTTATTCGTTTATTGTATTTCGTATTACCTATCTATAAAGTACATACTAGACAAGGTTCAAATCACGGTTAAAAGATATAAAAAAACAATTCAAGGTCTAATATTCTCTATAATCCAGTCAATGACTTCTTGGTTTAAACGTCTGGCTGGAACATTTCTCAAACAAAAGTATGGGGGGAGTATCGCATCCACAAACCATTGAGATCTTTTATTGCGATGGATTAGAGGTCCTCCTTCGTCCCCAAAACAATCTGTGTAGTTTGTGCTGTTAACGTAAATCAAATCTTCACTTACTGGCTCTCTTAATACGTGCTTTATTCTTTTCTTTGCCTTTACATTCTCAACTAAAAACATTTAAAGATGTTTATCAGTATCGCGTTGGGTGTAGAAACTTACCTTCTAGAGTCACATCACCCCAACCAGAAGAAACGAGTTCATCGCCAATTTTAGGTCTATCGACTTGTCGCAAAGGGATGCAAATTGGTCTAATGAAATCTGAAGAATAATTGCGCATAATTTTTAATTTTTATAAGAATTACAAAAGTACTACCTACCAGTGTAACTAATAATATTTTCGGCAAATCTTATCAGAAGTATTCCGTTCTTATGGACTAACTTTTCAACTGCATAAAATTGTTCGGTGTCGCTACAGTCATTTGTTCCTAGAAATATTTCGCAAGACCTATTTTTAAATCTATCGTGTTGTCCAATTCGGACAGAATCACTAAAATAAACATTTTCAATTAAAACGACCGAACACGTTTTTCAAAAACTTACAAAGGAATTGCATTGCATTCTGAAGCTGTTAAAGCATAGCGCCTGCTGATTAAAACTCCTGCACACCTCAATTCGTAGATGCCTTCAAATCCTTGATTTTGTTGTTTGTAAAGAGAAATATACAACAACCATGGAAACTCGTCGATACTCGTAGTAGTGATCTTGTCTCCGAAGTAATCATCAGAGTGTTGAAATCCACAATAAGTTTTAGGCGGAATAAGGCGCTCGATTTTCTCTTCCTTAGTAAGTAATATTTCCGTAGTGTTTACATTTTGTGCGGATACATTTAATGGTTTCACTTCTGGGGCCGTAAAGTTTGAGGAAGTGCCACAACATACCATAAGACTTCCACAACTGGAGGCTTTAAGGAATGCTTTTAGAGTTGGATCCTTGCTAACAACAATTTGTAGTAAAATGTCACAGTCGCCTAGTTCTTTACAGGTAGCCGCTTCCCCATTTGGAGTCGTACAAGGAGTTTCTGTAAACAATTACATGCATAATAGGCTTCCGGGTTAATACACAAACAAGCAGATTTCCCGATATTCTTTCATATTCAGTCAGGCGAATATCAGGAAATCGGATTACTCGCTCCAGAATAGCAGGATAAAAAAAAACGGTTTTCAGGATCATTTAGAGTATTCATTTTTCTAGTGCGCTAAAGATGCCAAAATTAAATTTTTTTTGAAAATGTGGGTGCTATCGTGGTTTCAAGAAAAAATGCCTAATTTAACTGAATAGAAGCCTTCAGCTTAAAATTACAGAGAATCAGTCGATGTGCGACCGTGTAACCGAATTGCTTGAAATTGACTTTGCACTTAAAATATATACACAAGACTTTATCTACAATCGCGTTTATAAGAACTATCGTTTTAGGGTGATAAACCAACGCATTTTGGAAAGTGTGTTTGTCAATAAAAGAGCCTATGCGATTGTAGAGAAATAGAAATAAATCCTACCTGAACACAATACGACCGTTGCAGCGAAAGGCAGGATCAAAGAAACGACCTTCATGGCCATTGCGATGATACTGTAAATTTTCAAAGGCAATGAGAAATAAATTAATTTGCTAGAAGTGGGGAATGTGGGTTTTTACAAACTATTTATATGGTTATCCTTACAGTTTTAAAAGCGATTAAAAGATCGAAGGTCTGCTAACTTTAGCAAAAATTTGCGTATTTTTTAAAATCTTTGAATAAGTAATCATGTGGGATGTTTTCATCGTTATGGGTGTGTCAGGTCCGGCTCAAGAATATTTTAGACTTGGGCTCAGAGCAAGATTGGCGTCCACACCATCGACAATTTTTAGAAGTGGGTGTGGACAAAAATTGACATCATTTATTTTTAATAAAAATACATTGCAGTACTTAAATAGGACCCATTTTAGGGGTTTCAGAAAAAATTCCAGATAGAAAATGTAGTTCTTCAGATAACTCATTACCATCAAAATTGCTATCCACTGGGTATTTTTTATTATTTTTCAGTTGCACGGGACCCTTTTCAATATTTATTTATTTTTTAATTTTTGGTCAATTATTGTTGGCCAATTACCTGGATCTGATAAATCCACTGAAATTTCTTGTTGGATGGCGTTCCTACAGACATTACACTTCTTGCAGATGAATTAATTTTTTCAGGTTCAGTATCGGGTTCACTTTGTTCACTAACACCAGTGTCACCGAAACATGTTTTTCAGCAGAAGGTTTTCAAGTTTAATCTAGTTCGGTTTTTGAAATTAGAAATGTATACTTAAAGCGCCCGCTTGTTTCGCGATTTCTTTCTGCCTAGAATTTTTTTTTGTCTATTTTGGGCCCCATATAATTTTTTTCGTTTAGGCTTGATGAATTATTTTTTCCACAACTTGGATTTGGAACATACCATTATTTAGTTTGTTAGTTTGGTTTCTGGGGAAGAGGTTGATTTTCTCAGTTAGTGGTAAAGTAATTTTTTTATTATTGACCACTGGTCAAGCATGTTTTATAGGTATTTATAGTAATAATTTTATTTATGTAATAAATTATGCTAACATCTGGTCGGTACAACCTAATCGCGTAACGTCCTAGTAGGCTGGGTTCAAAACCCCGGAGGAAATAAAGAAATCATGGACGTATATTTTCAATAATCCATTCAATCACTTCTTGATTTAAACGTCTGGCTGGAACATTTGTCAAACAAAAGTATGGGGGAAGTATCGCATCCAAAAACCATCGAGAATCTTGGTTGCGATGCATTAGAGGTCCTCCTTCGTCCCCAAAACAATCCGTGTACTTTGTGCTGTTAACGTAGATCAAATCTTCACTTACTGGCTCCCTTAATACGTGGCTTACCCTTTTTTTGGATTTTACATTAGCAACTAAAAATGTACAAATATGTTTTATCAGCGTCACGTTGTATGTTAACACTTACCTTCAAGGGTTACGTCACCCCAACCAGAAGAAATGAGTTTATCGCCAACTGCAGCCCTATCGACTTGTCGCAATGACATGCAAATTGGTCTAACGAAATCTGAAGAATAATTACGAATAATTTTTATAAGAATTACATAAAGTGCTACTTACCAGAGTAAGTAATATTTTCTGCAAGTCTTATCAGAAGTATTCCGTTCTTATGGGCTAACTTTTCTTCAACTGCATAAGATTGTACGGGGTCGCTACATTCATCTGTTCCTAGAAATATTTCGCAAGAACTGTTTTTAAATCTATCGTATTGTCCAATTTGGACCGAATCACTAAAATAAACATTTTCAATTAAAACGACCGAACACGTTTTTCAAAAACTTACACAAAGACTTTTATCCGGTATAAGGCGCTTGATTTTCTCTTCCTTTGTAAGTAATATTTCCGTAGTGTATTCATTTTGTGCGGACACATTTGATGGTTTCACTTCTGTGGCCGTAAAGTTTGACAACATACCATAAGACTTCCACAACTGGAGGCTTTAAGGAATGCTTTTAGAGTTGGATCTTTGCTTACAACAATTTGTAGTAAAATGTCACAGTCGCCTAGTTCTTTACAGGTAGCCGCTTCCCCATTTGGAATCGTACAAGGAGTTTCTGTAAACAATTCCATGTATAATAGGCTTCCGGGTTAATCCACAAACAAGCAGATTTCCCGATATTCTTTCATATTCAGTGAGGCGAATATCGGGAAATCCAGAATAGCAGGATAAAGCAGGCCAAAATTAATTTTTTTTTGAAAATGTAGATGTAATCGTGGTTTAAAAAAAATGCCTAATTTAACTGAATAGAAGCCTTCAGCTTAAAATTACAGGGAATCGGTGGATGTGCGACCGTGTAACCGAATTGCAGCTACTTCTTGAAATTGACTTTGCACTTAAAATATATAGGTACACAAGTCTTTATCTACGATCGCGTTTATAAGAACTATCGTTTTAGGGTGATAAACCAACGCATTTAGGAAATTGTGTTTGTCAATAAAAGAGCCTATGCGAATGTAGAGAAATATAAATAAATCTTACCTGAACACAATACGACTATTGCAGCGAAAGACAGAATTAAAGAAAGGACCTTCATCGCCGTTGCGATGATACTGTAAACTTTCTAAGTCAATGGGAAATAAATAAATTTGCTAGAAGTGGGGAATGTGTTTGTCGCTTAATGGGCCTTAATGACGACTTAATTGTCTCCTGTCCAGGGGCTCAATTGTCTTCTAAGGCTGATAAGCGAATTAAAGTAAACCGTATTACCGATAAGATACTCTACTGATGTTATTAAAATTAAGTTATATATTTTTGTATCTTATCTAGAATACTATATCTGTATGGTCTGTAACCAATAAAAACAAGGGTACGACGCTTCATTTTTATTTGAAAAATATGAACTGGTTAGTTGCAAATTGTCATCTCCACTAACAAGAAGTGCTTTAGTTCCTCAAGTATGAGTTCGGTAGAAGTGATCAGATTTTTGAAATTAGAAATTTATACGTAAAGCTACTTTGTCTATTTTGGGCTCCACATAATTTTTTTCGTTTAGGCATGATGGATTATTTTTTCCACAACTTAGATTTAGAATAAGGTACCATTATTAAGTTTGTTTTCTGGACAAGGGGTTGATTTTCTCAGCTAGTGGTTATTAATGTTTTATTATTGACCACTGGTCAAGCATGTTACAGGTATTTACAGTAACTAATAATTTTATTTATGTAATTATGGTAACATCTGCTCGGTACAACCTAATCGCGTAACGTCCTAGTAGGCGAGTTCAAAACCCCGGAGGAAATAAAAAATTCATGGACGTATATTTTCAATAATCCATTCAAATACTTCTTGATTTAAACGTCTTGCTGGAACGTTTTTCAAACAAAAATATGGGGGAATTATTGCATCTAAAAACCATCGGTGCCAAATTTTGCGCATTAAAGGTCCTCCTTCGTCCCCGAAACAGTCTGCGTAGTTTGTGCTGTTGACATACAGCAAATCTTCACTTAATGGGTTTCTTAACACGTGATTTATTCTTTTCTTTGCCTTTACATTCTCAACTAAAAACATTTAAATATGTTTTATTAGTCTCGCGTTGGATGTAGAAACTTACCTTCTAGACTCACGTCACCCCAACCAGAAGAAAATAGTGCATCGCCAACTTTAAGCTTTCTGGTATCTTCAAATGGCAAGCAAATTGGTCTAATGTAACCTGAAGAATAATAAAGCATAATTTTGTTTAGAATTATACCAAAATGTTGAACCTACTAGAGACAGTAACATTTTTTGCAAGCCTTATAAGGAGTATTCCGTTCTCATGGACTATCCTTTCTTCAACTGCATAAGATTGTACGGTGTCGGAACAGTCATCTTTTCCTCGCAACGTTTCGCAAGACCTGTTTTTAAATCTATCGTGTTGTCCAAGTCGGACAGAATCACTAAAATATACATTTTCAATTAAAACGACCGAACACGTTTTTCAAAAACTTACAAAGGAATTGCATTGCACTCTGCAGCTGTTAAAGCATATCGGTTGTTGATTAAAACTCCGGCACATCTCAATTCGTAGATGCCTTCAAATCCTTGATTCTGTTGTTTGTAAAGAGAAATATACAACAACCATGGAAACTCGTCGATAGATGTAACATTGCCTATTTTTGCGTTGGTGTCGTATGAAAAATCATCATAGTGTTGAAAACCACAATAAGGTTCAGCCGGTATAAGGCGCTTGATTTTCTCTTCCTTAGTAAGTATTATTTCCGTAGTGTTTACATTTTGTGCGGATACATTTAATGGTTTCACTTCTGGGGCCGTAAAGTTTGAGGAAGTCCCACAACATACCATAAGACTTCCACAACTGGAGGCTTTAAGGAATTCTTTTTGACTTGGATCTTTGCTTACAACAATTTGGAGTAAAATGTCACAATCGCCTAGTTCCTTACAGGTAGCCGCTTCCCCATTTGGAGTCGTACAAGGAGTTTCTGTGAAAAATTCCACGTATAATAATCCGCAAACAAGCAGATGCGCTGTAATTTTTTATATTAACAGCTTAGAGAATCGGTCGATGTGCGACCGCGTAATCGAATCGCGGCCACTTCTTGAAATTGACTCTGCACTTAAAATATGTACACAATATTTTATCTACAATCGCGTTTAAAGGAACTATCGTTTTACGGTTTTAGGGTGGTAAACCGTAAGGAAGATAGAAATATAAATAAATCCTACCTGAACACAATACGACCGTTGCAGCGAAAGACAGAATTAAAGAAACGACCTTCATTGCCATTGCTATGATAGGTACTGTAAATTTTCTAAGTCAATGAGAAATCAATTAATTTGCTAGAAGTGGGGAATGTGGTTATCCTTATAGTTTTAAAAACGATTAAAAGATCGAAGGTCTGCTTTAGCAAAAATTTGCGCATATTTTAAAATCTTTGAATAGGTAATCATGTGGGATGTTTTCATCGTTATGGGTGTTTCAGGCCCGGCTCAAGAATATTTTAGACTATGGGCTCAGAGCAAGAATGGCGCCCACCACCATCGACAACTTTTAGAAGTGGGCGCGGACAAAAATTAGCATTATTTATTTTTAATAAGATAGTGCAGCAAAAACATTTAAGTTTTCAAAAAATACTTATATAAAATATATTTTTTTTTCTAACTATAGGTCAATTATGTTATGTTTCGCGATTTCTTTCTGCCTAGAATTTTTTTTTGTCTATTTTGGGCTCCATATAATTTTTTTCGTTTAGGCATGATGGATTATTTTTTCCACTACTTAGATTTGGAACGTACCATTATTTAGTTTGTTAGTTTGTTTTCAGGGGAAGAGGTTGATTTTTTCAGTTAGTGGTAAAGTAATTTTTTATTATTGACCACTGGTCAAGCATGTTATAGGTATTTACAGTAATAATTTTATTTATGTAATTATGCTAACATCTGCTCGGTACAACTGTGGGTACAACCCAATCGCGTAACGTCCTAGTAGGCTGGGGAGTGGGGACCCCGGAGGAAATAAAGAATTCATGGACGTATATTTTCAATAATCCAATCAATGACTTCTTGATTTAAACGTCTTGCTGGAACGTTTTTCAAACAAAAATATGGGGGAATTATTGCATCTAAAAACCAATGTGTTCCAATTCTGTGCATTAAAGGTCCTCCTTCGTCCCCGAAACAGTCTGCGTAGTTTGTGCTGTTGACATACAGCAAATCTTCACTTAATGGGTTTCTTAACACGTGGTTTATTCTTTTCTTTTCCTTTACATTCTCAACTAAAAACATTTAAAAATGTTTTATTAGTCTCACGTTGGGTGTAGAAACTTACCTTCCAGGGTCACGTCACCCCAACCAGAAGAAACTAGTGTATCGCCAACTTTAAGCTTTCTGGTATCTTCAAATGGCAAGCAAATTGGTCGAATGTAATCTGAAGAATAATAAAGCATCATTTTGTTTAGAATTATACAAAATGTTGAACCTACCAGAGAAAGTAATATTTTTTGCAAGTCTTATAAGAAGTATTCCGTTCTCATGGACTATCCTTTCTGCAACTGCATAAGATTGTACGGTGTCGGAACAGTAGTTTATTCCAAGAGATCTTTCGCAAGACCTGTTTTTAAATCTATCGTGTTGTCCAATTTGAACCGAATCACTAAAATAAACATTTTCAATTAACACGACCGAACACGTTTTTCAAAAACTTACAAGGGAATTGCATTGCACTCTGAAGCTGTTAAAGCATAGCGCTTGCTGATTAAAACTCCTCCACATCTCAATTCGTAGATGCCTTCAAATCCTTGATTCTGTTGTTTGTAAAGAGATATATACAACAACCATGGAAACTCGTTGATACTCGTTCTAGTGATCTCTTCTGGTAGGTAATCGTCATAGTGCTGTAATCCACACCACCGACTATTCGGTAAAAGGTATTTTCTTTTTTCTTCCTTTGTAAGCGACGTGGTGTTTACATTTTGTGCAGATACATTATTTAATGGTTTTATTTCTGTTTCCGTAAAATTTGCGGAAGTACCGCAACATACCATAAAAGGTCCACAACCGGAGGCTCTAAGAAATCGTTTCACACTTGAATCCTTGCTAGCAGCAACTTGTAGTAAAATATCACAGTCGCCTAGTTCTTTACAGATAGCCGCTTCCCCATTTGGAGTTGTGCAAGGAGATTCTGCGAAAAGATTCACGTGTGATAGGTGCATTTCATGGGATCAGGATAATATTTGTATATAGAAAACCCAAAGTTGCAAATTGTCGATTGAGTGAAACGGTTGACGCGCGATCGTGTACGGTAACCGGATTGCGGCAATTTCTCAAAATTGACTTTGTGCTTAAAATATACACACGATTTTAGCTACAATCGCTTTAGGGTGGTACAATGAAACTCCTTGGAAGTTGTGCTTGTCAATTGATTGTACTTAGATAAATATGTAAAACTTACCTGCACACAATACGATGCCTGTAGCGAAACTCACAATTAAGTAAACAACGTTCATCGCCATCTGAGCGGTTCTGTTAATTTTACATGTCCGCGAGAATTTAATTAATTTGGATGGAGTGGGGAATATCCAACGTGGGTTTTTACAAACAAATTATAAATATCGCGATGCTGGAAAAATCGATTAAAGATAAAAAGGTCGTCTAAGTTAACAAAACTTTGCGCTAGATATACATATTTTTTTTTGTTTAAAATATAAAACACAAGAGGACGATTTTAAAATCCTCTTATAAATAACGCGTTTAGTCACGTGGGAATTTTTCATCATTTGTTGTGATAACTTATTATCAATTATAGATATTTGTATTATTGTGGTAGATCACACGCCGAAGTCCTTACGTAAAAATGTCTTATTTTTTATTTACTTTCATGATCATTAAGATCTATATAATATCATGATAATTTTGTATTTAGGGCCTATCTTAGATTTAGATCCAGGCATGTGTTTCGGACTCAAAGCCACATAATAACGGAGATTCTTCAAGAAGCATAGCTTTCAGGAACTCTTGCTGGATCTCGAATGGTCGAAGAGACAATGTGTTCTGAAAGACCCACCCTTGAAAAATTTCTAATAATATAATTGCTTCCTCCGTCTTCATTTAAAAAATAGGTGTTGTAATTTAAACTATTAACAAAAATATATTTTTTTTTGAGGATTTAGTAAATACTCGTCTAGGTTTTTTGGTTCACACATTTTTATTCGTTTATTATATTTCGTCTTATTAATAAAGTACATACTAGGCAGGATTCAAATCCCGGTCGGCAGATATAAAAACAGAATTCAAGGACGTATATTTTCTATAATCCAGTCAATGACTTCTTGATTTAAACGTCTGGCTGGAACATTTCTCAAACAAAAGTATGGGGGGAGTATCGCACCCACAAACCATTTAAATCTTTTATTTTGATGCATTAGAGGTCCTCCTTCGTCCCCAAAACAATCTGTGTAATTTGTGCTGTTAACGTAGATCAAATCTTCACTTAATGGCTCTCTTAATACGTGGCTTATCCTTTTTTTTGCTTTTACATTATCGACTAAAAAATGTACAAATATGTTTTATCAGCGTAGCGTTGTATGTTAACACTTACCTTCAAGGGTTACGTCACCCCAACCAGAAGAAATAAGTTCATCTCCAAGTTTAGCCCTATCGACTTGTTGCAACGGCATACAAATTGGTCCAATGTAATCTGAAGAATAGTTACGCATAATTTCCATAAGAATTACATAAACTGCTAGTACCTACCATTATAAGTAATATTTTTCGCAAATCTTATCAGAAGTATTCCATTCTTATGGACTAACTTTTCTTCAACTGCATAAGCTACAACGCCCTCGGTACACGCCGTTATTCGGGACCCAGTTACTCCATAAAATATTTGGCAAGAACTGTTTTTAAATCTATCGTGTTGTCCAAATTGGACAGAATCACTAAAATAAATATTTTCAATTAAAACGACCGAATACGTTTTTCAAAAACTTACAAAGGAATTGCATTGCACTCTGAAGCTGTTAAAGCGTATCGGTTGTTGATTAAAACTCCTGCACATCTCAATTCGTAGATGCCTTTAAACCCTTGATTCTGTTGTTTGTAAAGAGAAATATACAACAACCAGTGAAACTCGTTGATACTCGTAGCAGTGATTTCTTCGGGCACGTGCCCATCATGGTGCTGTAGTCCACACTGCAGATTATGCGGTAACAGGTATTTTATTTTTTCTTCCTTTGTGAGCGACGTGCTGTTTACATTTTGTGCAGATACATTATTTATTGGTTTTATTTCTGTTGGCGTAAAATTTGCGGAAGTACCGCAACATACCATAAAAGGTCCACAACTGGAGGCTCTAAGAAATCGTTTAACACTTGAATCCTTGCTACCAGCAACTTGTAGTAAAATATCACAGTCGCTTAATTCTTTACAGGTAGCATTTTCCCCATTTGGAGTTGTGCAAGGAGATTCTGTAAAAAAATTCACACACGTGATAGGTGCATTCCATGGGATAGTGTTTATCCATAAACAATAGAAAACGCAAACTTGCAACTTGTCGATTGAGAGAAACCGTCGACGCGCGATCGTGTAACCGGATTGCGCCAATTTTTCAAAATTGACTTTGTGCTTCAAATAGACACAAAATATTGTCTACAGTATTGCTTTAGGGGGGTAAAATGATACTCCTTGGAAATTGTGTTTGTCAATTGATTGTAGATAAATATGTAAAACCTACCTGAACACAGTACGATGGCTGTAGCGAAACTCACAATTAAGTAAACAACCTTCATCGCAATCTGAGCGGTTCTGTTAATTTTACATGTCCGCGAGAATTAAATTAATTTGTCAAGAGTGGGGAATATCAAACGTGGGTTTTTACAATGAAATTATAAATATCGCGGCGGTTGTAAAATGAATTAAAGATTAAAATGTGTATGTGTGTCGTAATTTAAACTATTAACAAAAATAATTTTTTTTTCAGGATTTAGTAAATACTCATCTAGGTTTTTTGAATCACATATTTTTATTTGTTGACTATATTAAATGTAGAAGAATAATAATTAGTTATGTAATTATGTATCACGTAATCTAGTATTATCTATAAAGTACATACTAAACGTCATTCCCGGAGACCGCGACTAGCATGTTGACAAAATCACGTGACACATGGCTGTAGTAGGATTTGTGATTTGTTGCTTGCTTGCGGGGGCTGCATGCAACCAATCACAGATCGCATGTGTCACGTGGTTTTGTTTACATGATCGTCGCGGTCTCCGGGAATGACGTTTAGACAGGGTTTAAATCCCGGTTAGCAGAGATAAGCAAAAGAATTCAAGGTCTCATATTCTCAATAATCCAATCAATGACTTCTAGATTTAAACGTCTGGCTGGAACATTTCTCAAACAAAAGTATGGGGGGAGTATCGCATCCACAAACCATTGAGATCTTTTATTGCGATGCATTAGAGGTCCTCCTTCGTCCCCAAAACAATCCGTGTAGTTTGTGCTGTTAACGTAGATCAAATCTTCACTTACTGGCTCCCTTAATACGTGGCTTACCCTTTTTTTGGATTTTACATTAGCAACTAAAAATGTATGAAATGATGTTTTATCAGCGTTACGTTGTATGTTAACACTTACCTTCTAGGGTTACGTCACCCCAACCAGAAGAAATCAGTTCATCGCCCACTCTAGCCCTATCGACTTGTCGCAAGGACATGCAAATTGGTCTAATGAAATCTGAAGAATAATTACGCATAATTTTTATAAAAATTACATAAATTGCTAACCTACCAGAGTAATTAATATTTTTCGCAAGTCTTATTAGAAGTATTCCGTTCTTGTGGACTAGCTTTTCTTCAACTGCATAAGCTACAACGTTGTCGGTACAACCCGTTACTCCAAAAGTTACTTGGCATGAACGATTGTTAAATCTGTCGTATTGTCCAATTTGGACAGAGTCACTAGAATAAACAGTTTCAGTTAAAACGACCCAACACGTTTTTCAAAAACAACTTACAAAGGAATTGCATTGCATTCTGAAGCCGTTAAAGCATAGCGCCTGGCGATTAAAACTCCTGCACATCTCAGTTCGTAGATGCCTTCAAATCCTTTATTTTCTTGCTTGTAAAGAGATATATACAACAGCCATGGAAATTCGTCAATAGATGTAGCATTGGCTATTTTTGCGTCGTTTGAATAATCATCATAGTGTTGAAAACCACAATAAGATTTAGGCGGTATAAGGCGCTTGATTTTCTCTTCCTTAGTAAGTAATATTTCCGTAGTGTTTACATTTTGTGCGGATACATTTAATGGTTTCACTTCTGGGGCCGTAAAGTTTGAGGAAGTTCCACAACATACCATAAGACTTCCACAACTGGAGGCTTTAAGGAATGCTTTTAGACTTGGATCTTTGCTTACAACAATTTGTAGTAAAATGTCACAGTCGCCCAGTTCTTTGCAAGTAGCCGCTTCCCCATTTGGAGTCGTACAAGGAGTTTCTGTGAAAAATTCCACGTATAATAGGCGTCCGGGTTAATCCACAAACGGTCGATGTGCGACCGTGTAATCGAATTGCGGTCACTTCTTGAAATTGACTTTGCACTTAAAATATGTACACAATATTTTATCTACAATCGTGTTTATAACTATCCGACCAACAAATTATGTTTGTCAATCAAAAGAGCCTATGGGATTGTAGAGAAATATAAATAAAACCTACCTGCACACAATACGACCGTTGCAGCGAAAGAGAGGATTAAATAAACAACCTTCATCGCGTTTGCGATGATACTGTAAATTTTCTACGACAATGGGAATAGATATTAATTTACAAGAAGTGGGGAATGTGGGTTTTTACAAACCGTTTATGTTTGTTTTTAAAAGCGATTAAAAGATCAAATGTCTGCTAACTTTAACAGAAATTTATCAAATGCACTTTTATCTATTAAAAAACTTTAAAATATCTTGGAATAAATAATCATGTTGGAATTCTTTGTTGAGATTTGTTTTGTAACCCGCAATTCTTTATTATAGGCTTGTTTTTTGTTTTTTAAACGGTAGGTTGAAAGTACTTTTTATTGGCTTTCCTCTCGGAGGGCATAGAAAAATCGGTATTGGACAATTTTTTTTCTGGCATTCTTACCTTAAAGCCACGAAACCGTTCTCTTATTTTTCTCTTTAGATATTTTGTCTGTTTGTTGATCGTCAACCTGAGTTATTACCTCCATCGCCTCATTGGTCTTGCTAGGATGGTCTGTGATTCATTTTCTTTATGTCCATTCCTAACGGTTCTGTTATCTTCTAAACTCCCCTAACCAGAAGAATCGAATATAATAACTATATATTATTTTATAATTTATTATTAAAGTGGTACAAAAAATATGTATTTCTACAAAATAGTAGCCGTTTAAAAAATTTCTTCAATAATCTATAAACTCGGCAATATTAAGATAAGAATTTGAAAGACACGTCTTAAGGACGGATATTTTCAATAATCCAATCGATTATTTCCTGATTGACACGCCTAGCAGGAACATTCTTCAAACAAAAATATGGAGGAATTATTGCATCCAAAATCCAATCCCCAATTGTAGTTAAATGCATTAGAGGTCCTCCTTCGTCCCCAAAGCAATCCGTGTACTTTGTGCTGTTAACGTAGATCACATCTTCACTTACTGGCTCTCTTAATACATGGCTTATCTTTTTCTTTGCTTTTACATTTTCAACTAAAAAATATTCAAAGATGTTTTATAAGTCTCGCGTTGGCTGTAGAAACTTACCTTCTAGAGTCACGTCACCCCAACCAGAAGATACAAGTGCAGAGCCAACTTTAGGATTATCGGCTTCCTCCATTGGCAAGCAAATTGGTTTTATGTAATCTGAAGATAAATAAAATGAAATAATTGTGTTTCATGGCCAACTCTTCCGAAAATTTTGTTGTTGATACAAAAAGTGGTACCTACTCGTGAAAGTAACATTTTTTGCAAATCTTATGAGGAGCAGTCCGTTTTTATGTACGATTTTTTCTTCAACTGCATAAGTTTCACTGGGATCGTTACACGACTCTAATCCAGAAGCGGTTAGTGTAATGCAAGAACGGTTTTTAAATCGATCGTGTTGTCCAATTTGAACCGAGTCACTAGAATAAACAAACATTTCAATTAAGACGACCCAATACGTTTTTTAAAAACTTACAAAGGAATTGCATTGCACTCTGAAGCTGTTAAAGCATATCGGTTGTTGATTAAAACTCCTGTACATCTCAATTCGTAAATGCCTTCAAATCCCTGATTCTGTTGTTTGTAAAGAGAAATATACAACAACCATGGAAATTCGTTATTATATGCTAACGATGTATTTTTAACGATATAAAAACCAAAAATATCTTGTTCTTCGTATCCACAATAAAATTTAACCGGTAGAAGTTTTTTTTTCTCTTGCTTTGTAAGTGGCGCAGCCGTAGCGTTTACTTTTACTGCACTTACTTTCGGTGCCGTAAAATTTGAGGAAGTGCCACAACAAACCATAAAAGTTCCACAACTTGAAGCTTTAAGAAATTTTTTCAGGGTTGGGTCCTTGCTAGCAACAATTGGTAGTAAAATATCACAGTCACTTAATTCTTTACATGTCGCTGTTTCACCACTTGGGGTTGTACAAGGGGATTCTGAAAGAAAACCCAAGTGTGATGAGTGGATTCCAGGATGTTAGCAGATGTCTCGCGTATTAAAAGCGCGAAGTAACAAATTACCGATTGGGAGGAACAATTGACACGCAACCTCGAACTTGATATTTTTTTTTGCAATCGGGTTACCCCTTTTTCAGAACAAAAAGTGAGAAGACAGTTCCAAAATTGAACGCAATTTTTTAAAATCAAACATACCTGAACACAGGACGACGGTTGCACCGAAACACAGGATTAAATAAATAATCGTCATCGCCATCTCGACGATACTGTGACAATTTACTAGGCTCGTGAGCATTAAATTGATTAGACAAGGGTGGGGAAGGGGCGCATACTGGCCTAACTGGTAAAGAGAGCATGGGTTTTTACAAACTAATTATAAATATCATGGCAGTTTTAAAATCGATAAGATATAAAAATCAGCAAAGTTAACAGAACCTGTTTACGAGGCCATCTTACTACAAGTTACTTCCTTTTTTCGTTAAACTAATAAAAATAAGAACATAATTTTTATTAAAGCTAGTATTCTAGCTGGAAACGCTGTAAGAAATGAGTAATTCGGTGTTTATCTGCATTTCCCTATGTAGAAATTATTTTCTAAACAGAAAACGTAAATTGCCGCACGTATCATATGGGACAGTGAGTGGAATGTGATCGTGATAACCTCAGAACTATATGTACACAGTCCTCGGCACCATGTACACGGTACACACAGCGACAGCTGGATAATATGCAAAGGCAAAGCAAAGTAAAAGAAGAAGAAAATCATTTGGTAGGATTTATTTAACATTTAGGTAAGGACATCTACATGCAAACTAGAATAAAGAATTTTTAGATAAAAAAAACAATTCTTTGTCATTAATCAATTCTGCCGACATTTGATTCTTAATCGGTTTGAAAACTGCAACGATGGAAACCTAAGGACGGATATTTTCAAGAATCCAGTCGATTATTTCTTGATTGACACGCCTAGCAGGAACATTCTTCAAACAAAAATACGGTGGAAGTATTGCATCCAAAAACCATTGAGATTTTTGGTTGCGATGCATTAGAGGTCCTCCTTCATCCCCAAAACAGCCCGTGTAGTTCGTGCTGTTAACGTACATAAACTTGTCACTGAATGGTTCTCTTAACACGTGAGTAATCTTTTTCTTTGCTTTCACATTCTCAACTAAAAATTTTTAAAGGTATATCACTTTGATTATTCCATACTTGGAGGTTACCTTCTAGTGAAACATCACCCCAACCAGAAGTTACAACTTTATCACCAATTTTAACTTTATCAACTTCTTCCAATGGTAAACACATAGGTCTAACGTAATCTGAAGAAAGACATTTTTTAATGTTTATTAGAGTTACGACAAAAATGGAACCTACCTGAATATTCAACACGCCTTTGAAGCCTTAAGAGAAGTATTCCGTTATTATGGACAATTTTTTCTTCAACTGTATAACTTTGAAGGGGTTCGTAACAATCAATAAATGATGTTTCGCAAGAACTGTTTTGAAATCTTTCGTATTGTCCAAGTTGGACCTTGTCACTAGAAATAACCAGTTTCAATTAATGCATCGTAACATATTTTTCAAAAGGTTACAAAGGAATTGCGTTGCATTCTGAAGCTGTTAAAGCATATCGGTTGTTGATTAAAACTCCTGTACATCTCAATTCGTAAATCCCATCAAACCCTTCATTTTGTTGCTTGTAGAGAGAAATATACAACAACCAAGGAAACTCGTTGATGGATGTAAGTAGTTTTTCTTCGGTTAAATAATCATCATCCTTTTGAAACCCACAATAACGTTTGTTCGGTACAAGGCGCTTGATTTTCTCTTCCCTAGTCAGTGATTTTTCCGTAGTGTTTTCTGCAGATACCGTTAATGGTTTAACTTCTGGGGTCGTAAAATTTAAGGAAGTGCCACAGCATACCATAAAAGGTCCACAACAGGAGGCTTTAAGAAATGCTGTAAGACTTGGATCTTTGCTAAGAATAATTTGTAGTAAAATGTCACAATCGGTTAGTTCTTTGCATGTAGCCGTTTCATTATTTGGAGTGGTGCAAGGAGATTCTGGAAAAAAATCCAAGTATGATCAGTGCATTCCATGGCGTTGGTGTTAAACCGTAAACAAGCAGGTGCTTCGAAGATTTAATTAAGACTTACCTGCACACAATACGATGGCTGTAGCGAAACTCACAATTAAGTAAACAACCTTCATCGCAATCTGAGCGGTTCTGTTAATTTTACATAACCGCGAGAATTAAATTAATTTGGCAGTAGTGGGGAATATCGAACATGGGTTTTTACAAACAAATTATAAATATCGCAACGCTGGAAAAATCGATTAAAGATAAAAAGGTCGGCTAAGTTAACAAAACTTTGCGCTAGATATACATATTTTTTTTTTAATCTTTATAACCCAAGAAGACGATTCTAAAATCCTCTTATAAATAACCCTTTTAGTCACGTGGGAATTTTTTATCATTTGTTGCGATAACTTATTATCAATTATATCATTCGACTTAAGGGCTTCACGTCTCTTGGTCAGGGAGAAGTTTGAAATTAGTGATAGATTTTAGAGCTTCATTTTGGACCCATTGCTCCAGCCACTACGCTAGTTATCAAGTTATCATCCCTGTGAGAGTTTCAAGATCAGGAAACCATCCCTGCAACAAATGCCATCTTCTCCAGGAGGTCCATCACTCGTTACCGTCTACCTCAAACAAGAGGAAAATAGAAGAAGAAAATGGGGGGTAAAACTGTTCGCGTCCGTAACAGAAGGTTACATGTGCCCTTTGGCTAACGCTAAATGAACAGTAATTCAGGAATATAGTCCAATCCAGTAATTTCTACCTTCAATAAGAAAAAAAAAGAAGGTCTACATCTGAATATGGATAGACGAAGGTAGGAAGAGGAAGATATAATTGCTTCCTCCGTCTTCATTTAAAAAATAGGTGTCGTAATTTAAACTATTAACAAAAATAATTTTTTTTTGAGGATTTAGTAAATACTCGTCTAGGTTTTTTGGATCACACATTTTTATTCGTTTATTATATTTCGTATTATTATTAAAGTACATACCAGACAGGGTTCAAATCCCGGTCGGCAGATATAAAAAAAGAATTCAAGGTCTCATATTCTCAATAATCCAGTCAATGACTTCTTGATTTAAACGTCTGGCTGGAACATTTCTCAAACAAAAGTATGGGGGAAGTATCGCATATAAAAACCATCGAGATTCTTGGTTGCGATGCATTAGAGGTCCTCCTTCGTCCCCAAAACAATCTGTGTAGTTTGTGCTGTTAACGTAAATCAAATCTTCACTTACTGGCTCTCTTAATACGTGCTTTATTCTTTTCTTTGCCTTTACATTCTCAACTAAAAACATTTAAAGATGTTTTATCAGTATCCGTTGGGTGTAGAAACTTACCTTCTAGAGTCACGTCACCCCAACCAGAAGAAAATAGTGCATCGCCAACTTTAAGCTTTCTGGTTTCTTCAAATGGCAAGCAAATTGGTTTAATGTAATCTGAAGAATAATTACGCATAATTTTTATAAGAATTACATAAAGTGCTAGTAGCTACCAGTATAAGTAATATTTTCCGCAAATCTTATCAGAAGTATTCCGTTCTTATGGACTAACTTTTCTTCAACTGCATAAGCTATAATGTCGTGGGTACACTCCATTCTTCGGGACCTCGATACACCATAAACGAGTTGGCAAGAACGATTGTTAAATCTATCGTATTGTCCAAGTTGGACCCTGTCACTAGAAATATTCAGTTTCATTTAAGGCATCGTTACATATTTTTCAAAAACTTACAAAGGAATGGCATTGCATTCTGAAGCTGTTAAAGCATATCGGTTGTTGATTAAAACTCCTGCACATCTCAATTCGTAGATGCCTTCAAATCCTTGATTCTGTTGTTTGTAAAGAGAAATATACATCAACCATGGAAACTGGTTGATACTCGTAGCACTGAACTCTATGGGCAGTGTAATGTAGTGGTGTAATGCACACCACCGACTATTCGGTAGAAGGTATTTTATTTTTTCTTCCTTTGTAAGCGACGTAGTGTTTACATTTTGTCCAGATACATTATTTATTGGTTTTATTTCTGTTGTCGTAAAATTTGCGGAAGTACCGCAACATACCATAAAAGGTCCACAACTGGAGGCTCTTAGAAATGGTTTCACACTTGAATCCTTGCTAGCAGCAACTTGTAGTAAAATATCGCAGTCGCTTAATTCTTTACAGGTAGCATTTTCCCCATTTGGAGTCGTGCAAGGAGATTCTGTGAAAAATATCACACACGTGATAGGTGCATTCCAAGGGACAGTGTTTATCCATAAACAATAGAAAACGCAAAGTTGCAACTTGTCGATTGAGAGAAACCGTCGACGCGCGATCGTGTAACCAGATTGCGACAATTTTTCAAAATTGACTTTGTGCTTCAAATAGACACAAAATGTTGTCTACAGTATTGCTTTAGGGTGGTAAAATGGTACTCTTTGGAAATTGTGTTTTGTCAATTGATTGTAGATAAATATGTAAAACCTACCTGCAGGGGCGGATGGGGATCTATGAAGCGGCCCGGGAAATGTGACAACGGGCGGCCCACCGCGGCCCTTTGAAATCGGGAAAAAGTGTATTTTAGATTTTATGTAGTGATTACGTTCGTTTACCTAAATACAGGCGCGGATCTAGGAAGATTTTTCGGGGGGGGGGGGGGCTAATTTTAAAACTAAAAAACTAAAAGGTAGAACAGTGGGTAGGTAGAATGAGGCGGGAAGCGGCGATCTCAATAGCGCCGCAGGTGAAATTTTTTTCAAAAAAGGGGCGTTGCTTCGGAAACTACCTTTAAGAGAAAGCTGAATTTTTTTATGCAAGTTTTTAAGGAGGAAAAAATATCTTTCGTAAAACGAGTAGTACGTATTTAAATTTTCGTAACTTTTTGCAATGTAATAAACTGTGAGAAACAGAATAAACAAATTCAAAATTATTAAACATAAACTGATATATTCGTAGTTTTAAGTTTTGGACGACATTATATTTGATACTTGTCACATCAAATTTGTCGCAAATATATTTGGACTAAATGTAAAGAAACACATAGCAGGGGATTTATTTCGGGGGGGGGGGCTAAAGCCCCTTTAGCCCATACCTGGATCCGCGCCTGCCTAAATATTACAGTTGCTTTCATTATTCATTTATTTAAAAAACACAAAATTAAAATTTACCAAGTTGTGACTTCAAAACAACAATCGGTGTTGAGAAATAAAAACACTATTGAGTAGATGTAATTCTGGTATTAATGCAGAAGCAGTAACACATTTGTGTTTTAATAAATCACATATTGTTATGAGTATGACTAAAGTGAAGACACACAGCCCACAGCCAAAATTCTGAGAAGTGGTTTGTTGGAAATTTAAAATAAAGTATTCGGTATCAGCATTAAGGGTAGCATTAGTACATTTTACAACATCCGCGAATCGCGATTTTGTTTGTTTGGTATTATACTGGTATTAGCCCGGCAGTTTCTCGCTTCCTGTACTTTTCGCAAACGTGTACAAATCACAATTACAAACATTATGGTCTCTTATCTCTTTCTTGTTTACAAGAAAATAATTTTCATTATTTCCCTTGCTTTTATAAATTCCTGAAAAGTAAAAAAATTTAAAAAAAACAGAGCGGCCCACCGGGAAATTTCCCGGCCTCCCGCCGGTCCCCATCCGCCCCTGCCTACCTGAACACAATACGATGGTTGTAGCGAAACTCACAATTAAGTAAACAACCTTTACTGCCATTTCGACGACGTTTACTTTTAATTTGCTATGTCCATGGGAAATAAATAGATTTGGTAGGAGCGAGGAACTGCGAATGCAGTTTTAGCAAACTGACCATAAATTAATATCGTAGTATTTTTAAAAGCGATAACAGATAGCTACAAGAAACATCGAATAAATTATTTTTAGTCACGTGGGAATTTTTCATCGTAAGGTCTGTTTTTCTGTGATAACTTATTATCAATTTTATTGACGATGAAATCCATAAATATTGATTAAAGTATCAATTTCAGCAATAAATAATGAATATCTTATTTTCAAAAAGAAGCCACTTGATTATATTTACATTAGCTTCTGTTCCAAAATTTCCAGTAAAAGTTAATCCAAGAGTTCTATTTTGTTCGTTCATTAAGGGTAGGTCCTATGTGTTTGTAAATTGTAATAGATTTTGTAATTAGAAAAAAGAACAAGTTAAAAATACCACAGAGTCTTTTATTTTTTTCGTAATACCTATAATACAAAATTACAATCTTAAAGTAAGTCAGTTCAAAATTAGATCTTTTCTTGAATGTTGCAAATAATAAAAAATCCTAAGGATGCATAATTCCAAGCATCCATTCGATGGTTTTTTTATCTATACGTCTCGCTGGAACATTTTTCAGACAAAAATATGGAGGAATTATTGCATCTAAAATCCAATTTAACTTGTTTTTATGCATTAAAGGTCCTCCTTCATCCCCAAAACAGTTGGTGTAGTTTAAACTATTGACATACATCACTTCCTCACTTAATGGTTCTTTTAATATGTGCCTAACATATTTCTTTGTTAATCCATCTAAAAAAAAAATTAAAATGTTAATTTCTAATTTTAATGCTACGTAAGACTTTGAAGTAACCTTTTATTGGATTATTCTCCCAACCAGAAGATAAAAGTTCATCACCAACTTGAGATTTATCGGATTTATCATATGGCAAGCAAATTGGTCTCACATAATCTGAAATAATATACAGGATGTTCATTTGAAAACGATCCAATGTAAATATCTCGTGAATCAAATAAAATCTCGAACAAGGGTGAAGGGTAAATTGGGCGAGTCTTAACGCATTCGCGAAATATTTAAGATAGATCGTTTTCAAATAATTATAGCTACAATATTTTTTATATTAAAAAGGTATTTACGATCAAAATGAACGTGCTGTGCAAGTCTTCCTAGAAGTATCCCATTGTCATTTAGGAATTTTTCTTCAACCTTAACTGTATAAATGGGTTCGCTACAATTATCCCCTAATCTTGAGTTTTCGCAAGAAGAATTTTTAAGTCTACCGTGTTGTCTAAGTTGTACAGACTCACTGTAATAAAAGTGTTTGTAAATAAATAACAACAAAATATTTTTAAAGAACTTACAAAGGTATTGCGTTACATTCAGCAGCTGTTAAAAAATATCGTCCGTTGAGTAAAACTCCTCCACATCTCAATTCGGATGTACCATTAAATCCCCCATTTCGTTCCTTGTAAAGCGGAATATAAACCATCCATGGAAAATCGGTAATTATCGTTTTATTTTCGTAGGGTACGTAATTATCATGTTTTGGTAATCCACAAAATTGTTTTCCCACTAACAGTACTTCCCATTCGTATGTGGAGTACTTTTTGGGCGACTTGTTTACCGATTTTTTATTTTCCACTATATCCCTTTTTACTGGTCTACTTGTCGTGATTTCATTTTTTGATGATGTAAAATTTGCTGAAGTACCACAACATACCATGAAACCTCCACAACTGGAGGCTTCAAGAAATGCCCTGAGACTCGGATCCTTGCTAGTTACAGTCTCTAGTAAGACATCACATTCGGTTAGATGTTTGCAAGTTGCCATTTCACCATTTGGAGTCGTACAAAATGGAATTGGTGTCGAAGTCTGCAGTTCTTCTATAACTGACGGTGCTGGAAAGAAACAATTAGGTTAAGATGACGACGCTTACGTAACCAATCCGTACTGTTAGTGAAACGGGTCACAGAATATACTATTTTTCAGACTTACTTGTTGTAGACGTACTGGGGGTTTCTGTGGAAGGTTTACTGTCCTTAGATCTGATATTTAATTGGAAGAAAGTTTCATCTGGAAGGACAATAGTTGGTTCTGTTGATGAATGTCCCGAAATTGTTGTAGATGTAGTCGATTCTTCTTCGTTACAACCACATTCTTCAGATTCGTCGGAGTCATTATCTTCATTTGGTTCTGGCGGTTCCACTTCCTCTGTAAACAAAACATGTAGTGACCCATCACCAATTAGTGCCGTAAGGGGACTCACCAGAAATGGGCACAACAGTATCTATTGAAGGTTTAGAACTATCACTTGGTTCTGGTGGTTCCACTTCGGCTTCTTCCTCTGAAAAAAAAAACATGTAGTGACCCATCACCAATTACTGCCGTCAGGGGACTCACCAGAATTGGGTACAACAGTATCTGTTGAAGGTTTAGAACTATCACTTGGTTCTGGTGGTTCCACTTCGGCTTCTTCCTCTGAAAAAAAAACATGTAGTGACCCATCACCAATTACTGCCGTCAGGGGACTCACCAGAATTGGGTACAACAGTATCTGTTGAAGGTTTAGAACTATCACTTGGTTCTGGTGGTTCCACTTCGGCTTCTTCCTCTGAAAAAAAAAACATGTAGTGACCCATCACCAATTACTGCCGTCAGGGGACTCACCAGAATTGGGTACAACAGTATCTGTTGAAGGTTTAGAACTATCACTTGGTTCTGGTGGTTCCACTTCGGCTTCTTCCTCTGAAAAAAAAACATGTAGTGACCCATCACCAATTACTGCCGTCAGGGGACTCACCAGAATTGGGTACAACAGTATCTGTTGAAGGTTTAGAACTATCACTTGGTTCTGGTGGTTCCACTTCGGCTTCTTCCTCTGAAAAAAAACATGTAGTGACCCATCACCAATTACTGCCGTCAGGGGACTCACCAGAATTGGGTACAACAGTATCTGTTGAAGGTTTAGAACTATCACTTGGTTCTGGTGGTTCCACTTCGGCTTCTTCCTCTGAAAAAAAAACATGTAGTGACCCATCACCAATTACTGCCGTCAGGGGACTCACCAGAATTGGGTACAACAGTATCTGTTGAAGGTTTAGAACTATCACTTGGTTCTGGTGGTTCCACTTCGGCTTCTTCCTCTGAAAAAAAAACATGTAGTGACCCATCACCAATTACTGCCGTCAGGGGACTCACCAGAATTGGGTACAACAGTATCTATTGAAGGTTCAGAAATATCATTTATTTCTAGTGGTACTACAGATGTTATATTGGTAAAAATTCCAGAAGTTGTTGTAAGACTATCCTCAGTTGTACTAGTCGCATTCTTGGATGACTCAGTAATAGTAGATGGATCACTCGTAAATAAGAAGATATGGTTTTCAGAAGAAGTATCATTTGCTTCTAATACCAACGTGTTTTCAGGTACATTTGGTTCTGTTGGTACCGACGAATCCACGGTACTATTTGCATCAGAACCAAAACGTTGGGGAACGTTATTGTTTAAAAATGCCATCACCACTTGATTTGGTCCTTCAAAAACTGAAGAGTTTGTGGATAAGTTCAAATCAATGGGTGTATAGGATTCTAATCCAGATTCCGTTACGCTACTCAGGGTTGCTAAAGGATTCATCTCTTCAAAATCAGCAAGGGTTCTACAGCAAACCAAGGGTTCGGTGTCGTACCCACAAACGTTTCCAGAAGCATACAGGGTGGAACCATTAGCTGCAGCTACTGCTATTGCTATAGCTATAGCATCGATAGCTGCTTTACATGAGTATATGTTTGTGCAAGTTGCTTTTTCACCCCAATGGTTGATGCATATTTCACCCCGCTCTAAAATATTATAATAAATGTTATTAGAAAGTTTTTTCAGTTGACTTATAGCAAAATTTTGATAAGGCAACAAGGATTGCTATAGAAATTGAAGTCTGGTCACACGTTATCGAGTTTGTGTTTACATTGATCTGGTAGATACAAGTTTTATTTTTAAAATTTATATTTCGCGCCCTTCAGGTCGAAATATTTTTAAATTTGGGTGCCTGATAGAAGAAGGAACGAGGTTTAATTTCATGCCCCTAAGGCCTAAATCTTTAGCGACTTCTATGAATTTTTAAAATTTGAAATTTTTCCGGTTTTTAAAATTTGTATTTCCCACCCCTCAACTCGGACTGTTTTCAAATTTGGCTTTCGAATTTGACGTGTTCCTCAAATCTCAATGGTTATAGGTAATAGATTTGGTTAAATAAAAGTGTAGAAGGTGAAATTGAAGATGCAACTAGGAAAGGTCAAATAATTTATGGGGCTTCAGTTACACAACTGCGAACTTGGCTTGCACAAAATTATTTGTTAATTGGGATTCAATGATGAAATAATTGGGAAATAAAAAATAAATAAATATCGCTAGGATTATTCACGAGGGAATAGTTTTTATTTTTTGGTCGTGATAATCCGTATGACGATTGGGCGACCCGGGTTCGAACCCTCCCTGTGTTCTGATTTTTTCAGTGGGTAATCAGGAAGGGATGGGCATTATGGAATCACCCCATGTGTTTTTTATAATAATGGTAAACGTTATAGGCACATTTCATAAAAAGAATTAAATATTTCGCAAACGTAATGTAAAATTATTTTGAATAAAATTTACATTGATTAGCCTACCAGAAATAGAGAGTCTCTATCTCTATAAAAGTTTATATCCTAAATTATATAACAAACATACTTTTTGCGCCAATAAAAATCATAATACGTTTCTAATTCACTTTAAGTTCTTTTAATTTGAATGTCCTATTTACAAATTTATATAAAAACTATTTAAACTTACCCAAACCCAATCCAATTAAAGGAAGAACCAAAAACACAACCGCTACTTGCCAGATCATTGTTTTCTATGATTAACAAAGTTTCATGAGGTTAATGTTGTTAATCCATAGGTCAGTACGAACATTAAAGCCGGTTTTTTGATCAGAAGAGATGGGGATATTGTTTCGCAAACTTAGACCGCTGTAAACGCAACCTGTCTTTAATAATGAGTTACGAATTAATAAAATTACTGTTTTGCGACATATTTTGAGGCAGACCGTAATAATAAGAAATAATTTTAGTATAAAGCCAGGACAGATATAATGTTAGAAAATGTTTTAATCGATTCCCTTCTAGGTTAGATGTTAAAGTCTGTAATTATCATGCGAATTATTTCTCAATAGTAATTAGAAAATAATTGAATGAACTTGGAAATGAAGAATGCAGAATAAAACTTTAAATATATGTTTCAAAAGCATTACAGAGGGTCAGTGAAGGTTAGAAGAACTAGAATAGGGTTAGCTGCTATATTACCAACCCTATTAGGGTGAGGATGTAGAAGATTTTTTTGAAATGAAGATGTGTTTAATATTTATAAGTTATTCAATATGTTTGACGCACATTGTATAATCAAAAATTGTTTTTGATTATTATTGGAAGAATAGTCATATGTAGTAGGAACAAAAAAAATTCAACGTCATCGATACCGCACCTTATGTGTTACCTTTGATAAGATTCCAGTTTCAAGCTATCTTTGATATGCAATCATCGTTCGTTTGTGCATGTTAACAACTCGGTTGTCGGGTTCAAAACTTTAAAGTCGTGTTGGTAATAATAATTGAATTGTTTGTTTAAATTGTAACTTGCTTTAAAGAATACAGACAATGTGTTTTGTTCATAATTGGATTTGGATAAATTCCCGCCGCAAGGTTAATGGATGGAGGTCAGTTTTTGCTTTGATGACGACAATGTCCTGTTTTTACTAAGGTTAGTTATCCTTAGATGCGTAAGACGTAGCTGTTTTCCGTAACACCATTTACATTCTGGGAATTTCCTAAGGAAATCGGAAGGGGTCAGAACAATTTCCAAGAAATGAGGAAAGTCTTTGGTCTTTTTTTGGACATTTTTTTGACCCCTTCAGATCTGGTTCGGATTTTCCCAGAATGTTATTTGGAGGGTGTACACTTGGAAAATATGCGCCAAACTTTCCCCATCCCTCTCCAATGCTCACCACTTGGCGAGTAAAGTTTGAGAAATGGATTTTTTCTGAAAACTTCCTGAATTTTTTTTGACTAGACGGGAGGGGATGAGGGATGTTTGGCACATATTTTTCAAGTGTTTAGGCTTCATATAACATTTTGGGAATTTCGTAAGGAAATCGGAAGGGGTCAACAATTTTTCCAAAAAATGAGGAAAGAGTATAGTCTTTGCTCTTTTTTTGGACATTTTTTTCACCCCTTCAGATCTGGTTCGGATTTTCCCAGAATGTTATTTGGAGGGTGTACACTTGCAAAATATGTGCCAAACATCCCTCATCCCTTCCCACTGTTCACCACGTGGCGAGTAAGGTTTGAGAAATGGATTTTTTCTGAAAACTTTCGGAATTTTTTTGGACCAGATGCGAGGGGATGGGGGATGTTTGGCACATATTTTTCAAGTCTTTACCCTTCATATTACATTCTGAAATTTTCCTAAGGAAATCGGAGAGGGTAAAAAAATCTTCGAAAAAAAAAGGAAAGACTATAGTCTTTCCTCATTTTTTGGAAAAAAATTTCACCCCTTCAGATATCGCCCCGATTTTCCCAGAATGTTATTTGGAGGGTATACACTTGGAAATTATGGGGCAAACTTCCCTCACCCCTTCCCACTGCTCCACACCTGGCTAGGAAAAGTTCAGAATTGGGTTGTTCCAGAAAACTTTCGGAATTTTTTTGGACCAGATGCGAGGGGATGGGGGATGTTTGGCACATATTTTTCAAGTGTTTAGGGTTCAGATTACATTCTAAAATTTTCCTAAGGAAATCGGAGAGGGTCAAAAAAACTTCGAAAAAAAAAGAAAAGACTATAGTCTTTCCTCATTTTTAGGAAAAAAATTTCACCCCTTCAGATCTCGCCCCGATTTTCCCAGAATGTTATTTGGAGGGTATACACTTGGAAATTATGGGGCAAACTTCCCTCACCCCTTCCCACTGCTCCACACCTGGCTAGGAAACGTTCAGAATTGGGTTGTTCCAGAAAACTTTCGGAATTTTTTTGGACCAGATGCGAGGGGATGGGGGATGTTTGGCACATATTTTTCAAGTGTTTAGGGTTCAGATTACATTCTAAAATTTTCTTAAGGAAATCGGAGAGCGTCAAAAAATCTTCGAAAAAAAAAGGAAAGACTATAGTCTTTCCTCATTTTTTGGAAAAAAATTTCACCCCTTCAGATCTCGCCCCGATTTTCCCAGAATGTTATTTGGAGGGTATACACTTGGAAATTATGGGGCAAACTTCCCTCACCCCTTCCCACTGCTCCACACCTGGCTAGGAAACGTTCAGAATTGGGTTGTTCCAGAAAACTTTCGGAATTTTTTTGGACCAGATGCGAGGGGATGGGGGATGTTTGGCACATATTTTTCAAGTGTTTAGGGTTCAGATTACATTCTAAAATTTTCTTAAGGAAATCGGAGAGCGTCAAAAAATCTTCGAAAAAAAAAGGAAAGACTATAGTCTTTCCTCATTTTTTGGAAAAAAATTTCACCCCTTCAGATCTCGCCCCGATTTTCCCAGAATGTTATTTGGAGGGTATACACTTGGAAATTATGGGGCAAACTTCCCTCACCCCTTCCCACTGCTCCACACCTGGCTAGGAAACGTTCAGAATTGGGTTGTTCCAGAAAACTTTCGGAATTTTTTTGGACCAGATGCGAGGGGATGGGGGATGTTTGGCACATATTTTTCAAGTGTTTAGGGTTCAGATTACATTCTAAAATTTTCTTAAGGAAATCGGAGAGCGTCAAAAAATCTTCGAAAAAAAAAGGAAAGACTATAGTCTTTCCTCATTTTTTGGAAAAAAATTTCACCCCTTCAGATCTCGCCCCGATTTTCCCAGAATGTTATTTGGAGGGTATACACTTGGAAATTATGGGGCAAACTTCCCTCACCCCTTCCCACTGCTCCACACCTGGCTAGGAAACGTTCAGAATTGGGTTGTTCCAGAAAACTTTCGGAATTTTTTTGGACCAGATGCGAGGGGATGGGGGATGTTTGGCACATATTTTTCAAGTGTTTAGGGTTCAGATTACATTCTAAAATTTTCTTAAGGAAATCGGAGAGGGTCAAAAAATCTTCGAAAAAAAAAGGAAAGACTATAGTCTTTCCTCATTTTTTGGAAAAAAATTTCACCCCTTCAGATCTCGCCCCGATTTTCCCAGAATGTTATTTGGAGGGTATACACTTGGAAATTATGGGGCAAACTTCCCTCACCCCTTCCCACTGCTCCACACCTGGCTAGGAAACGTTCAGAATTGGGTTGTTCCAGAAAACTTTCGGAATTTTTTTGGACCAGATGCGAGGGGATGGGGGATGTTTGGCACATATTTTTCAAGTGTTTAGGGTTCAGATTACATTCTAAAATTTTCTTAAGGAAATCGGAGAGGGTCCAAAAATCTTCGAAAAAAAAAGGACTATAGTCTTTCCTCATTTTTAGGAAAAAAATTTCACCCCTTCAGATCTCGCCCCGATTTTCCCAGAATGTTATTTGGAGGGTATACACTTGGAAATTATGGGGCAAACTTCTCTCACCCCTTCCCACTGCTCCACACCTGGCTAGGAAACGTTCAGAATTGGGTTGTTCCAGAAAACTTTCGGAATTTTTTTGGACCAGATGCGAGGGGATGGGGGATGTTTGGCACATATTTTTCAAGTGTTTAGGGTTCAGATTACATTCTAAAATTTTCTTAAGGAAATCGGAGAGGGTCAAAAAATCTTCGAAAAAAAAAGGAAAGACTATAGTCTTTCCTCATTTTTTGGAAAAAAATTTCACCCCTTCAGATCTCGCCTCGATTTTCCCAGAATGTTATTTGGAGGGTATACACTTGGAAATTATGGGGCAAACTTCCCTCACCCCTTCCCACTGCTCCACACCGGCTAGGAAACGTTCAGAATTGGGTTGTTCCAGAAAACTTTCGGAATTTTTTTGGACCAGATGCGAGGGGATGGGGGATGTTTGGCACATATTTTTCAAGTGTTTAGGGTTCAGATTACATTCTAAAATTTTCCTAAGGAAATCGGAGAGGGTCAAAAAATCTTCGAAAAAAAAAGGAAAGACTATAGTCTTTCCTCATTTTTAGGAAAAAAATTTCACCCCTTCAGATCTCGCCCCGATTTTCCCAGAATGTTATTTGGAGGGTATACACTTGGAAATTATGGGGCAAACTTCCCTCACCCCTTCCCACTGCTCCACACCTGGCTAGGAAACGTTCAGAATTGGGTTGTTCCAGAAAACTTTCGGAATTTTTTTGGACCAGATGCGAGGGGATGGGGGATGTTTGGCACATATTTTTCAAGTGTTTAGGGTTCAGATTACATTCTAAAATTTTCCTAAGGAAATCGGAGAGGGTCAAAAAATCTTCGAAAAAAAAAGGAAAGACTATAGTCTTTCCTCATTTTTAGGAAAAAAATTTCACCCCTTCAGATCTCGCCCCGATTTTCCCAGAATGTTATTTGGAGGGTATACACTTGGAAATTATGGGGCAAACTTCCCTCACCCCTTCCCACTGCTCCACACCTGGCTAGGAAACGTTCAGAATTGGGTTGTTCCAGAAAACTTTCGGAATTTTTTTGGACCAGATGCGAGGGGATGGGGGATGTTTGGCACATATTTTTCAAGTGTGTAGGGTTCAGATTACATTCTAAAATTTTCTTAAGGAAATCGGAGAGGGTCAAAAACTCTTCAAAAAAAAAAGGAAAGACTATAGTCTTTCCTCATTTTTAGGAAAAAAATTTCACCCCTTCAGATCTCGCCCCGATTTTCCCAGAATGTTATTTGGAGGGTATACACTTGGAAATTATGGGGCAAACTTCCCTCACCCCTTCCCACTGCTCCACACCTGGCTAGGAAACGTTCAGAATTGGGTTGTTCCAGAAAACTTTCGGAATTTTTTTGGACCAGATGCGAGGGGATGGGGGATGTTTGGCACATATTTTTCAAGTGTTTAGGGTTCAGATTACATTCTAAAAGTTTCTTAAGGAAATCGGAGAGGGTCAAAAACTCTTCAAAAAAAAAAGGAAAGACTATAGTCTTTCCTCATTTTTAGGAAAAAAATTTCACCCCTTCAGATCTCGCCCCGATTTTCCCAGAATGTTATTTGGAGGGTATACACTTGGAAATTATGGGGCAAACTTCCCTCACCCCTTCCCACTGCTCCACACCTGGCTAGGAAACGTTCAGAATTGGGTTGTTCCAGAAAACTTTCGGAATTTTTTTGGACCAGATGCGAGGGGATGGGGGATGTTTGGCACATATTTTTCAAGTGTTTAGGGTTCAGATTACATTCTAAAATTTTCCTAAGGAAATCGGAGAGGGTCAAAAAATCTTCGAAAAAAAAAGGAAAGACTATAGTCTTTCCTCATTTTTAGGAAAAAAATTTCACCCCTTCAGATCTCGCCCCGATTTTCCCAGAATGTTATTTGGAGGGTATACACTTGGAAATTATGGGGCAAACTTCTCTCACCCCTTCCCACTGCTCCACACCTGGCTAGGAAACGTTCAGAATTGGGTTGTTCCAGAAAACTTTCGGAATTTTTTTGGACCAGATGCGAGGGGATGGGGGATGTTTGGCACATATTTTTCAAGTGTTTAGGGTTCAGATTACATTCTAAAATTTTCTTAAGGAAATCGGAGAGGGTCAAAAAATCTTCGAAAAAAAAAGGAAAGACTATAGTCTTTCCTCATTTTTTGGAAAAAAATTTCACCCCTTCAGATCTCGCCCCGATTTTCCCAGAATGTTATTTGGAGGGTATACACTTGGAAATTATGGGGCAAACTTCCCTCACCCCTTCCCACTGCTCCACACCTGGCTAGGAAACGTTCAGAATTGGGTTGTTCCAGAAAACTTTCGGAGTTTTTTTGGACCAGATGCGAGGGGATGGGGGATGTTTGGCACATATTTTTCAAGTGTTTAGGGTTCAGATTACATTCTAAAATTTTCCTAAGGAAATCGGAGAGGGTCAAAAAATCTTCGAAAAAAAAAGGAAAGACTATAGTCTTTCCTCATTTTTAGGAAAAAAATTTCATCCCTTCAGATCTCGCCCCGATTTTCCCAGAATGTTATTTGGAGGGTATACACTTGGAAATTATGGGGCAAACTTCCCTCACCCCTTCCCACTGCTCCACACCTGGCTAGGAAACGTTCAGAATTGGGTTGTTCCAGAAAACTTTCGGAATTTTTTTGGACCAGATGCGAGGGGATGGGGGATGTTTGGCACATATTTTTCAAGTGTTTAGGGTTCAGATTACATTCTAAAATTTTCCTAAGGAAATCGGAGAGGGTCAAAAAATCTTCGAAAAAAAAAGGAAAGACTATAGTCTTTCCTCATTTTTAGGAAAAAAATTTCAACCCTTCAGATCTCGCCCCGATTTTCCCAGAATGTTATTTGGAGGGTATACACTTGGAAATTATGGGGCAAACTTCCGTCACCCCTTCCCACTGCTCCACACCTGGCTAGGAAACGTTCAGAATTGGGTTGTTCCAGAAAACTTTCGGAATTTTTTTGGACCAGATGCGAGGGGATGGGGGATGTTTGGCACATATTTTTCAAGTGTTTAGGGTTCAGATTAGTCTTTCCTCATTTTTAGGAAAAAAATTTCATCCCTTCAGATCTCGCCCCGATTTTCCCAGAATGTTATTTGGAGGGTATACACTTGGAAATTATGGGGCAAACTTCCCTCACCCCTTCCCACTGCTCCACACCTGGCTAGGAAACGTTCAGAATTGGGTTGTTCCAGAAAACTTTCGGAATTTTTTTGGACCAGATGCGAGGGGATGGGGGATGTTTGGCACATATTTTTCAAGTGTTTAGGGTTCAGATTACATTCTAAAATTTTCTTAAGGAAATCGGAGAAGGTCAAAAACTCTTCAAAAAAAAAAGGAAAGACTATAGTCTTTCCTCATTTTTAGGAAAAAAATTTCACCCCTTCAGATCTCGCCCCGATTTTCCCAGAATGTTATTTGGAGGGTATACACTTGGAAATTATGGGGCAAACTTCCCTCACCCCTTCCCACTGCTCCACACCTGGCTAGGAAACGTTCAGAATTGGGTTGTTCCAGAAAACTTTCGGAATTTTTTTGGACCAGATGCGAGGGGATGGGGGATGTTTGGCACATATTTTTCAAGTGTTTAGGGTTCAGATTACATTCTAAAATTTTCTTAAGGAAATCGGAGAGGGTCAAAAAATCTTCGAAAAAAAAAGGAAAGACTATAGTCTTTCCTCATTTTTTGGAAAAAAATTTCACCCCTTCAGATCTCGCCCCGATTTTCCCAGAATGTTATTTGGAGGGTATACACTTGGAAATTATGGGGCAAACTTCCCTCACCCCTTCCCACTGCTCCACACCTGGCTAGGAAACGTTCAGAATTGGGTTGTTCCAGAAAACTTTCGGAATTTTTTTGGACCAGATGCGAGGGGATGGGGGATGTTTGGCACATATTTTTCAAGTGTTTAGGGTTCAGATTACATTCTAAAATTTTCCTAAGGAAATCGGAGAGGGTCAAAAAATCTTCGAAAAAAAAAGGAAAGACTATAAGTCTTTCCTCATTTTTAGGAAAAATATTTCACCCCTTCAGATCTCGCCCCGATTTTCCCAGAATGTTATTTGGAGGGTATACACTTGGAAATTATGGGGCAAACTTCCCTCACCCCTTCCCACTGCTCCACACCTGGCTAGGAAACGTTCAGAATTGGGTTGTTCCAGAAAACTTTCGGAATTTTTTTGGACCAGATGCGAGGGGATGGGGGATGTTTGGCACATATTTTTCAAGTGTTTAGGGTTCAGATTACATTCTAAAATTTTCCTAAGGAAATCGGAGAGGGTCAAAAAATCTTCGAAAAAAAAAGGAAAGACTATAGTCTTTCCTCATTTTTAGGAAAAAAATTTCACCCCTTCAGATCTCGCCCCGATTTTCCCAGAATGTTATTTGGAGGGTATACACTTGGAAATTATGGGGCAAACTTCCCTCACCCCTTCCCACTGCTCCACACCTGGCTAGGAAACGTTCAGAATTGGGTTGTTCCAGAAAACTTTCGGAATTTTTTTGGACCAGATGCGAGGGGATGGGGGATGTTTGGCACATATTTTTCAAGTGTTTAGGGTTCAGATTACATTCTAAAATTTTCCTAAGGAAATCGGAGAGGGTCAAAAAATCTTCGAAAAAAAAAGGAAAGACTATAGTCTTTCCTCATTTTTAGGAAAAAAATTTCACCCCTTCAGATCTCGCCCCGATTTTCCCAGAATGTTATTTGGAGGGTATACACTTGGAAATTATGGGGCAAACTTCTCTCACCCCTTCCCACTGCTCCACACCTGGCTAGGAAACGTTCAGAATTGGGTTGTTCCAGAAAACTTTCGGAATTTTTTTGGACCAGATGCGAGGGGATGGGGGATGTTTGGCACATATTTTTCAAGTGTTTAGGGTTCAGATTACATTCTAAAATTTTCTTAAGGAAATCGGAGAGGGTCAAAAAATCTTCGAAAAAAAAAGGAAAGACTATAGTCTTTCCTCATTTTTTGGAAAAAAATTTCACCCCTTCAGATCTCGCCCCGATTTTCCCAGAATGTTATTTGGAGGGTATACACTTGGAAATTATGGGGCAAACTTCCCTCACCCCTTCCCACTGCTCCACACCTGGCTAGGAAACGTTCAGAATTGGGTTGTTCCAGAAAACTTTCGGAGTTTTTTTGGACCAGATGCGAGGGGATGGGGGATGTTTGGCACATATTTTTCAAGTGTTTAGGGTTCAGATTACATTCTAAAATTTTCCTAAGGAAATCGGAGAGGGTCAAAAAATCTTCGAAAAAAAAAGGAAAGACTATAGTCTTTCCTCATTTTTAGGAAAAAAATTTCATCCCTTCAGATCTCGCCCCGATTTTCCCAGAATGTTATTTGGAGGGTATACACTTGGAAATTATGGGGCAAACTTCCCTCACCCCTTCCCACTGCTCCACACCTGGCTAGGAAACGTTCAGAATTGGGTTGTTCCAGAAAACTTTCGGAATTTTTTTGGACCAGATGCGAGGGGATGGGGGATGTTTGGCACATATTTTTCAAGTGTTTAGGGTTCAGATTACATTCTAAAATTTTCCTAAGGAAATCGGAGAGGGTCAAAAAATCTTCGAAAAAAAAAGGAAAGACTTTCCTCATTTTTAGGAAAAAAATTTCAACCCTTCAGATCTCGCCCCGATTTTCCCAGAATGTTATTTGGAGGGTATACACTTGGAAATTATGGGGCAAACTTCCGTCACCCCTTCCCACTGCTCCACACCTGGCTAGGAAACGTTCAGAATTGGGTTGTTCCAGAAAACTTTCGGAATTTTTTTGGACCAGATGCGAGGGGATGGGGGATGTTTGGCACATATTTTTCAAGTGTTTAGGGTTCAGATTAGTCTTTCCTCATTTTTAGGAAAAAAATTTCACCCCTTCAGATCTCGCCCCGATTTTCCCAGAATGTTATTTGGAGGGTATACACTTGGAAATTATGGGGCAAACTTCCCTCACCCCTTCCCACTGCTCCACACCTGGCTAGGAAACGTTCAGAATTGGGTTGTTCCAGAAAACTTTCGGAATTTTTTTGGACCAGATGCGAGGGGATGGGGGATGTTTGGCACATATTTTTCAAGTGTTTAGGGTTCAGATTACATTCTAAAATTTTCTTAAGGAAATCGGAGAAGGTCAAAAACTCTTCAAAAAAAAAAGGAAAGACTATAGTCTTTCCTCATTTTTAGGAAAAAAATTTCACCCCATCAGATCTCGCCCCGATTTTCCCAGAATGTTATTTGGAGGGTATACACTTGGAAATTATGGGGCAAACTTCCCTCACCCCTTCCCACTGCTCCACACCTGGCTAGGAAACGTTCAGAATTGGGTTGTTCCAGAAAACTTTCGGAATTTTTTTGGACCAGATGCGAGGGGATGGGGGATGTTTGGCACATATTTTTCAAGTGTTTAGGGTTCAGATTACATTCTAAAATTTTCCTAAGGAAATCGGAGAGGGTCAAAAAATCTTCGAAAAAAAAAGGAAAGACTATAGTCTTTCCTCATTTTTAGGAAAAAAATTTCACCCCTTCAGATCTCGCCCCGATTTTCCCAGAATGTTATTTGGAGGGTATACACTTGGAAATTATGGGGCAAACTTCTCTCACCCCTTCCCACTGCTCCACACCTGGCTAGGAAACGTTCAGAATTGGGTTGTTCCAGAAAACTTTCGGAATTTTTTTGGACCAGATGCGAGGGGATGGGGGATGTTTGGCACATATTTTTCAAGTGTTTAGGGTTCAGATTACATTCTAAAATTTTCTTAAGGAAATCGGAGAGGGTCAAAAAATCTTCGAAAAAAAAAGGAAAGACTATAGTCTTTCCTCATTTTTTGGAAAAAAATTTCACCCCTTCAGATCTCGCCCCGATTTTCCCAGAATGTTATTTGGTGGGTATACACTTGGAAATTATGGGGCAAACTTCCCTCACCCCTTCCCACTGCTCCACACCTGGCTAGGAAACGTTCAGAATTGGGTTGTTCCAGAAAACTTTCGGAGTTTTTTTGGACCAGATGCGAGGGGATGGGGGATGTTTGGCACATATTTTTCAAGTGTTTAGGGTTCAGATTACATTCTAAAATTTTCCTAAGGAAATCGGAGAGGGTCAAAAAATCTTCGAAAAAAAAAGGAAAGACTATAGTCTTTCCTCATTTTTAGGAAAAAAATTTCATCCCTTCAGATCTCGCCCCGATTTTCCCAGAATGTTATTTGGAGGGTATACACTTGGAAATTATGGGGCAAACTTCCCTCACCCCTTCCCACTGCTCCACACCTGGCTAGGAAACGTTCAGAATTGGGTTGTTCCAGAAAACTTTCGGAATTTTTTTGGACCAGATGCGAGGGGATGGGGGATGTTTGGCACATATTTTTCAAGTGTTTAGGGTTCAGATTACATTCTAAAATTTTCCTAAGGAAATCGGAGAGGGTCAAAAAATCTTCGAAAAAAAAAGGAAAGACTATAGTCTTTCCTCATTTTTAGGAAAAAAATTTCAACCCTTCAGATCTCGCCCCGATTTTCCCAGAATGTTATTTGGAGGGTATACACTTGGAAATTATGGGGCAAACTTCCGTCACCCCTTCCCACTGCTCCACACCTGGCTAGGAAACGTTCAGAATTGGGTTGTTCCAGAAAACTTTCGGAATTTTTTTGGACCAGATGCGAGGGGATGGGGGATGTTTGGCACATATTTTTCAAGTGTTTAGGGTTCAGATTAGTCTTTCCTCATTTTTAGGAAAAAAATTTCATCCCTTCAGATCTCGCCCCGATTTTCCCAGAATGTTATTTGGAGGGTATACACTTGGAAATTATGGGGCAAACTTCCCTCACCCCTTCCCACTGCTCCACACCTGGCTAGGAAACGTTCAGAATTGGGTTGTTCCAGAAAACTTTCGGAATTTTTTTGGACCAGATGCGAGGGGATGGGGGATGTTTGGCACATATTTTTCAAGTGTTTAGGGTTCAGATTACATTCTAAAATTTTCTTAAGGAAATCGGAGAAGGTCAAAAACTCTTCAAAAAAAAAAGGAAAGACTATAGTCTTTCCTCATTTTTAGGAAAAAAATTTCACCCCTTCAGATCTCGCCCCGATTTTCCCAGAATGTTATTTGGAGGGTATACACTTGGAAATTATGGGGCAAACTTCCCTCACCCCTTCCCACTGCTCCACACCTGGCTAGGAAACGTTCAGAATTGGGTTGTTCCAGAAAACTTTCGGAATTTTTTTGGACCAGATGCGAGGGGATGGGGGATGTTTGGCACATATTTTTCAAGTGTTTAGGGTTCAGATTACATTCTAAAATTTTCTTAAGGAAATCGGAGAGGGTCAAAAAATCTTCGAAAAAAAAAGGAAAGACTATAGTCTTTCCTCATTTTTTGGAAAAAAATTTCACCCCTTCAGATCTCGCCCCGATTTTCCCAGAATGTTATTTGGAGGGTATACACTTGGAAATTATGGGGCAAACTTCCCTCACCCCTTCCCACTGCTCCACACCTGGCTAGGAAACGTTCAGAATTGGGTTGTTCCAGAAAACTTTCGGAATTTTTTTGGACCAGATGCGAGGGGATGGGGGATGTTTGGCACATATTTTTCAAGTGTTTAGGGTTCAGATTACATTCTAAAATTTTCCTAAGGAAATCGGAGAGGGTCAAAAAATCTTCGAAAAAAAAAGGAAAGACTATAAGTCTTTCCTCATTTTTAGGAAAAATATTTCACCCCTTCAGATCTCGCCCCGATTTTCCCAGAATGTTATTTGGAGGGTATACACTTGGAAATTATGGGGCAAACTTCCCTCACCCCTTCCCACTGCTCCACACCTGGCTAGGAAACGTTCAGAATTGGGTTGTTCCAGAAAACTTTCGGAATTTTTTTGGACCAGATGCGAGGGGATGGGGGATGTTTGGCACATATTTTTCAAGTGTTTAGGGTTCAGATTACATTCTAAAATTTTCCTAAGGAAATCGGAGAGGGTCAAAAAATCTTCGAAAAAAAAAGGAAAGACTATAGTCTTTCCTCATTTTTAGGAAAAAAATTTCACCCCTTCAGATCTCGCCCCGATTTTCCCAGAATGTTATTTGGAGGGTATACACTTGGAAATTATGGGGCAAACTTCCCTCACCCCTTCCCACTGCTCCACACCTGGCTAGGAAACGTTCAGAATTGGGTTGTTCCAGAAAACTTTCGGAATTTTTTTGGACCAGATGCGAGGGGATGGGGGATGTTTGGCACATATTTTTCAAGTGTTTAGGGTTCAGATTACATTCTAAAATTTTCTTAAGGAAATCGGAGAGGGTCCAAAAATCTTCGAAAAAAAAAGGATAGAAGTCTTTCCTCATTTTTTGGAAAAAAATTTCACCCCTTCAGATCTCGCCCTGATTTTCCCAGAATGTTATTTGGAGGGTATACACTTGGAAATTATGGGGCAAACTTCCCTCACCCCTTCCCACTGCTCCACACCTGGCTAGGAAACGTTCAGAATTGGGTTGTTCCAGAAAACTTTCGGAATTTTTTTGGACCAGATGCGAGGGGATGGGGGATGTTTGGCACATATTTTTCAAGTGTTTAGGGTTCAGATTACATTCTAAAATTTTCTTAAGGAAATCGGAGAGGGTCAAAAAATCTTCGAAAAAAAAAGGAAAGACTATAGTCTTTCCTCATTTTTTGGAAAAAAATTTCACCCCTTCAGATCTCGCCCCGATTTTCCCAGAATGTTATTTGGAGGGTATACACTTGGAAATTATGGGGCAAACTTCCCTCACCCCTTCCCACTGCTCCACACCTGGCTAGGAAACGTTCAGAATTGGGTTGTTCCAGAAAACTTTCGGAATTTTTTTGCACCAGATGCGAGGGGATGGGGGATGTTTGGCACATATTTTTCAAGTGTTTAGGGTTCAGATTACATTCTAAAATTTTCCTAAGGAAATCGGAGAGGGTCAAAAAATCTTCGAAAAAAAAAGGAAAGACTATAAGTCTTTCCTCATTTTTAGGAAAAAAATTTCACCCCTTCAGATCTCGCCCCGATTTTCCCAGAATGTTATTTGGAGGGTATACACTTGGAAATTATGGGGCAAACTTCCCTCACCCCTTCCCACTGCTCCACACCTGGCTAGGAAACGTTCAGAATTGGGTTGTTCCAGAAAACTTTCGGAATTTTTTTGGACCAGATGCGAGGGGATGGGGGATGTTTGGCACATATTTTTCAAGTGTTTAGGGTTCAGATTACATTCTAAAATTTTCCTAAGGAAATCGGAGAGGGTCAAAAAATCTTCGAAAAAAAAAGGAAAGACTATAGTCTTTCCTCATTTTTAGGAAAAAAATTTCACCCCTTCAGATCTCGCCCCGATTTTCCCAGAATGTTATTTGGAGGGTATACACTTGGAAATTATGGGGCAAACTTCCCTCACCCCTTCCCACTGCTCCACACCTGGCTAGGAAACGTTCAGAATTGGGTTGTTCCAGAAAACTTTCGGAATTTTTTTGGACCAGATGCGAGGGGATGGGGGATGTTTGGCACATATTTTTCAAGTGTTTAGGGTTCAGATTACATTCTAAAATTTTCTTAAGGAAATCGGAGAGGGTCCAAAAATCTTCGAAAAAAAAAGGAAAGAAGTCTTTCCTCATTTTTTGGAAAAAAATTTCACCCCTTCAGATCTCGCCCTGATTTTCCCAGAATGTTATTTGGAGGGTATACACTTGGAAATTATGGGGCAAACTTCCCTCACCCCTTCCCACTGCTCCACACCTGGCTAGGAAACGTTCAGAATTGGGTTGTTCCAGAAAACTTTCGGAATTTTTTTGGACCAGATGCGAGGGGATGGGGGATGTTTGGCACATATTTTTCAAGTGTTTAGGGTTCAGATTACATTCTAAAATTTTCTTAAGGAAATCGGAGAGGGTCAAAAAATCTTCGAAAAAAAAAAGGAAAGACTATAGTCTTTCCTCATTTTTAGGAAAAAAATTTCACCCCTTCAGATCTCGCCCCGATTTTCCCAGAATGTTATTTGGGGGTTGTACACTTGGAAATTATGGGGCAAACTTCCCTCACCCCTTCCCACTGCTCCACACCTGGCTAGGAAACGTTCAGAATTGGGTTGTTCCAGAAAACTTTCGGAATTTTTTTGGACCAGATGCGAGGGGATGGGGGATGTTTGGCACATATTTTTCAAGTGTTTAGGGTTCAGATTACATTCTAAAATTTTCTTAAGGAAATCGGAGAGGGTCCAAAAATCTTCGAAAAAAAAAGGAAAGACTATAGTCTTTCCTCATTTTTTGGAAAAAAATTTCACCCCTTCAGATCTCGCCCCGATTTTCCCAGAATGTTATTTGGGGGTTGTACACTTGGAAATTATGGGGCAAACTTCCCTCACCCCTTCCCACTGCTCCACACCTGGCTAGGAAACGTTCAGAATTGGGTTGTTCCAGAAAACTTTCGGAATTTTTTTGGACCAGATGCGAGGGGATGGGGGATGTTTGGCACATATTTTTCAAGTGTTTAGGGTTCAGATTACATTCTAAAATTTTCCTAAGGAAATCGGAGTGGGTCAAAAAATCTTCGAAAAAAAAAGGAAAGACTATAGTCTTTCCTCATTTTTAGGAAAAAAATTTCACCCCTTCAGATCTCGCCCCGATTTTCCCAGAATGTTATTTGGAGGGTATACACTTGGAAATTATGGGGCAAACTTCCCTCACCCCTTCCCACTGCTCCACACCTGGCTAGGAAACGTTCAGAATTGGGTTGTTCCAGAAAACTTTCGGAATTTTTTTGGACCAGATGCGAGGGGATGGGGGATGTTTGGCACATATTTTTCAAGTGTTTAGGGTTCAGATTACATTCTAAAATTTTCTTAAGGAAATCGGAGAGGGTCAAAAACTCTTCAAAAAAAAAGGAAAGACTATAGTCTTTCCTCATTTTTAGGAAAAAAATTTCACCCCTTCAGATCTCGCCCCGATTTTCCCAGAATGTTATTTGGAGGGTATACACTTGGAAATTATGGGGCAAACTTCCCTCACCCCTTCCCACTGCTCCACACCTGGCTAAGAAACGTTCAGAATTGGGTTGTTCCAGAAAACTTTCGGAATTTTTTTGGACCAGATGCGAGGGGATGGGGGATGTTTGGCACATATTTTTCAAGTGTTTAGGGTTCAGATTACATTCTAAAATTTTTTTAAGGAAATCGGAGAGGGTCAAAAAATCTTCGAAAAAAAAAGGAAAGACTATAGTCTTTCCTCATTTTTTGGAAAAAAATTTCACCCCTTCAGATCTCGCCCCGATTTTCCCAGAATGTTATTTGGAGGGTATACACTTGGAAATTATGGGGCAAACTTCCCTCACCCCTTCCCACTGCTCCACACCTGGCTAGGAAACGTTCAGAATTGGGTTGTTCCAGAAAACTTTCGGAATTTTTTTGGACCAGATGCGAGGGGATGGGGGATGTTTGGCACATATTTTTCAAGTGTTTAGGGTTCAGATTACATTCTAAAATTTTCCTAAGGAAATCGGAGAGGGTCAAAAAATCTTCGAAAAAAAAAGGAAAGACTATAGTCTTTCCTCATTTTTTGGAAAAAAATTTCACCCCTTCAGATCTCGCCCCGATTTTCCCAGAATGTTATTTGGGGGTTGTACACTTAGAAATTATGGGGCAAACTTCCCTCACCCCTTCCCACTGCTCCACACCTGGCTAGGAAACGTTCAGAATTGGGTTGTTCCAGAAAACTTTCGGAATTTTTTTGGACCAGATGCGAGGGGATGGGGGATGTTTGGCACATATTTTTCAAGTGTTTAGGGTTCAGATTACATTCTAAAATTTTCTTAAGGAAATCGGAGAGGGTCCAAAAATCTTCGAAAAAAAAAGGAAAGACTATAGTCTTTCCTCATTTTTTGGAAAAAAATTTCACCCCTTCAGATCTCGCCCCGATTTTCCCAGAATGTTATTTGGGGGTTGTACACTTAGAAATTATGGGGGAAACTTCCCTCACCCCTTCCCACTGCTCCACACCTGGCTAGGAAACGTTCAGAATTGGGTTGTTCCAGAAAACTTTCGGAATTTTTTTGGACCAGATGCGAGGGGATGGGGGATGTTTGGCACATATTTTTCAAGTGTTTAGGGTTCAGATTACATTCTAAAATTTTCCTAAGGAAATCGGAGAGGGTCAAAAAATCTTCGAAAAAAAAAGGAAAGACTATAGTCTTTCCTCATTTTTAGGAAAAAAATTTCACCCCTTCAGATCTCGCCGCGATTTTCCCAGAATGTTATTTGGAGGGTATACACTTGGAAATTATGGGGCAAACTTCCCTCACCCCTTCCCACTGCTCCACACCTGGCTAGGAAACGTTCAGAATTGGGTTGTTCCAGAAAACTTTCGGAATTTTTTTGGACCAGATGCGAGGGGATGGGGGATGTTTGGCACATATTTTTCAAGTGTTTAGGGTTCAGATTACATTCTAAAATTTTCTTAAGGAAATCGGAGAGGGTCAAAAACTCTTCAAAAAAAAAAGGAAAGACTATAGTCTTTCCTCATTTTTAGGAAAAAAATTTCACCCCTTCAGATCTCGCCCCGATTTTCCCAGAATGTTATTTGGAGGGTATACACTTGGAAATTATGGGGCAAACTTCCCTCACCCCTTCCCACTGCTCCACACCTGGCTAGGAAACGTTCAGAATTGGGTTGTTCCAGAAAACTTTCGGAATTTTTTTGGACCAGATGCGAGGGGATGGGGGATGTTTGGCACATATTTTTCAAGTGTTTAGGGTTCAGATTACATTCTAAAATTTTCTTAAGGAAATCGGAGAGGGTCAAAAACTCTTCAAAAAAAAAAGGAAAGACTATAGTCTTTCCTCATTTTTTGGAAAAAATTTCACCCCTTCAGATCTCGCCCCGATTTTCCCAGAATGTTATTTGGAGGGTATACACTTGGAAATTATGGGGCAAACTTCCCTCACCCCTTCCCACTGCTCCACACCTGGCTAGGAAACGTTCAGAATTGGGTTGTTCCAGAAAACTTTCGGAATTTTTTTGGACCAGATGCGAGGGGATGGGGGATGTTTGGCACATATTTTTCAAGTGTTTAGGGTTCAGATTACATTCTAAAATTTTCCTAAGGAAATCGGAGAGGGTCAAAAAATCTTCGAAAAAAAAAGGAAAGACTATAGTCTTTCCTCATTTTTAGGAAAAAAATTTCACCCCTTCAGATCTCGCCGCGATTTTCCCAGAATGTTATTTGGAGTGTATACACTTGGAAATTATGGGGCAAACTTCCCTCACCCCTTCCCACTGCTCCACACCTGGCTAGGAAACGTTCAGAATTGGGTTGTTCCAGAAAACTTTCGGAATTTTTTTGGACCAGATGCGAGGGGATGGGGGATGTTTGGCACATATTTTTCAAGTGTTTAGGGTTCAGATTACATTCTAAAATTTTCCTAAGGAAATCGGAGAGGGTCAAAAAATCTTCGAAAAAAAAAGGAAAGACTATAAGTCTTTCCTCATTTTTAGGAAAAGAATTTCACCCCTTCAGATCTCGCCCCGATTTTCCCAGAATGTTATTTGGAGGGTATACACTTGGAAATTATGGGGCAAACTTCCCTCACCCCTTCCCACTGCTCCACACCTGGCTAGGAAACGTTCAGAATTGGGTTGTTCCAGAAAACTTTCGGAATTTTTTTGGACCAGATGCGAGGGGATGGGGGATGTTTGGCACATATTTTTCAAGTGTTTAGGGTTCAGATTACATTCTAAAATTTTCCTAAGGAAATCGGAGAGGGTCAAAAAATCTTCGAAAAAAAAAGGAAAGACTATAAGTCTTTCCTCATTTTTAGGAAAAGAATTTCACCCCTTCAGATCTCGCCCCGATTTTCCCAGAATGTTATTTGGAGGGTATACACTTGGAAATTATGGGGCAAACTTCCCTCACCCCTTCCCACTGCTCCACACCTGGCTAGGAAACGTTCAGAATTGGGTTGTTCCAGAAAACTTTCGGAATTTTTTTGGACCAGATGCGAGGGGATGGGGGATGTTTGGCACATATTTTTCAAGTGTTTAGGGTTCAGATTACATTCTAAAATTTTCCTAAGGAAATCGGAGAGGGTCAAAAAATCTTCGAAAAAAAAAGGAAAGACTATAGTCTTTCCTCATTTTTAGGAAAAAAATTTCACCCCTTCAGATCTCGCCCCGATTTTCCCAGAATGTTATTTGGAGGGTATACACTTGGAAATTATGGGGCAAACTTCCCTCACCCCTTCCCACTGCTCCACACCTGGCTAGGAAACGTTCAGAATTGGGTTGTTCCAGAAAACTTTCGGAATTTTTTTGGACCAGATGCGAGGGGATGGGGGATGTTTGGCACATATTTTTCAAGTGTTTAGGGTTCAGATTACATTCTAAAATTTTCTTAAGGAAATCGGAGAGGGTCCAAAAATCTTCGAAAAAAAAAGGAAAGAAGTCTTTCCTCATTTTTTGGAAAAAAATTTCACCCCTTCAGATCTCGCCCTGATTTTCCCAGAATGTTATTTGGAGGGTATACACTTGGAAATTATGGGGCAAACTTCCCTCACCCCTTCCCACTGCTCCACACCTGGCTAGGAAACGTTCAGAATTGGGTTGTTCCAGAAAACTTTCGGAATTTTTTTGGACCAGATGCGAGGGGATGGGGGATGTTTGGCACATATTTTTCAAGTGTTTAGGGTTCAGATTACATTCTAAAATTTTCTTAAGGAAATCGGAGAGGGTCAAAAAATCTTCGAAAAAAAAAAGGAAAGACTATAGTCTTTCCTCATTTTTAGGAAAAAAATTTCACCCCTTCAGATCTCGCCCCGATTTTCCCAGAATGTTATTTGGGGGTTGTACACTTGGAAATTATGGGGCAAACTTCCCTCACCCCTTCCCACTGCTCCACACCTGGCTAGGAAACGTTCAGAATTGGGTTGTTCCAGAAAACTTTCGGAATTTTTTTGGACCAGATGCGAGGGGATGGGGGATGTTTGGCACATATTTTTCAAGTGTTTAGGGTTCAGATTACATTCTAAAATTTTCTTAAGGAAATCGGAGAGGGTCAAAAAATCTTCGAAAAAAAAAGGAAAGACTATAGTCTTTCCTCATTTTTTGGAAAAAAATTTCACCCCTTCAGATCTCGCCCCGATTTTCCCAGAATGTTATTTGGGGGTTGTACACTTGGAAATTATGGGGCAAACTTCCCTCACCCCTTCCCACTGCTCCACACCTGGCTAGGAAACGTTCAGAATTGGGTTGTTCCAGAAAACTTTCGGAATTTTTTTGGACCAGATGCGAGGGGATGGGGGATGTTTGGCACATATTTTTCAAGTGTTTAGGGTTCAGATTACATTCTAAAATTTTCCTAAGGAAATCGGAGAGGGTCAAAAAATCTTCGAAAAAAAAAGGAAAGACTATAGTCTTTCCTCATTTTTAGGAAAAAAATTTCACCCCTTCAGATCTCGCCCCGATTTTCCCAGAATGTTATTTGGAGGGTATACACTTGGAAATTATGGGGCAAACTTCCCTCACCCCTTCCCACTGCTCCACACCTGGCTAGGAAACGTTCAGAATTGGGTTGTTCCAGAAAACTTTCGGAATTTTTTTGGACCAGATGCGAGGGGATGGGGGATGTTTGGCACATATTTTTCAAGTGTTTAGGGTTCAGATTACATTCTAAAATTTTCCTAAGGAAATCGGAGAGGGTCAAAAAATCTTCGAAAAAAAAAGGAAAGACTATAGTATTTCCTCATTTTTAGGAAAAAAATTTCACCCCTTCAGATCTCGCCCCGATTTTCCCAGAATGTTATTTGGAGGGTATACACTTGGAAATTATGGGGCAAACTTCTCTCACCCCTTCCCACTGCTCCACACCTGGCTAGGAAACGTTCAGAATTGGGTTGTTCCAGAAAACTTTCGGAATTTTTTTGGACCAGATGCGAGGGGATGGGGGATGTTTGGCACATATTTTTCAAGTGTTTAGGGTTCAGATTACATTCTAAAATTTTCTTAAGGAAATCGGAGAGGGTCAAAAAATCTTCGAAAAAAAAAGGAAAGACTATAGTCTTTCCTCATTTTTTGGAAAAAAATTTCACCCCTTCAGATCTCGCCCCGATTTTCCCAGAATGTTATTTGGAGGGTATACACTTGGAAATTATGGGGCAAACTTCCCTCACCCCTTCCCACTGCTCCACACCTGGCTAGGAAACGTTCAGAATTGGGTTGTTCCAGAAAACTTTCGGAATTTTTTTGGACCAGATGCGAGGGGATGGGGGATGTTTGGCACATATTTTTCAAGTGTTTAGGGTTCAGATTACATTCTAAAATTTTCCTAAGGAAATCGGAGAGGGTCAAAAAATCTTCGAAAAAAAAAGGAAAGACTATAGTCTTTCCTCATTTTTAGGAAAAAAATTTCACCCCTTCAGATCTCGCCCCGATTTTCCCAGAATGTTATTTGGAGGGTATACACTTGGAAATTATGGGGCAAACTTCCCTCACCCCTTCCCACTGCTCCACACCTGGCTAGGAAACGTTCAGAATTGGGTTGTTCCAGAAAACTTTCGGAATTTTTTTGGACCAGATGCGAGGGGATGGGGGATGTTTGGCACATATTTTTCAAGTGTTTAGGGTTCAGATTACATTCTAAAATTTTCTTAAGGAAATCGGAGAGGGTCCAAAAATCTTCGAAAAAAAAAGGAAAGAAGTCTTTCCTCATTTTTTGGAAAAAAATTTCACCCCTTCAGATCTCGCCCTGATTTTCCCAGAATGTTATTTGGAGGGTATACACTTGGAAATTATGGGGCAAACTTCCCTCACCCCTTCCCACTGCTCCACACCTGGCTAGGAAACGTTCAGAATTGGGTTGTTCCAGAAAACTTTCGGAATTTTTTTGGACCAGATGCGAGGGGATGGGGGATGTTTGGCACATATTTTTCAAGTGTTTAGGGTTCAGATTACATTCTAAAATTTTCTTAAGGAAATCGGAGAGGGTCAAAAAATCTTCGAAAAAAAAAAGGAAAGACTATAGTCTTTCCTCATTTTTAGGAAAAAAATTTCACCCCTTCAGATCTCGCCCCGATTTTCCCAGAATGTTATTTGGGGGTTGTACACTTGGAAATTATGGGGCAAACTTCCCTCACCCCTTCCCACTGCTCCACACCTGGCTAGGAAACGTTCAGAATTGGGTTGTTCCAGAAAACTTTCGGAATTTTTTTGGACCAGATGCGAGGGGATGGGGGATGTTTGGCACATATTTTTCAAGTGTTTAGGGTTCAGATTACATTCTAAAATTTTCTTAAGGAAATCGGAGAGGGTCCAAAAATCTTCGAAAAAAAAAGGAAAGACTATAGTCTTTCCTCATTTTTTGGAAAAAAATTTCACCCCTTCAGATCTCGCCCCGATTTTCCCAGAATGTTATTTGGGGGTTGTACACTTGGAAATTATGGGGCAAACTTCCCTCACCCCTTCCCACTGCTCCACACCTGGCTAGGAAACGTTCAGAATTGGGTTGTTCCAGAAAACTTTCGGAATTTTTTTGGACCAGATGCGAGGGGATGGGGGATGTTTGGCACATATTTTTCAAGTGTTTAGGGTTCAGATTACATTCTAAAATTTTCCTAAGGAAATCGGAGAGGGTCAAAAAATCTTCGAAAAAAAAAGGAAAGACTATAGTCTTTCCTCATTTTTAGGAAAAAAATTTCACCCCTTCAGATCTCGCCCCGATTTTCCCAGAATGTTATTTGGAGGGTATACACTTGGAAATTATGGGGCAAACTTCCCTCACCCCTTCCCACTGCTCCACACCTGGCTAGGAAACGTTCAGAATTGGGTTGTTCCAGAAAACTTTCGGAATTTTTTTGGACCAGATGCGAGGGGATGGGGGATGTTTGGCACATATTTTTCAAGTGTTTAGGGTTCAGATTACATTCTAAAATTTTCTTAAGGAAATCGGAGAGGGTCAAAAACTCTTCAAAAAAAAAGGAAAGACTATAGTCTTTCCTCATTTTTAGGAAAAAAATTTCACCCCTTCAGATCTCGCCCCGATTTTCCCAGAATGTTATTTGGAGGGTATACACTTGGAAATTATGGGGCAAACTTCCCTCACCCCTTCCCACTGCTCCACACCTGGCTAAGAAACGTTCAGAATTGGGTTGTTCCAGAAAACTTTCGGAATTTTTTTGGACCAGATGCGAGGGGATGGGGGATGTTTGGCACATATTTTTCAAGTGTTTAGGGTTCAGATTACATTCTAAAATTTTCCTAAGGAAATCGGAGAGGGTCAAAAAATCTTCGAAAAAAAAAGGAAAGACTATAGTCTTTCCTCATTTTTAGGAAAAAAATTTCACCCCTTCAGATCTCGCCCCGATTTTCCCAGAATGTTATTTGGAGGGTATACACTTGGAAATTATGGGGCAAACTTCCCTCACCCCTTCCCACTGCTCCACACCTGGCTAAGAAACGTTCAGAATTGGGTTGTTCCAGAAAACTTTCGGAATTTTTTTGGACCAGATGCGAGGGGATGGGGGATGTTTGGCACATATTTTTCAAGTGTTTAGGGTTCAGATTACATTCTAAAATTTTCCTAAGGAAATCGGAGAGGGTCAAAAAATCTTCGAAAAAAAAAGGAAAGACTATAGTCTTTCCTCATTTTTAGGAAAAAAATTTCACCCCTTCAGATCTCGCCCCGATTTTCCCAGAATGTTATTTGGAGGGTATACACTTGGAAATTATGGGGCAAACTTCCCTCACCCCTTCCCACTGCTCCACACCTGGCTAGGAAACGTTCAGAATTGGGTTGTTCCAGAAAACTTTCGGAATTTTTTTGGACCAGATGCGAGGGGATGGGGGATGTTTGGCACATATTTTTCAAGTGTTTAGGGTTCAGATTACATTCTAAAATTTTCCTAAGGAAATCGGAGAGGGTCAAAAAATCTTCGAAAAAAAAAGGAAAGACTATAGTCTTTCCTCATTTTTTGGAAAAAAATTTCACCCCTTCAGATCTCGCCCCGATTTTCCCAGAATGTTATTTGGGGGTTGTACACTTAGAAATTATGGGGCAAACTTCCCTCACCCCTTCCCACTGCTCCACACCTGACTAGGAAACGTTCAGAATTGGGTTGTTCCAGAAAACTTTCGGAATTTTTTTGGACCAGATGCGAGGGGATGGGGGATGTTTGGCACATATTTTTCAAGTGTTTAGGGTTCAGATTACATTCTAAAATTTTCTTAAGGAAATCGGAGAGGGTCAAAAAATCTTCGAAAAAAAAAAGGAAAGACTATAGTCTTTCCTCATTTTTAGGAAAAAAATTTCACCCCTTCAGATCTCGCCCCGATTTTCCCAGAATGTTATTTGGGGGTTGTACACTTGGAAATTATGGGGCAAACTTCCCTCACCCCTTCCCACTGCTCCACACCTGGCTAGGAAACGTTCAGAATTGGGTTGTTCCAGAAAACTTTCGGAATTTTTTTGGACCAGATGCGAGGGGATGGGGGATGTTTGGCACATATTTTTCAAGTGTTTAGGGTTCAGATTACATTCTAAAATTTTCTTAAGGAAATCGGAGAGGGTCCAAAAATCTTCGAAAAAAAAAGGAAAGACTATAGTCTTTCCTCATTTTTTGGAAAAAAATTTCACCCCTTCAGATCTCGCCCCGATTTTCCCAGAATGTTATTTGGGGGTTGTACACTTGGAAATTATGGGGCAAACTTCCCTCACCCCTTCCCACTGCTCCACACCTGGCTAGGAAACGTTCAGAATTGGGTTGTTCCAGAAAACTTTCGGAATTTTTTTGGACCAGATGCGAGGGGATGGGGGATGTTTGGCACATATTTTTCAAGTGTTTAGGGTTCAGATTACATTCTAAAATTTTCCTAAGGAAATCGGAGAGGGTCAAAAAATCTTCGAAAAAAAAAGGAAAGACTATAGTCTTTCCTCATTTTTAGGAAAAAAATTTCACCCCTTCAGATCTCGCCCCGATTTTCCCAGAATGTTATTTGGAGGGTATACACTTGGAAATTATGGGGCAAACTTCCCTCACCCCTTCCCACTGCTCCACACCTGGCTAGGAAACGTTCAGAATTGGGTTGTTCCAGAAAACTTTCGGAATTTTTTTGGACCAGATGCGAGGGGATGGGGGATGTTTGGCACATATTTTTCAAGTGTTTAGGGTTCAGATTACATTCTAAAATTTTCTTAAGGAAATCGGAGAGGGTCAAAAACTCTTCAAAAAAAAAGGAAAGACTATAGTCTTTCCTCATTTTTAGGAAAAAAATTTCACCCCTTCAGATCTCGCCCCGATTTTCCCAGAATGTTATTTGGAGGGTATACACTTGGAAATTATGGGGCAAACTTCCCTCACCCCTTCCCACTGCTCCACACCTGGCTAAGAAACGTTCAGAATTGGGTTGTTCCAGAAAACTTTCGGAATTTTTTTGGACCAGATGCGAGGGGATGGGGGATGTTTGGCACATATTTTTCAAGTGTTTACGGTTCAGATTACATTCTAAAATTTTTTTAAGGAAATCGGAGAGGGTCAAAAAATCTTCGAAAAAAAAAGGAAAGACTATAGTCTTTCCTCATTTTTTGGAAAAAAATTTCACCCCTTCAGATCTCGCCCCGATTTTCCCAGAATGTTATTTGGAGGGTATACACTTGGAAATTATGGGGCAAACTTCCCTCACCCCTTCCCACTGCTCCACACCTGGCTAGGAAACGTTCAGAATTGGGTTGTTCCAGAAAACTTTCGGAATTTTTTTGGACCAGATGCGAGGGGATGGGGGATGTTTGGCACATATTTTTCAAGTGTTTAGGGTTCAGATTACATTCTAAAATTTTCCTAAGGAAATCGGAGAGGGTCAAAAAATCTTCGAAAAAAAAAGGAAAGACTATAGTCTTTCCTCATTTTTTGGAAAAAAATTTCACCCCTTCAGATCTCGCCCCGATTTTCCCAGAATGTTATTTGGGGGTTGTACACTTAGAAATTATGGGGCAAACTTCCCTCACCCCTTCCCACTGCTCCACACCTGACTAGGAAACGTTCAGAATTGGGTTGTTCCAGAAAACTTTCGGAATTTTTTTGGACCAGATGCGAGGGGATGGGGGATGTTTGGCACATATTTTTCAAGTGTTTAGGGTTCAGATTACATTCTAAAATTTTCTTAAGGAAATCGGAGAGGGTCCAAAAATCTTCGAAAAAAAAAGGAAAGACTATAGTCTTTCCTCATTTTTTGGAAAAAAATTTCACCCCTTCAGATCTCGCCCCGATTTTCCCAGAATGTTATTTGGGGGTTGTACACTTAGAAATTATGGGGGAAACTTCCCTCACCCCTTCCCACTGCTCCACACCTGGCTAGGAAACGTTCAGAATTGGGTTGTTCCAGAAAACTTTCGGAATTTTTTTGGACCAGATGCGAGGGGATGGGGGATGTTTGGCACATATTTTTCAAGTGTTTAGGGTTCAGATTACATTCTAAAATTTTCCTAAGGAAATCGGAGAGGGTCAAAAAATCTTCGAAAAAAAAAGGAAAGACTATAGTCTTTCCTCATTTTTAGGAAAAAAATTTCACCCCTTCAGATCTCGCCGCGATTTTCCCAGAATGTTATTTGGAGGGTATACACTTGGAAATTATGGGGCAAACTTCCCTCACCCCTTCCCACTGCTCCACACCTGGCTAGGAAACGTTCAGAATTGGGTTGTTCCAGAAAACTTTCGGAATTTTTTTGGACCAGATGCGAGGGGATGGGGGATGTTTGGCACATATTTTTCAAGTGTTTAGGGTTCAGATTACATTCTAAAATTTTCTTAAGGAAATCGGAGAGGGTCAAAAACTCTTCAAAAAAAAAAGGAAAGACTATAGTCTTTCCTCATTTTTTGGAAAAAATTTCACCCCTTCAGATCTCGCCCCGATTTTCCCAGAATGTTATTTGGAGGGTATACACTTGGAAATTATGGGGCAAACTTCCCTCACCCCTTCCCACTGCTCCACACCTGGCTAGGAAACGTTCAGAATTGGGTTGTTCCAGAAAACTTTCGGAATTTTTTTGGACCAGATGCGAGGGGATGGGGGATGTTTGGCACATATTTTTCAAGTGTTTAGGGTTCAGATTACATTCTAAAATTTTCCTAAGGAAATCGGAGAGGGTCAAAAAATCTTCGAAAAAAAAAGGAAAGACTATAGTCTTTCCTCATTTTTAGGAAAAAAATTTCACCCCTTCAGATCTCGCCCCGATTTTCCCAGAATGTTATTTGGAGGGTATACACTTGGAAATTATGGGGCAAACTTCCCTCACCCCTTCCCACTGCTCCACACCTGGCTAGGAAACGTTCAGAATTGGGTTGTTCCAGAAAACTTTCGGAATTTTTTTGGACCAGATGCGAGGGGATGGGGGATGTTTGGCACATATTTTTCAAGTGTTTAGGGTTCAGATTACATTCTAAAATTTTCTTAAGGAAATCGGAGAGGGTCAAAAACTCTTCAAAAAAAAAGGAAAGACTATAGTCTTTCCTCATTTTTAGGAAAAAAATTTCACCCCTTCAGATCTCGCCCCGATTTTCCCAGAATGTTATTTGGAGGGTATACACTTGGAAATTATGGGGCAAACTTCCCTCACCCCTTCCCACTGCTCCACACCTGGCTAGGAAACGTTCAGAATTGGGTTGTTCCAGAAAACTTTCGGAATTTTTTTGGACCAGATGCGAGGGGATGGGGGATGTTTGGCACATATTTTTCAAGTGTTTAGGGTTCAGATTACATTCTAAAATTTTCCTAAGGAAATCGGAGAGGGTCAAAAAATCTTCGAAAAAAAAAGGAAAGACTATAGTCTTTCCTCATTTTTAGGAAAAAAATTTCACCCCTTCAGATCTCGCCCCGATTTTCCCAGAATGTTATTTGGAGGGTATACACTTGGAAATTATGGGGCAAACTTCCCTCACCCCTTCCCACTGCTCCACACCTGGCTAGGAAACGTTCAGAATTGGGTTGTTCCAGAAAACTTTCGGAATTTTTTTGGACCAGATGCGAGGGGATGGGGGATGTTTGGCACATATTTTTCAAGTGTTTAGGGTTCAGATTACATTCTAAAATTTTCTTAAGGAAATCGGAGAGGGTCAAAAACTCTTCAAAAAAAAAGGAAAGACTATAGTCTTTCCTCATTTTTAGGAAAAAAATTTCACCCCTTCAGATCTCGCCCCGATTTTCCCAGAATGTTATTTGGAGGGTATACACTTGGAAATTATGGGGCAAACTTCCCTCACCCCTTCCCACTGCTCCACACCTGGCTAAGAAACGTTCAGAATTGGGTTGTTCCAGAAAACTTTCGGAATTTTTTTGGACCAGATGCGAGGGGATGGGGGATGTTTGGCACATATTTTTCAAGTGTTTAGGGTTCAGATTACATTCTAAAATTTTCCTAAGGAAATCGGAGAGGGTCAAAAAATCTTCGAAAAAAAAAGGAAAGACTATAGTCTTTCCTCATTTTTAGGAAAAAAATTTCACCCCTTCAGATCTCGCCCCGATTTTCCCAGAATGTTATTTGGAGGGTATACACTTGGAAATTATGGGGCAAACTTCCCTCACCCCTTCCCACTGCTCCACACCTGGCTAAGAAACGTTCAGAATTGGGTTGTTCCAGAAAACTTTCGGAATTTTTTTGGACCAGATGCGAGGGGATGGGGGATGTTTGGCACATATTTTTCAAGTGTTTAGGGTTCAGATTACATTCTAAAATTTTCCTAAGGAAATCGGAGAGGGTCAAAAAATCTTCGAAAAAAAAAGGAAAGACTATAGTCTTTCCTCATTTTTAGGAAAAAAATTTCACCCCTTCAGATCTCGCCCCGATTTTCCCAGAATGTTATTTGGAGGGTATACACTTGGAAATTATGGGGCAAACTTCCCTCACCCCTTCCCACTGCTCCACACCTGGCTAGGAAACGTTCAGAATTGGGTTGTTCCAGAAAACTTTCGGAATTTTTTTGGACCAGATGCGAGGGGATGGGGGATGTTTGGCACATATTTTTCAAGTGTTTAGGGTTCAGATTACATTCTAAAATTTTCCTAAGGAAATCGGAGAGGGTCAAAAAATCTTCGAAAAAAAAAGGAAAGACTATAGTCTTTCCTCATTTTTTGGAAAAAAATTTCACCCCTTCAGATCTCGCCCCGATTTTCCCAGAATGTTATTTGGGGGTTGTACACTTAGAAATTATGGGGCAAACTTCCCTCACCCCTTCCCACTGCTCCACACCTGACTAGGAAACGTTCAGAATTGGGTTGTTCCAGAAAACTTTCGGAATTTTTTTGGACCAGATGCGAGGGGATGGGGGATGTTTGGCACATATTTTTCAAGTGTTTAGGGTTCAGATTACATTCTAAAATTTTCTTAAGGAAATCGGAGAGGGTCAAAAAATCTTCGAAAAAAAAAAGGAAAGACTATAGTCTTTCCTCATTTTTAGGAAAAAAATTTCACCCCTTCAGATCTCGCCCCGATTTTCCCAGAATGTTATTTGGGGGTTGTACACTTGGAAATTATGGGGCAAACTTCCCTCACCCCTTCCCACTGCTCCACACCTGGCTAGGAAACGTTCAGAATTGGGTTGTTCCAGAAAACTTTCGGAATTTTTTTGGACCAGATGCGAGGGGATGGGGGATGTTTGGCACATATTTTTCAAGTGTTTAGGGTTCAGATTACATTCTAAAATTTTCTTAAGGAAATCGGAGAGGGTCCAAAAATCTTCGAAAAAAAAAGGAAAGACTATAGTCTTTCCTCATTTTTTGGAAAAAAATTTCACCCCTTCAGATCTCGCCCCGATTTTCCCAGAATGTTATTTGGGGGTTGTACACTTGGAAATTATGGGGCAAACTTCCCTCACCCCTTCCCACTGCTCCACACCTGGCTAGGAAACGTTCAGAATTGGGTTGTTCCAGAAAACTTTCGGAATTTTTTTGGACCAGATGCGAGGGGATGGGGGATGTTTGGCACATATTTTTCAAGTGTTTAGGGTTCAGATTACATTCTAAAATTTTCCTAAGGAAATCGGAGAGGGTCAAAAAATCTTCGAAAAAAAAAGGAAAGACTATAGTCTTTCCTCATTTTTAGGAAAAAAATTTCACCCCTTCAGATCTCGCCCCGATTTTCCCAGAATGTTATTTGGAGGGTATACACTTGGAAATTATGGGGCAAACTTCCCTCACCCCTTCCCACTGCTCCACACCTGGCTAGGAAACGTTCAGAATTGGGTTGTTCCAGAAAACTTTCGGAATTTTTTTGGACCAGATGCGAGGGGATGGGGGATGTTTGGCACATATTTTTCAAGTGTTTAGGGTTCAGATTACATTCTAAAATTTTCTTAAGGAAATCGGAGAGGGTCAAAAACTCTTCAAAAAAAAAGGAAAGACTATAGTCTTTCCTCATTTTTAGGAAAAAAATTTCACCCCTTCAGATCTCGCCCCGATTTTCCCAGAATGTTATTTGGAGGGTATACACTTGGAAATTATGGGGCAAACTTCCCTCACCCCTTCCCACTGCTCCACACCTGGCTAAGAAACGTTCAGAATTGGGTTGTTCCAGAAAACTTTCGGAATTTTTTTGGACCAGATGCGAGGGGATGGGGGATGTTTGGCACATATTTTTCAAGTGTTTACGGTTCAGATTACATTCTAAAATTTTTTTAAGGAAATCGGAGAGGGTCAAAAAATCTTCGAAAAAAAAAGGAAAGACTATAGTCTTTCCTCATTTTTTGGAAAAAAATTTCACCCCTTCAGATCTCGCCCCGATTTTCCCAGAATGTTATTTGGAGGGTATACACTTGGAAATTATGGGGCAAACTTCCCTCACCCCTTCCCACTGCTCCACACCTGGCTAGGAAACGTTCAGAATTGGGTTGTTCCAGAAAACTTTCGGAATTTTTTTGGACCAGATGCGAGGGGATGGGGGATGTTTGGCACATATTTTTCAAGTGTTTAGGGTTCAGATTACATTCTAAAATTTTCCTAAGGAAATCGGAGAGGGTCAAAAAATCTTCGAAAAAAAAAGGAAAGACTATAGTCTTTCCTCATTTTTTGGAAAAAAATTTCACCCCTTCAGATCTCGCCCCGATTTTCCCAGAATGTTATTTGGGGGTTGTACACTTAGAAATTATGGGGCAAACTTCCCTCACCCCTTCCCACTGCTCCACACCTGACTAGGAAACGTTCAGAATTGGGTTGTTCCAGAAAACTTTCGGAATTTTTTTGGACCAGATGCGAGGGGATGGGGGATGTTTGGCACATATTTTTCAAGTGTTTAGGGTTCAGATTACATTCTAAAATTTTCTTAAGGAAATCGGAGAGGGTCCAAAAATCTTCGAAAAAAAAAGGAAAGACTATAGTCTTTCCTCATTTTTTGGAAAAAAATTTCACCCCTTCAGATCTCGCCCCGATTTTCCCAGAATGTTATTTGGGGGTTGTACACTTAGAAATTATGGGGGAAACTTCCCTCACCCCTTCCCACTGCTCCACACCTGGCTAGGAAACGTTCAGAATTGGGTTGTTCCAGAAAACTTTCGGAATTTTTTTGGACCAGATGCGAGGGGATGGGGGATGTTTGGCACATATTTTTCAAGTGTTTAGGGTTCAGATTACATTCTAAAATTTTCCTAAGGAAATCGGAGAGGGTCAAAAAATCTTCGAAAAAAAAAGGAAAGACTATAGTCTTTCCTCATTTTTAGGAAAAAAATTTCACCCCTTCAGATCTCGCCGCGATTTTCCCAGAATGTTATTTGGAGGGTATACACTTGGAAATTATGGGGCAAACTTCCCTCACCCCTTCCCACTGCTCCACACCTGGCTAGGAAACGTTCAGAATTGGGTTGTTCCAGAAAACTTTCGGAATTTTTTTGGACCAGATGCGAGGGGATGGGGGATGTTTGGCACATATTTTTCAAGTGTTTAGGGTTCAGATTACATTCTAAAATTTTCTTAAGGAAATCGGAGAGGGTCAAAAACTCTTCAAAAAAAAAAGGAAAGACTATAGTCTTTCCTCATTTTTAGGAAAAAAATTTCACCCCTTCAGATCTCGCCCCGATTTTCCCAGAATGTTATTTGGAGGGTATACACTTGGAAATTATGGGGCAAACTTCCCTCACCCCTTCCCACTGCTCCACACCTGGCTAGGAAACGTTCAGAATTGGGTTGTTCCAGAAAACTTTCGGAATTTTTTTGGACCAGATGCGAGGGGATGGGGGATGTTTGGCACATATTTTTCAAGTGTTTAGGGTTCAGATTACATTCTAAAATTTTCTTAAGGAAATCGGAGAGGGTCAAAAACTCTTCAAAAAAAAAAGGAAAGACTATAGTCTTTCCTCATTTTTTGGAAAAAATTTCACCCCTTCAGATCTCGCCCCGATTTTCCCAGAATGTTATTTGGAGGGTATACACTTGGAAATTATGGGGCAAACTTCCCTCACCCCTTCCCACTGCTCCACACCTGGCTAGGAAACGTTCAGAATTGGGTTGTTCCAGAAAACTTTCGGAATTTTTTTGGACCAGATGCGAGGGGATGGGGGATGTTTGGCACATATTTTTCAAGTGTTTAGGGTTCAGATTACATTCTAAAATTTTCCTAAGGAAATCGGAGAGGGTCAAAAAATCTTCGAAAAAAAAAGGAAAGACTATAGTCTTTCCTCATTTTTAGGAAAAAAATTTCACCCCTTCAGATCTCGCCCCGATTTTCCCAGAATGTTATTTGGAGGGTATACACTTGGAAATTATGGGGCAAACTTCTCTCACCCCTTCCCACTGCTCCACACCTGGCTAGGAAACGTTCAGAATTGGGTTGTTCCAGAAAACTTTCGGAATTTTTTTGGACCAGATGCGAGGGGATGGGGGATGTTTGGCACATATTTTTCAAGTGTTTAGGGTTCAGATTACATTCTAAAATTTTCTTAAGGAAATCGGAGAGGGTCAAAAAATCTTCGAAAAAAAAAGGAAAGACTATAGTCTTTCCTCATTTTTAGGAAAAAAATTTCACCCCTTCAGATCTCGCCCCGATTTTCCCAGAATGTTATTTGGAGGGTATACACTTGGAAATTATGGGGCAAACTTCCCTCACCCCTTCCCACTGCTCCACACCTGGCTAGGAAACGTTCAGAATTGGGTTGTTCCAGAAAACTTTCGGAATTTTTTTGGACCAGATGCGAGGGGATGGGGGATGTTTGGCACATATTTTTCAAGTGTTTAGGGTTCAGATTACATTCTAAAATTTTCTTAAGGAAATCGGAGAGGGTCAAAAAATCTTCGAAAAAAAAAGGAAAGACTATAGTCTTTCCTCATTTTTTGGAAAAAAATTTCACCCCTTCAGATCTCGCCCCGATTTTCCCAGAATGTTATTTGGAGGGTATACACTTGGAAATTATGGGGCAAACTTCCCTCACCCCTTCCCACTGCTCCACACCTGGCTAGGAAACGTTCAGAATTGGGTTGTTCCAGAAAACTTTCGGAATTTTTTTGGACCAGATGCGAGGGGATGGGGGATGTTTGGCACATATTTTTCAAGTGTTTAGGGTTCAGATTACATTCTAAAATTTTCCTAAGGAAATCGGAGAGGGTCAAAAAATCTTCGAAAAAAAAAGGAAAGACTATAGTCTTTCCTCATTTTTAGGAAAAAAATTTCACCCCTTCAGATCTCGCCGCGATTTTCCCAGAATGTTATTTGGAGTGTATACACTTGGAAATTATGGGGCAAACTTCCCTCACCCCTTCCCACTGCTCCACACCTGGCTAGGAAACGTTCAGAATTGGGTTGTTCCAGAAAACTTTCGGAATTTTTTTGGACCAGATGCGAGGGGATGGGGGATGTTTGGCACATATTTTTCAAGTGTTTAGGGTTCAGATTACATTCTAAAATTTTCTTAAGGAAATCGGAGAGGGTCAAAAAATCTTCGAAAAAAAAAGGAAAGACTATAGTCTTTCCTCATTTTTTGGAAAAAAATTTCACCCCTTCAGATCTCGCCCCGATTTTCCCAGAATGTTATTTGGAGGGTATACACTTGGAAATTATGGGGCAAACTTCCCTCACCCCTTCCCACTGCTCCACACCTGGCTAGGAAACGTTCAGAATTGGGTTGTTCCAGAAAACTTTCGGAATTTTTTTGGACCAGATGCGAGGGGATGGGGGATGTTTGGCACATATTTTTCAAGTGTTTAGGGTTCAGATTACATTCTAAAATTTTCCTAAGGAAATCGGAGAGGGTCAAAAAATCTTCGAAAAAAAAAGGAAAGACTATAGTCTTTCCTCATTTTTAGGAAAAAAATTTCACCCCTTCAGATCTCGCCCCGATTTTCCCAGAATGTTATTTGGAGGGTATACACTTGGAAATTATGGGGCAAACTTCCCTCACCCCTTCCCACTGCTCCACACCTGGCTAGGAAACGTTCAGAATTGGGTTGTTCCAGAAAACTTTCGGAATTTTTTTGGACCAGATGCGAGGGGATGGGGGATGTTTGGCACATATTTTTCAAGTGTTTAGGGTTCAGATTACATTCTAAAATTTTCTTAAGGAAATCGGAGAGGGTCAAAAACTCTTCAAAAAAAAAAGGAAAGACTATAGTCTTTCCTCATTTTTTGGAAAAAATTTCACCCCTTCAGATCTCGCCCCGATTTTCCCAGAATGTTATTTGGAGGGTATACACTTGGAAATTATGGGGCAAACTTCCCTCACCCCTTCCCACTGCTCCACACCTGGCTAGGAAACGTTCAGAATTGGGTTGTTCCAGAAAACTTTCGTAATTTTTTTGGACCAGATGCGAGGGGATGGGGGATGTTTGGCACATATTTTTCAAGTGTTTAGGGTTCAGATTACATTCTAAAATTTTCCTAAGGAAATCGGAGAGGGTCAAAAAATCTTCGAAAAAAAAAGGAAAGACTATAGTCTTTCCTCATTTTTAGGAAAAAAATTTCACCCCTTCAGATCTCGCCCCGATTTTCCCAGAATGTTATTTGGAGGGTATACACTTGGAAATTATGGGGCAAACTTCTCTCACCCCTTCCCACTGCTCCACACCTGGCTAGGAAACGTTCAGAATTGGGTTGTTCCAGAAAACTTTCGGAATTTTTTTGGACCAGATGCGAGGGGATGGGGGATGTTTGGCACATATTTTTCAAGTGTTTAGGGTTCAGATTACATTCTAAAATTTTCTTAAGGAAATCGGAGAGGGTCAAAAAATCTTCGAAAAAAAAAGGAAAGACTATAGTCTTTCCTCATTTTTTGGAAAAAAATTTCACCCCTTCAGATCTCGCCCCGATTTTCCCAGAATGTTATTTGGAGGGTATACACTTGGAAATTATGGGGCAAACTTCCCTCACCCCTTCCCACTGCTCCACACCTGGCTAGGAAACGTTCAGAATTGGGTTGTTCCAGAAAACTTTCGGAATTTTTTTGGACCAGATGCGAGGGGATGGGGGATGTTTGGCACATATTTTTCAAGTGTTTAGGGTTCAGATTACATTCTAAAATTTTCCTAAGGAAATCGGAGAGGGTCAAAAAATCTTCGAAAAAAAAAGGAAAGACTATAGTCTTTCCTCATTTTTAGGAAAAAAATTTCACCCCTTCAGATCTCGCCCCGATTTTCCCAGAATGTTATTTGGAGGGTATACACTTGGAAATTATGGGGCAAACTTCCCTCACCCCTTCCCACTGCTCCACACCTGGCTAGGAAACGTTCAGAATTGGGTTGTTCCAGAAAACTTTCGGAATTTTTTTGGACCAGATGCGAGGGGATGGGGGATGTTTGGCACATATTTTTCAAGTGTTTAGGGTTCAGATTACATTCTAAAATTTTCTTAAGGAAATCGGAGAGGGTCAAAAACTCTTCAAAAAAAAAAGGAAAGACTATAGTCTTTCCTCATTTTTTGGAAAAAATTTCACCCCTTCAGATCTCGCCCCGATTTTCCCAGAATGTTATTTGGAGGGTATACACTTGGAAATTATGGGGCAAACTTCCCTCACCCCTTCCCACTGCTCCACACCTGGCTAGGAAACGTTCAGAATTGGGTTGTTCCAGAAAACTTTCGGAATTTTTTTTGACCAGATGCGAGGGGATGGGGGATGTTTGGCACATATTTTTCAAGTGTTTAGGGTTCAGATTACATTCTAAAATTTTCTTAAGGAAATCGGAGAGGGTCAAAAAATCTTCGAAAAAAAAAGGAAAGACTATAGTCTTTCCTCATTTTTTGGAAAAAAATTTCACCCCTTCAGATCTCGCCCCGATTTTCCCAGAATGTTATTTGGAGGGTATACACTTGGAAATTATGGGGCAAACTTCCCTCACCCCTTCCCACTGCTCCACACCTGGCTAGGAAACGTTCAGAATTGGGTTGTTCCAGAAAACTTTCGGAATTTTTTTGGACCAGATGCGAGGGGATGGGGGATGTTTGGCACATATTTTTCAAGTGTTTAGGGTTCAGATTACATTCTAAAATTTTCCTAACGAAATCGGAGAGGGTCAAAAAATCTTCGAAAAAAAAAGGAAAGACTATAGTCTTTCCTCATTTTTAGGAAAAAAAATTCACCCCTTCAGATCTCGCCCCGATTTTCCCAGAATGTTATTTGGAGGGTATACACTTGGAAATTATGGGGCAAACTTCCCTCATCCCTTCCCACTGCTCCACACCTGGCTAGGAAACGTTCAGAATTGGGTTGTTCCAGAAAACTTTCGGAATTTTTTTGGACCAGATGCGAGGGGATGGGGGATGTTTGGCACATATTTTTCAAGTGTTTAGGGTTCAGATTACATTCTAAAATTTTCTTAAGGAAATCGGAGAGGGTCAAAAACTCTTCAAAAAAAAAAGGAAAGACTATAGTCTTTCCTCATTTTTTGGAAAAAATTTCACCCCTTCAGATCTCGCCCCGATTTTCCCAGAATGTTATTTGGAGGGTATACACTTGGAAATTATGGGGCAAACTTCCCTCACCCCTTCCCACTGCTCCACACCTGGCTAGGAAACGTTCAGAATTGGGTTGTTCCAGAAAACTTTCGGAATTTTTTTGGACCAGATGCGAGGGGATGGGGGATGTTTGGCACATATTTTTCAAGTGTTTAGGGTTCAGATTACATTCTAAAATTTTCCTAAGGAAATCGGAGAGGGTCAAAAAATCTTCGAAAAAAAAAGGAAAGACTATAGTCTTTCCTCATTTTTAGGAAAAAAATTTCACCCCTTCAGATCTCGCCCCGATTTTCCCAGAATGTTATTTGGAGGGTATACACTTGGAAATTATGGGGCAAACTTCTCTCACCCCTTCCCACTGCTCCACACCTGGCTAGGAAACGTTCAGAATTGGGTTGTTCCAGAAAACTTTCGGAATTTTTTTGGACCAGATGCGAGGGGATGGGGGATGTTTGGCACATATTTTTCAAGTGTTTAGGGTTCAGATTACATTCTAAAATTTTCTTAAGGAAATCGGAGAGGGTCAAAAAATCTTCGAAAAAAAAAGGAAAGACTATAGTCTTTCCTCATTTTTAGGAAAAAAATTTCACCCCTTCAGATCTCGCCCCGATTTTCCCAGAATGTTATTTGGAGGGTATACACTTGGAAATTATGGGGCAAACTTCCCTCACCCCTTCCCACTGCTCCACACCTGGCTAGGAAACGTTCAGAATTGGGTTGTTCCAGAAAACTTTCGGAATTTTTTTTGACCAGATGCGAGGGGATGGGGGATGTTTGGCACATATTTTTCAAGTGTTTAGGGTTCAGATTACATTCTAAAATTTTCTTAAGGAAATCGGAGAGGGTCAAAAAATCTTCGAAAAAAAAAGGAAAGACTATAGTCTTTCCTCATTTTTTGGAAAAAAATTTCACCCCTTCAGATCTCGCCCCGATTTTCCCAGAATGTTATTTGGAGGGTATACACTTGGAAATTATGGGGCAAACTTCCCTCACCCCTTCCCACTGCTCCACACCTGGCTAGGAAACGTTCAGAATTGGGTTGTTCCAGAAAACTTTCGGAATTTTTTTGGACCAGATGCGAGGGGATGGGGGATGTTTGGCACATATTTTTCAAGTGTTTAGGGTTCAGATTACATTCTAAAATTTTCTTAAGGAAATCGGAGAGGGTCAAAAACTCTTCAAAAAAAAAAGGAAAGACTATAGTCTTTCCTCATTTTTTGGAAAAAATTTCACCCCTTCAGATCTCGCCCCGATTTTCCCAGAATGTTATTTGGAGGGTATACACTTGGAAATTATGGGGCAAACTTCCCTCACCCCTTCCCACTGCTCCACACCTGGCTAGGAAACGTTCAGAATTGGGTTGTTCCAGAAAACTTTCGGAATTTTTTTGGACCAGATGCGAGGGGATGGGGGATGTTTGGCACATATTTTTCAAGTGTTTAGGGTTCAGATTACATTCTAAAATTTTCCTAAGGAAATCGGAGAGGGTCAAAAAATCTTCGAAAAAAAAAGGAAAGACTATAGTCTTTCCTCATTTTTAGGAAAAAAATTTCACCCCTTCAGATCTCGCCCCGATTTTCCCAGAATGTTATTTGGAGGGTATACACTTGGAAATTATGGGGCAAACTTCTCTCACCCCTTCCCACTGCTCCACACCTGGCTAGGAAACGTTCAGAATTGGGTTGTTCCAGAAAACTTTCGGAATTTTTTTGGACCAGATGCGAGGGGATGGGGGATGTTTGGCACATATTTTTCAAGTGTTTAGGGTTCAGATTACATTCTAAAATTTTCTTAAGGAAATCGGAGAGGGTCCAAAAATCTTCGAAAAAAAAAGGAAAGACTATAGTCTTTCCTCATTTTTTGGAAAAAAATTTCACCCCTTCAGATCTCGCCCCGATTTTCCCAGAATGTTATTTGGGGGTTGTACACTTAGAAATTATGGGGGAAACTTCCCTCACCCCTTCCCACTGCTCCACACCTGGCTAGGAAACGTTCAGAATTGGGTTGTTCCAGAAAACTTTCGGAATTTTTTTGGACCAGATGCGAGGGGATGGGGGATGTTTGGCACATATTTTTCAAGTGTTTAGGGTTCAGATTACATTCTAAAATTTTCCTAAGGAAATCGGAGAGGGTCAAAAAATCTTCGAAAAAAAAAGGAAAGACTATAGTCTTTCCTCATTTTTAGGAAAAAAATTTCACCCCTTCAGATCTCGCCGCGATTTTCCCAGAATGTTATTTGGAGGGTATACACTTGGAAATTATGGGGCAAACTTCCCTCACCCCTTCCCACTGCTCCACACCTGGCTAGGAAACGTTCAGAATTGGGTTGTTCCAGAAAACTTTCGGAATTTTTTTGGACCAGATGCGAGGGGATGGGGGATGTTTGGCACATATTTTTCAAGTGTTTAGGGTTCAGATTACATTCTAAAATTTTCTTAAGGAAATCGGAGAGGGTCAAAAACTCTTCAAAAAAAAAAGGAAAGACTATAGTCTTTCCTCATTTTTAGGAAAAAAATTTCACCCCTTCAGATCTCGCCCCGATTTTCCCAGAATGTTATTTGGAGGGTATACACTTGGAAATTATGGGGCAAACTTCCCTCACCCCTTCCCACTGCTCCACACCTGGCTAGGAAACGTTCAGAATTGGGTTGTTCCAGAAAACTTTCGGAATTTTTTTGGACCAGATGCGAGGGGATGGGGGATGTTTGGCACATATTTTTCAAGTGTTTAGGGTTCAGATTACATTCTAAAATTTTCTTAAGGAAATCGGAGAGGGTCAAAAACTCTTCAAAAAAAAAAGGAAAGACTATAGTCTTTCCTCATTTTTTGGAAAAAATTTCACCCCTTCAGATCTCGCCCCGATTTTCCCAGAATGTTATTTGGAGGGTATACACTTGGAAATTATGGGGCAAACTTCCCTCACCCCTTCCCACTGCTCCACACCTGGCTAGGAAACGTTCAGAATTGGGTTGTTCCAGAAAACTTTCGGAATTTTTTTGGACCAGATGCGAGGGGATGGGGGATGTTTGGCACATATTTTTCAAGTGTTTAGGGTTCAGATTACATTCTAAAATTTTCCTAAGGAAATCGGAGAGGGTCAAAAAATCTTCGAAAAAAAAAGGAAAGACTATAGTCTTTCCTCATTTTTAGGAAAAAAATTTCACCCCTTCAGATCTCGCCCCGATTTTCCCAGAATGTTATTTGGAGGGTATACACTTGGAAATTATGGGGCAAACTTCTCTCACCCCTTCCCACTGCTCCACACCTGGCTAGGAAACGTTCAGAATTGGGTTGTTCCAGAAAACTTTCGGAATTTTTTTGGACCAGATGCGAGGGGATGGGGGATGTTTGGCACATATTTTTCAAGTGTTTAGGGTTCAGATTACATTCTAAAATTTTCTTAAGGAAATCGGAGAGGGTCAAAAAATCTTCGAAAAAAAAAGGAAAGACTATAGTCTTTCCTCATTTTTAGGAAAAAAATTTCACCCCTTCAGATCTCGCCCCGATTTTCCCAGAATGTTATTTGGAGGGTATTCACTTGGAAATTATGGGGCAAACTTCCCTCACCCCTTCCCACTGCTCCACACCTGGCTAGGAAACGTTCAGAATTGGGTTGTTCCAGAAAACTTTCGGAATTTTTTTGGACCAGATGCGAGGGGATGGGGGATGTTTGGCACATATTTTTCAAGTGTTTAGGGTTCAGATTACATTCTAAAATTTTCTTAAGGAAATCGGAGAGGGTCAAAAAATCTTCGAAAAAAAAAGGAAAGACTATAGTCTTTCCTCATTTTTTGGAAAAAAATTTCACCCCTTCAGATCTCGCCCCGATTTTCCCAGAATGTTATTTGGAGGGTATACACTTGGAAATTATGGGGCAAACTTCCCTCACCCCTTCCCACTGCTCCACACCTGGCTAGGAAACGTTCAGAATTGGGTTGTTCCAGAAAACTTTCGGAATTTTTTTGGACCAGATGCGAGGGGATGGGGGATGTTTGGCACATATTTTTCAAGTGTTTAGGGTTCAGATTACATTCTAAAATTTTCCTAAGGAAATCGGAGAGGGTCAAAAAATCTTCGAAAAAAAAAGGAAAGACTATAGTCTTTCCTCATTTTTAGGAAAAAAATTTCACCCCTTCAGATCTCGCCGCGATTTTCCCAGAATGTTATTTGGAGTGTATACACTTGGAAATTATGGGGCAAACTTCCCTCACCCCTTCCCACTGCTCCACACCTGGCTAGGAAACGTTCAGAATTGGGTTGTTCCAGAAAACTTTCGGAATTTTTTTGGACCAGATGCGAGGGGATGGGGGATGTTTGGCACATATTTTTCAAGTGTTTAGGGTTCAGATTACATTCTAAAATTTTCTTAAGGAAATCGGAGAGGGTCAAAAAATCTTCGAAAAAAAAAGGAAAGACTATAGTCTTTCCTCATTTTTTGGAAAAAAATTTCACCCCTTCAGATCTCGCCCCGATTTTCCCAGAATGTTATTTGGAGGGTATACACTTGGAAATTATGGGGCAAACTTCCCTCACCCCTTCCCACTGCTCCACACCTGGCTAGGAAACGTTCAGAATTGGGTTGTTCCAGAAAACTTTCGGAATTTTTTTGGACCAGATGCGAGGGGATGGGGGATGTTTGGCACATATTTTTCAAGTGTTTAGGGTTCAGATTACATTCTAAAATTTTCCTAAGGAAATCGGAGAGGGTCAAAAAATCTTCGAAAAAAAAAGGAAAGACTATAGTCTTTCCTCATTTTTAGGAAAAAAATTTCACCCCTTCAGATCTCGCCCCGATTTTCCCAGAATGTTATTTGGAGGGTATACACTTGGAAATTATGGGGCAAACTTCCCTCACCCCTTCCCACTGCTCCACACCTGGCTAGGAAACGTTCAGAATTGGGTTGTTCCAGAAAACTTTCGGAATTTTTTTGGACCAGATGCGAGGGGATGGGGGATGTTTGGCACATATTTTTCAAGTGTTTAGGGTTCAGATTACATTCTAAAATTTTCTTAAGGAAATCGGAGAGGGTCAAAAACTCTTCAAAAAAAAAAGGAAAGACTATAGTCTTTCCTCATTTTTAGGAAAAAAATTTCACCCCTTCAGATCTCGCCCCGATTTTCCCAGAATGTTATTTGGAGGGTATACACTTGGAAATTATGGGGCAAACTTCCCTCACCCCTTCCCACTGCTCCACACCTGGCTAGGAAACGTTCAGAATTGGGTTGTTCCAGAAAACTTTCGTAATTTTTTTGGACCAGATGCGAGGGGATGGGGGATGTTTGGCACATATTTTTCAAGTGTTTAGGGTTCAGATTACATTCTAAAATTTTCCTAAGGAAATCGGAGAGGGTCAAAAAATCTTCGAAAAAAAAAGGAAAGACTATAGTCTTTCCTCATTTTTAGGAAAAAAATTTCACCCCTTCAGATCTCGCCCCGATTTTCCCAGAATGTTATTTGGAGGGTATACACTTGGAAATTATGGGGCAAACTTCTCTCACCCCTTCCCACTGCTCCACACCTGGCTAGGAAACGTTCAGAATTGGGTTGTTCCAGAAAACTTTCGGAATTTTTTTGGACCAGATGCGAGGGGATGGGGGATGTTTGGCACATATTTTTCAAGTGTTTAGGGTTCAGATTACATTCTAAAATTTTCTTAAGGAAATCGGAGAGGGTCAAAAAATCTTCGAAAAAAAAAGGAAAGACTATAGTCTTTCCTCATTTTTTGGAAAAAAATTTCACCCCTTCAGATCTCGCCCCGATTTTCCCAGAATGTTATTTGGAGGGTATACACTTGGAAATTATGGGGCAAACTTCCCTCACCCCTTCCCACTGCTCCACACCTGGCTAGGAAACGTTCAGAATTGGGTTGTTCCAGAAAACTTTCGGAATTTTTTTGGACCAGATGCGAGGGGATGGGGGATGTTTGGCACATATTTTTCAAGTGTTTAGGGTTCAGATTACATTCTAAAATTTTCCTAAGGAAATCGGAGAGGGTCAAAAAATCTTCGAAAAAAAAAGGAAAGACTATAGTCTTTCCTCATTTTTAGGAAAAAAATTTCACCCCTTCAGATCTCGCCCCGATTTTCCCAGAATGTTATTTGGAGGGTATACACTTGGAAATTATGGGGCAAACTTCCCTCACCCCTTCCCACTGCTCCACACCTGGCTAGGAAACGTTCAGAATTGGGTTGTTCCAGAAAACTTTCGGAATTTTTTTGGACCAGATGCGAGGGGATGGGGGATGTTTGGCACATATTTTTCAAGTGTTTAGGGTTCAGATTACATTCTAAAATTTTCTTAAGGAAATCGGAGAGGGTCAAAAACTCTTCAAAAAAAAAAGGAAAGACTATAGTCTTTCCTCATTTTTTGGAAAAAATTTCACCCCTTCAGATCTCGCCCCGATTTTCCCAGAATGTTATTTGGAGGGTATACACTTGGAAATTATGGGGCAAACTTCCCTCACCCCTTCCCACTGCTCCACACCTGGCTAGGAAACGTTCAGAATTGGGTTGTTCCAGAAAACTTTCGGAATTTTTTTTGACCAGATGCGAGGGGATGGGGGATGTTTGGCACATATTTTTCAAGTGTTTAGGGTTCAGATTACATTCTAAAATTTTCTTAAGGAAATCGGAGAGGGTCAAAAAATCTTCGAAAAAAAAAGGAAAGACTATAGTCTTTCCTCATTTTTTGGAAAAAAATTTCACCCCTTCAGATCTCGCCCCGATTTTCCCAGAATGTTATTTGGAGGGTATACACTTGGAAATTATGGGGCAAACTTCCCTCACCCCTTCCCACTGCTCCACACCTGGCTAGGAAACGTTCAGAATTGGGTTGTTCCAGAAAACTTTCGGAATTTTTTTGGACCAGATGCGAGGGGATGGGGGATGTTTGGCACATATTTTTCAAGTGTTTAGGGTTCAGATTACATTCTAAAATTTTCCTAACGAAATCGGAGAGGGTCAAAAAATCTTCGAAAAAAAAAGGAAAGACTATAGTCTTTCCTCATTTTTAGGAAAAAAAATTCACCCCTTCAGATCTCGCCCCGATTTTCCCAGAATGTTATTTGGAGGGTATACACTTGGAAATTATGGGGCAAACTTCCCTCATCCCTTCCCACTGCTCCACACCTGGCTAGGAAACGTTCAGAATTGGGTTGTTCCAGAAAACTTTCGGAATTTTTTTGGACCAGATGCGAGGGGATGGGGGATGTTTGGCACATATTTTTCAAGTGTTTAGGGTTCAGATTACATTCTAAAATTTTCTTAAGGAAATCGGAGAGGGTCAAAAACTCTTCAAAAAAAAAAGGAAAGACTATAGTCTTTCCTCATTTTTTGGAAAAAATTTCACCCCTTCAGATCTCGCCCCGATTTTCCCAGAATGTTATTTGGAGGGTATACACTTGGAAATTATGGGGCAAACTTCCCTCACCCCTTCCCACTGCTCCACACCTGGCTAGGAAACGTTCAGAATTGGGTTGTTCCAGAAAACTTTCGGAATTTTTTTGGACCAGATGCGAGGGGATGGGGGATGTTTGGCACATATTTTTCAAGTGTTTAGGGTTCAGATTACATTCTAAAATTTTCCTAAGGAAATCGGAGAGGGTCAAAAAATCTTCGAAAAAAAAAGGAAAGACTATAGTCTTTCCTCATTTTTAGGAAAAAAATTTCACCCCTTCAGATCTCGCCCCGATTTTCCCAGAATGTTATTTGGAGGGTATACACTTGGAAATTATGGGGCAAACTTCTCTCACCCCTTCCCACTGCTCCACACCTGGCTAGGAAACGTTCAGAATTGGGTTGTTCCAGAAAACTTTCGGAATTTTTTTGGACCAGATGCGAGGGGATGGGGGATGTTTGGCACATATTTTTCAAGTGTTTAGGGTTCAGATTACATTCTAAAATTTTCTTAAGGAAATCGGAGAGGGTCAAAAAATCTTCGAAAAAAATAGGAAAGACTATAGTCTTTCCTCATTTTTAGGAAAAAAATTTCACCCCTTCAGATCTCGCCCCGATTTTCCCAGAATGTTATTTGGAGGGTATACACTTGGAAATTATGGGGCAAACTTCCCTCACCCCTTCCCACTGCTCCACACCTGGCTAGGAAACGTTCAGAATTGGGTTGTTCCAGAAAACTTTCGGAATTTTTTTTGACCAGATGCGAGGGGATGGGGGATGTTTGGCACATATTTTTCAAGTGTTTAGGGTTCAGATTACATTCTAAAATTTTCTTAAGGAAATCGGAGAGGGTCAAAAAATCTTCGAAAAAAAAAGGAAAGACTATAGTCTTTCCTCATTTTTTGGAAAAAAATTTCACCCCTTCAGATCTCGCCCCGATTTTCCCAGAATGTTATTTGGAGGGTATACACTTGGAAATTATGGGGCAAACTTCCCTCACCCCTTCCCACTGCTCCACACCTGGCTAGGAAACGTTCAGAATTGGGTTGTTCCAGAAAACTTTCGGAATTTTTTTGGACCAGATGCGAGGGGATGGGGGATGTTTGGCACATATTTTTCAAGTGTTTAGGGTTCAGATTACATTCTAAAATTTTCCTAACGAAATCGGAGAGGGTCAAAAAATCTTCGAAAAAAAAAGGAAAGACTATAGTCTTTCCTCATTTTTAGGAAAAAAAATTCACCCCTTCAGATCTCGCCCCGATTTTCCCAGAATGTTATTTGGAGGGTATACACTTGGAAATTATGGGGCAAACTTCCCTCACCCCTTCCCACTGCTCCACACCTGGCTAGGAAACGTTCAGAATTGGGTTGTTCCAGAAAACTTTCGGAATTTTTTTGGACCAGATGCGAGGGGATGGGGGATGTTTGGCACATATTTTTCAAGTGTTTAGGGTTCAGATTACATTCTAAAATTTTCTTAAGGAAATCGGAGAGGGTCAAAAACTCTTCAAAAAAAAAAGGAAAGACTATAGTCTTTCCTCATTTTTTGGAAAAAATTTCACCCCTTCAGATCTCGCCCCGATTTTCCCAGAATGTTATTTGGAGGGTATACACTTGGAAATTATGGGGCAAACTTCCCTCACCCCTTCCCACTGCTCCACACCTGGCTAGGAAACGTTCAGAATTGGGTTGTTCCAGAAAACTTTCGGAATTTTTTTGGACCAGATGCGAGGGGATGGGGGATGTTTGGCACATATTTTTCAAGTGTTTAGGGTTCAGATTACATTCTAAAATTTTCCTAAGGAAATCGGAGAGGGTCAAAAAATCTTCGAAAAAAAAAGGAAAGACTATAGTCTTTCCTCATTTTTAGGAAAAAAATTTCACCCCTTCAGATCTCGCCCCGATTTTCCCAGAATGTTATTTGGAGGGTATACACTTGGAAATTATGGGGCAAACTTCTCTCACCCCTTCCCACTGCTCCACACCTGGCTAGGAAACGTTCAGAATTGGGTTGTTCCAGAAAACTTTCGGAATTTTTTTGGACCAGATGCGAGGGGATGGGGGATGTTTGGCACATATTTTTCAAGTGTTTAGGGTTCAGATTACATTCTAAAATTTTCTTAAGGAAATCGGAGAGGGTCAAAAAATCTTCGAAAAAAAAAGGAAAGACTATAGTCTTTCCTCATTTTTAGGAAAAAAATTTCACCCCTTCAGATCTCGCCCCGATTTTCCCAGAATGTTATTTGGAGGGTATACACTTGGAAATTATGGGGCAAACTTCCCTCACCCCTTCCCACTGCTCCACACCTGGCTAGGAAACGTTCAGAATTGGGTTGTTCCAGAAAACTTTCGGAATTTTTTTTGACCAGATGCGAGGGGATGGGGGATGTTTGGCACATATTTTTCAAGTGTTTAGGGTTCAGATTACATTCTAAAATTTTCTTAAGGAAATCGGAGAGGGTCAAAAAATCTTCGAAAAAAAAAGGAAAGACTATAGTCTTTCCTCATTTTTTGGAAAAAAATTTCACCCCTTCAGATCTCGCCCCGATTTTCCCAGAATGTTATTTGGAGGGTATACACTTGGAAATTATGGGGCAAACTTCCCTCACCCCTTCCCACTGCTCCACACCTGGCTAGGAAACGTTCAGAATTGGGTTGTTCCAGAAAACTTTCGGAATTTTTTTGGACCAGATGCGAGGGGATGGGGGATGTTTGGCACATATTTTTCAAGTGTTTAGGGTTCAGATTACATTCTAAAATTTTCCTAAGGAAATCGGAGAGGGTCAAAAAATCTTCGAAAAAAAAAGGAAAGACTATAGTCTTTCCTCATTTTTAGGAAAAAAATTTCACCCCTTCAGATCTCGCCGCGATTTTCCCAGAATGTTATTTGGAGTGTATACACTTGGAAATTATGGGGCAAACTTCCCTCACCCCTTCCCACTGCTCCACACCTGGCTAGGAAACGTTCAGAATTGGGTTGTTCCAGAAAACTTTCGGAATTTTTTTGGACCAGATGCGAGGGGATGGGGGATGTTTGGCACATATTTTTCAAGTGTTTAGGGTTCAGATTACATTCTAAAATTTTCCTAAGGAAATCGGAGAGGGTCAAAAAATCTTCGAAAAAAAAAGGAAAGACTATAGTCTTTCCTCATTTTTAGGAAAAAAATTTCACCCCTTCAGATCTCGCCCCGATTTTCCCAGAATGTTATTTGGAGGGTATACACTTGGAAATTATGGGGCAAACTTCCCTCACCCCTTCCCACTGCTCCACACCTGGCTAGGAAACGTTCAGAATTGGGTTGTTCCAGAAAACTTTCGGAATTTTTTTGGACCAGATGCGAGGGGATGGGGGATGTTTGGCACATATTTTTCAAGTGTTTAGGGTTCAGATTACATTCTAAAATTTTCTTAAGGAAATCGGAGAGGGTCAAAAAATCTTCGAAAAAAAAAGGAGGGTGTACACTTGGAAAATATGCGTCAAACTTCCCCCTTCCCTCTCCACTGCTTGTTTTTTCTTTATAATCATAGAACTGACTTGTGTTACAGATTGGAACAGTGGAGGACATCCGAGTCGTAGCGGACAAGACCTGAGCACACCTGTGGGATAAACAACCCTTTTTAGGGTGACAAAAATAAAAACAGTCCTTTACAGGACTAACAAAAATTTTAAAGAAAGATTTTCCAAAAAGATACGGTCGCTAGGTAGTCAGTCTAAACGCTCCCCATGAAACCGCCCACACGGTCACATTCTAATGTACAGCTCGGCCCGCCAACTTGGTCACAGTCTAAACGCTCCCCATGAAACCGCCCATACGGTCACATTCTAATGTACACCTCGGCCCGCCAACTTGGTCACAGTCTAAACGCTCCCCATGAAACCGCCCATACGGTCACATTCTAATGTACACCTCGGCCCGCCAACTTGGTCACAGTCTAAACGCTCCCCTCGAAACCGCAACACGGTCACATTCTAATGTACAGCTCGGCCCGCCAACTTGGTCACAGTCTAAACGCTCCCCTCGAAACCGCCCACACGGTCACATTCTAATGTACACCTCGGCCCGCCAACTTGGTCACAGTCTAAACGCTCCCCATGAAACCGCCCACACGGTCACATTCTAATGTACAGCTCGGCCCGCCAACTTGGTCACAGTCTAAACGCTCCCCATGAAACCGCCCACACGGTCACATTCTAATGTACAGCTCGGCCCGCCAACTTGGTCACAGTCTAAACGCTCCCCATGAAACCGCCCATACGGTCACATTCTAATGTACACCTCGGCCCGCCAACTTGGTCACAGTCTAAACGCTCCCCATGAAACCGCCCATACGGTCACATTCTAATGTACACCTCGGCCCGCCAACTTGGTCACAGTCTAAACGCTCCCCATGAAACCGCCGACACGGTCACATTCTAATGTACAGCTCGGCCCGCCAACTTGGTCACAGTCTAAACGCTCCCCTCGAAACCGCCCACACGGTCACATTCTAATGTACACCTCGGCCCGCCAACTTGGTCACAGTCTAAACGCTCCCCATGAAACCGCCGACACGGTCACATTCTAATGTACAGCTCGGCCCGCCAACTTGGTCACAGTCTAAACGCTCCCCTCGAAACCGCCCACACGGTCACATTCTAATGTACACCTCGGCCCGCCAACTTGGTCACAGTCTAAACGCTCCCCATGAAACCGCCCACACGGTCACATTCTAATGTACAGCTCGGCCCGCCAACTTGGTCACAGTCTAAACGCTCCCCATGAAACCGCCCACACGGTCACATTCTAATGTACAGCTCGGCCCGCCAACTTGGTCACAGTCTAAACGCTCCCCATGAAACCGCCCATACGGTCACATTCTAATGTACACCTCGGCCCGCCAACTTGGTCACAGTCTAAACGCTCCCCATGAAACCGCCCATACGGTCACATTCTAATGTACACCTCGGCCCGCCAACTTGGTCACAGTCTAAACGCTCCCCATGAAACCGCCGACACGGTCACATTCTAATGTACAGCTCGGCCCGCCAACTTGGTCACAGTCTAAACGCTCCCCTCGAAACCGCCCACACGGTCACATTCTAATGTATACCTCGGCCCGCCAACTTGGTCACAGTCTAAACGCTCCCCATGAAACCGCCCACACGGTCACATTCTAATGTACAGCTCGGCCCGCCAACTTGGTCACAGTCTAAACGCTCCCCATGAAATCGCCCACACGGTCACATTCTAATGTACAGCTCGGCCCGCCAACTTGGTCACAGTCTAAACGCTCCCCATGAAACCGCCCATACGGTCACATTCTAATGTACACCTCGGCCCGCCAACTTGGTCACAGTCTAAACGCTCCCCATGAAATCGCCCACACGGTCACATTCTAATGTACAGCTCGGCCCGCCAACTTGGTCACAGTCTAAACGCTCCCCATGAAACCGCCCATACGGTCACATTCTAATGTACACCTCGGCCCGCCAACTTGGTCACAGTCTAAACGCTCCCCATGAAACCGCCGACACGGTCACATTCTAATGTACAGCTCGGCCCGCCAACTTGGTCACAGTCTAAACGCTCCCCATGAAACCGCCCACACGGTCACATTCTAATGTACAGCTCGGCCCGCCAACTTGGTCACAGTCTAAACGCTCCCCATGAAATCGCCCACACGGTCACATTCTAATGTACAGCTCGGCCCGCCAACTTGGTCACAGTCTAAACGCTCCCCATGAAACCGCCCATACGGTCACATTCTAATGTACACCTCGGCCCGCCAACTTGGTCACAGTCTAAACGCTCCCCTCGAAACCGCACACGGTCACATTCTAATGTACAGCTCGGCCCGCCAACTTGGTCACAGTCTAAACGCTCCCCATGAAACCGCCCACACGGTCACATTCTAATGTACAGCTCGGCCCGCCAACTTGGTCACAGTCTAAACGCTCCCCTCGAAACCGCCCACACGGTCACATTCTAATGTACAGCTCGGCCCGCCAACTTGGTCACAGTCTAAACGCTCCCCATGAAACCGCCGACACGGTCACATTCTAATGTACAGCTCGGCCCGCCAACTTGGTCACAGTCTAAACGCTCCCCTCGAAACCGCCCACACGGTCACATTCTAATGTACACCTCGGCCCGCCAACTTGGTCACAGTCTAAACGCTCCCCATGAAACCGCCCACACGGTCACATTCTAATGTACAGCTCGGCCCGCCAACTTGGTCACAGTCTAAACGCTCCCCATGAAACCGCCCACACGGTCACATTCTAATGTACAGCTCGGCCCGCCAACTTGGTCACAGTCTAAACGCTCCCCATGAAACCGCCCATACGGTCACATTCTAATGTACACCTCGGCCCGCCAACTTGGTCACAGTCTAAACGCTCCCCATGAAACCGCCCATACGGTCACATTCTAATGTACACCTCGGCCCGCCAACTTGGTCACAGTCTAAACGCTCCCCATGAAACCGCCGACACGGTCACATTCTAATGTACAGCTCGGCCCGCCAACTTGGTCACAGTCTAAACGCTCCCCTCGAAACCGCCCACACGGTCACATTCTAATGTACACCTCGGCCCGCCAACTTGGTCACAGTCTAAACGCTCCCCATGAAACCGCCCACACGGTCACATTCTAATGTACAGCTCGGCCCGCCAACTTGGTCACAGTCTAAACGCTCCCCATGAAATCGTCCACACGGTCACATTCTAATGTACAGCTCGGCCCGCCAACTTGGTCACAGTCTAAACGCTCCCCATGAAACCGCCCATACGGTCACATTCTAATGTACACCTCGGCCCGCCAACTTGGTCACAGTCTAAACGCTCCCCATGAAATCGCCCACACGGTCACATTCTAATGTACAGCTCGGCCCGCCAACTTGGTCACAGTCTAAACGCTCCCCATGAAACCGCCCATACGGTCACATTCTAATGTACACCTCGGCCCGCCAACTTGGTCACAGTCTAAACGCTCCCCATGAAACCGCCGACACGGTCACATTCTAATGTACAGCTCGGCCCGCCAACTTGGTCACAGTCTAAACGCTCCCCTCGAAACCGCCCACACGGTCACATTCTAATGTACACCTCGGCCCGCCAACTTGGTCACAGTCTAAACGCTCCCCATGAAACCGCCCACACGGTCACATTCTAATGTACAGCTCGGCCCGCCAACTTGGTCACAGTCTAAACGCTCCCCATGAAATCGCCCACACGGTCACATTCTAATGTACAGCTCGGCCCGCCAACTTGGTCACAGTCTAAACGCTCCCCATGAAACCGCCCATACGGTCACATTCTAATGTACACCTCGGCCCGCCAACTTGGTCACAGTCTAAACGCTCCCCTCGAAACCGCACACGGTCACATTCTAATGTACAGCTCGGCCCGCCAACTTGGTCACAGTCTAAACGCTCCCCATGAAACCGCCCACACGGTCACATTCTAATGTACAGCTCGGCCCGCCAACTTGGTCACAGTCTAAACGCTCCCCTCGAAACCGCCCACACGGTCACATTCTAATGTACAGCTCGGCCCGCCAACTTGGTCACAGTCTAAACGCTCCCCATGAAACCGCCCATACGGTCACATTCTAATGTACACCTCGGCCCGCCAACTTGGTCACAGTCTAAACGCTCCCCATGAAACCGCCCATACGGTCACATTCTAATGTACACCTCGGCCCGCCAACTTGGTCACAGTCTAAACGCTCCCCATGAAACCGCCGACACGGTCACATTCTAATGTACAGCTCGGCCCGCCAACTTGGTCACAGTCTAAACGCTCCCCTCGAAACCGCCCACACGGTCACATTCTAATGTACACCTCGGCCCGCCAACTTGGTCACAGTCTAAACGCTCCCCATGAAACCGCCCACACGGTCACATTCTAATGTACAGCTCGGCCCGCCAACTTGGTCACAGTCTAAACGCTCCCCATGAAACCGCCCATACGGTCACATTCTAATGTACAGCTCGGCCCGCCAACTTGGTCACAGTCTAAACGCTCCCCATGAAATCGCCCACACGGTCACATTCTAATGTACAGCTCGGCCCGCCAACTTGGTCACAGTCTAAACGCTCCCCATGAAACCGCCCATACGGTCACATTCTAATGTACACCTCGGCCCGCCAACTTGGTCACAGTCTAAACGCTCCCCTCGAAACCGCACACGGTCACATTCTAATGTACAGCTCGGCCCGCCAACTTGGTCACAGTCTAAACGCTCCCCATGAAACCGCCCACACGGTCACATTCTAATGTACAGCTCGGCCCGCCAACTTGGTCACAGTCTAAACGCTCCCCTCGAAACCGCCCACACGGTCACATTCTAATGTACAGCTCGGCCCGCCAACTTGGTCACAGTCTAAACGCTCCCCATGAAACCGCCCATACGGTCACATTCTAATGTACACCTCGGCCCGCCAACTTGGTCACAGTCTAAACGCTCCCCATGAAACCGCCCATACGGTCACATTCTAATGTACACCTCGGCCCGCCAACTTGGTCACAGTCTAAACGCTCCCCATGAAACCGCCCATACGGTCACATTCTAATGTACACCTCGGCCCGCCAACTTGGTCACAGTCTAAACGCTCCCCATGAAACCGCCGACACGGTCACATTCTAATGTACAGCTCGGCCCGCCAACTTGGTCACAGTCTAAACGCTCCCCTCGAAACCGCCCACACGGTCACATTCTAATGTACACCTCGGCCCGCCAACTTGGTCACAGTCTAAACGCTCCCCATGAAACCGCCGACACGGTCACATTCTAATGTACAGCTCGGCCCGCCAACTTGGTCACAGTCTAAACGCTCCCCTCGAAACCGCCCACACGGTCACATTCTAATGTACACCTCGGCCCGCCAACTTGGTCACAGTCTAAACGCTCCCCATGAAACCGCCCACACGGTCACATTCTAATGTACAGCTCGGCCCGCCAACTTGGTCACAGTCTAAACGCTCCCCATGAAATCGCCCACACGGTCACATTCTAATGTACAGCTCGGCCCGCCAACTTGGTCACAGTCTAAACGCTCCCCATGAAACCGCCCATACGGTCACATTCTAATGTACACCTCGGCCCGCCAACTTGGTCACAGTCTAAACGCTCCCCTCGAAACCGCACACGGTCACATTCTAATGTACAGCTCGGCCCGCCAACTTGGTCACAGTCTAAACGCTCCCCATGAAACCGCCCACACGGTCACATTCTAATGTACAGCTCGGCCCGCCAACTTGGTCACAGTCTAAACGCTCCCCTCGAAACCGCCCACACGGTCACATTCTAATGTACAGCTCGGCCCGCCAACTTGGTCACAGTCTAAACGCTCCCCATGAAACCGCCCATACGGTCACATTCTAATGTACACCTCGGCCCGCCAACTTGGTCACAGTCTAAACGCTCCCCATGAAACCGCCCATACGGTCACATTCTAATGTACACCTCGGCCCGCCAACTTGGTCACAGTCTAAACGCTCCCCATGAAACCGCCGACACGGTCACATTCTAATGTACAGCTCGGCCCGCCAACTTGGTCACAGTCTAAACGCTCCCCTCGAAACCGCCCACACGGTCACATTCTAATGTACACCTCGGCCCGCCAACTTGGTCACAGTCTAAACGCTCCCCATGAAACCGCCGACACGGTCACATTCTAATGTACAGCTCGGCCCGCCAACTTGGTCACAGTCTAAACGCTCCCCTCGAAACCGCCCACACGGTCACATTCTAATGTACACCTCGGCCCGCCAACTTGGTCACAGTCTAAACGCTCCCCATGAAACCGCCCACACGGTCACATTCTAATGTACAGCTCGGCCCGCCAACTTGGTCACAGTCTAAACGCTCCCCATGAAATCGCCCACACGGTCACATTCTAATGTACAGCTCGGCCCGCCAACTTGGTCACAGTCTAAACGCTCCCCATGAAACCGCCCATACGGTCACATTCTAATGTACACCTCGGCCCGCCAACTTGGTCACAGTCTAAACGCTCCCCTCGAAACCGCACACGGTCACATTCTAATGTACAGCTCGGCCCGCCAACTTGGTCACAGTCTAAACGCTCCCCATGAAACCGCCCACACGGTCACATTCTAATGTACAGCTCGGCCCGCCAACTTGGTCACAGTCTAAACGCTCCCCTCGAAACCGCCCATACGGTCACATTCTAATGTACAGCTCGGCCCGCCAACTTGGTCACAGTCTAAACGCTCCCCATGAAACCGCCGACAAGGTCACATTCTAATGTACACCTCGGCCCGCCAACTTGGTCACAGTCTAAACGCTCCCCGTGAAACCGCCTATACGATCACATTCTAATGTACACTTCGGCCCGCCAACTTGGTCACAGTCTAAACTCGCCCCATGAAACCGGCCTCGGTCACAGTCTAAGATACATTTGCATGCAAACAGTCTACACAACCAACGGCAAGAACCATTAAAACCATAAAACATTTTTAAGTGGTTTTATTGAAAAAGGATCTTCTGTACAATAATTGTTTATTTCTAAATATTTCATTATGCCTATGTACGGACTAAGTAGTAGATGATAACTTAATAATTAATTATAATAATTGTTTTATACTATAAACTTAGAAATTCCATTGAAATACACCGTTGTGGATCGCTTGAAGTTACCGCTTTCTTCTTCAGAGCAGCTATAATCCTGGACAAAAAAGAAATTAAGATTTTTTTGTCAATTGCACTGTCGGTTACCTCTTACCGCCTGCGATCTTGATGCGTGTCCACTGCTTTTTGAGCATCTTTGTGGTACATCTTCTTCCGCTGTAGTTGGACGTACTCTCGCCACTATTAACTGCAACTGTCCTACATCTTCAGCTCCTGAAAATATAATAAAAAATTGAAAAATATTAACTAAGTGGAGGGTGCAATAATAAAAATTAGGGCATGGCATTGTCCTTGTAAGTGGAGATAATCATTCTGTGGTTAACACTTCAAAATCAGTCTCTATTTTAATTGACAATTATACATACACGTGTAGATGGTCTGTTTCTAACAATAAATTTCATATTTACCCAATAATAAACATGTAGTATAAGAGTTGTCCTTAATAAAATTAAAAATTTCAAACCCTTTTGTTTTATTTAACATTTTAGAAATACTTTAGTTTGAAGTTTAATAAATTAATAATCCCACCAAGACTAAAACTTGAACTTTTTTCGCTAGTGACGTCACCAGTTGAATAAAAAATCAGGTTTCCCAACGACCCAACCTAAGATACACAAACGTTCCTACGCTCTTAAAAACCACCTCCTCAGACATTGTGTGCTCTTGATACCCCGGATGTAATTTTGTATCGAAAGGGTTCTTAAAATCATTCGCAGCTGTTTCTAAATTTGACGTTTTGGTACCAGGAGCACAGGAGCGGAGAGAAATCGTTTGTAGGTAGGTATTTTCAAAAATATTAATGATCAACCAAATATTGTCTATTTCGTATCAGGAGCACAGGAGGTGAAGGAGATCGTTTTCAAGAAATCTTGTAGTGTATTTTGTTTATATAAATTTTTGTGTGTTGCTACCAGGATCATTGGAGGGGAAAGAGATATTTTTAGCTTATTTGGATGAGTATAGTTTTTGATATTTTTTACTATCAAATTCGGGTCACAGAAGTGAAAAGGGGGATTGTTTCTAGGAACGTATTGCATATTATTTTGAATTGTACTCCTACTACTATAAAAAATAACATACATACAAGGTGAGGTATCAATGGCATTGATGTATCTTTCATTGTCTAATTCTACAAAATATGATCTCATAATAAACAATATCACAAACAAGTTATTTATAATAAAAATTCTGTTTATCTTAGAATGTTGATTAAAAACTGCAAAACACGATCTGCAATAATGTGATCGCGTGTTAGTCAAGTTTTCAGGTCTTGCAAGATTTCTTCTTGCCTGGCCCAAAATTGTCACTAGAAAATTTTAATTTTATGCTTTCAGAACTTTCAGGACCTCTTGTAGGTAGTCCAAAATTGTCCGAGAAGATAAAAAAATCTTCTTAGAAATGACTAGTTTTGTATAATTAATTAGAAAAAAAAAATAATAACGATTCTAAATAATTAAAATATACCTGGGAGCTTCATGTCAACTTTTTTGTATTACACTGAAACAACAAGCTATGATTAGTTGATTACCATAAATTATTATCTGTAGTGGGTTTTTCTATGACGAAACTTGATGTTGAAAAAACATGATGGACAGTAAACTGGTTTATAAAATGATTCTTGATTGCATTTAGTCGAACTCCACCATGAAAGTGCTTATCACATCATACTTCTTGATAGTGCAAATAGTTTTCGCACGTAAGTAATAATTTTTTTTATAACAGCGAATCAAAACTTTAAATAGTCAACATAGACAGCCTTACTAAAGATAAGCAACCTGTTGATCACCCTTAGGCTTCAAGCCTACGTGTTTGTTGTGTAAAATCTAAAGAGTTTAATCATTTCGATGTACATACGAGTAGTGTTATAAATTTTAAGTTTGGTCTTTTAAGAACCTTCAGATAATTTTGGACAAGGTCTGAAGGGCCTAAAATTTCAAAATGTCTCATGCCAATTTTGTGTCAGGCAGAACGAAATCTCAAGCTCATAAGAAACAAGCTGCTGATAATTTTTTTTCCTTTTTCTTTATATTGTCAGATAGTTTTGGACCACCTAGAGGAGGTCCTGAAAATCCTGAAAGCCTAAAATTCAAATTGTCTCGTGACAAGTTTCGGCCAAACAAGAAGAAATTTAAAAAAACTGAAAGATTTATTTTTTCCCTTATCGCAATCTTGTTTGACTCAGTCTAGAAGAGCTCCTGAAAACCTGAAACAGGAGCAACCTGTAGATTTTTCTGCTCGTGTATTTTTATATTTTTAATTTTTCTGTTCTATGGGCGTGTTGGAGGCTTATAAATTGTAATATTTAGGTACCTATTTTACATGCAAATTTTTCTAGGAAGAGGGACTAGATGTACAACACCCAATAACGAAAGTGGAATTTGTATTCCAATAAAATCGTGCCCAACACTTTATAACTTAATTGCAAAGTCATCACGCAACAGTACAGTGTTAGAATTTGCAAGACAATCACAATGTGGTTATGATACGGAAGTTTTGGTCTGTTGCAGCCCCAATACTCCAAAAACACAGGTGGGAAACTTATACAGAGTTCTCATAAAGGTTTCGGTTTTCAGAAATGATTTTAGATTCAAAAACAAAGAAAAAATTTCATCTGCACGACCATGATACCTAAAGTATATTTTTGTCAATTAATTTTGTTCCGTTATTTTTGAGCCTATAATCAATTTCCTCGAATTTTATAAACACCCTGTATACAAGCAATTATAAAAGTACTTAACATTTTTAAGGACTCGACAAAAATATTGGCAAATTCTCAAATTCAAAATCTTCCTAACTCCTCAATATGTGGAATACAAGTTTCGGATAAAATCCATGGAGGATTACTCACAGTTTTAGGAGAGTTTCCATGGGTAGCTGGATTGGAATTTAAATCCGAATCAACAGGAGAAAATGTCGGATTAATATGCGGAGGTTCGATTATTAACGAATGGTTTATTTTGACTGCAGCGCATTGTCTTACCCATAGAGAATTTACATTGTAATAAAAAATCATTAAAATTTGTACTATATAAAACTAATCAAAGGAACTTTCTAGGATTAATATTAGACTTGGAGAATGGGATGTGACAAAGAATCCAGATTGTTACTACGAAACGAAATGTGCAGATCCAGTACAAAATTTTAAAATAGGAAAAATAATTCTACACGACGATTATACTAGAAAAACAAAAGTTAACGACATTGCATTAATTAAATTAGAAAAAAAAATCACTTATAATGGTAGAATTAAAAATAATTCCAATTAATTATATTTTAATTAAAAATTTTTTTAGCTTACATTCGACCAATCTGTTTACCATCCCCTGACCTATCAGTACCAGAGAATGGAACTTTGTTAACAGTTTCTGGATGGGGTTTAACAGAAAATGGTTTAGATTTTAATGTTTACATTTTCAATTACCCTTAATAATATTTCTTCTTTCTAGATTCTGTATCCAATATTAAATTAAAAGTAGACATACCAGTTATTTCTCATGATATGTGTCAGGAGCAGCTAGTGAGTAAATATAACGGTCGAATTGTAACTTTGAATCAGTTGTGTGTTGGGGGTGAAGAAGGAAAGGATTCGTGTCAGGGAGATTCAGGAGGACCCTTAATGAGGACTTTTAACAATGAACTTGGTCTGGCGCAATGGTACCAAGAAGGATTAGTCTCATGGGGTGTTGCATGTGGACTTAAAGGTCGACCAGGGGTTTATACCAGACTTTCTACATACGTGAACTGGATTGCTAGTAAAATAGCTGAGAATTAAATAAAAATGTATTTTTAAAAATGTAATATTTTATTAAATAAAATAATAATGAATCGAGATCTATCATTATGGGATGATATAAGTAGAGTCAAAGAGTTGAAGGAGATAATAATTATAAAATTGGCATAAGGAAAACCCAATTTCTTGACCTCACAATTATTTGCTAAACCAACAAGAAATGTGTATCAATCATGTCTCTTATCTTTTCTACGATTTTTAAAGACCTCTAACATTAAGATATTATACACAAAATCCTTTACTGAAAGCTTTTCTAATAATTTTCCCCTATCAAACACAAGAAATTGTTTTTTTTTTAAATAAAAATATTTGTTAATATTATTTTAACTTGACCTTTAACCATGGGCCTTTATTATTTTGCGTCAGGATTTTTATTATTAAATCTTTTAAGATAAATTTGTTTTAATACGGTTCTGATATAAGTTGTAAGAAAAATTCCAATTTTGACCTTTGGACCTTCATCAGAAGGAATATGCGCAACAGGTTTTATACACGATAGCATGTTTGATAGTTCTGAACAATGAGTGGTTTGTTGGTTGTTATCCTGGTGTACTCTGGGTTTGTTTTTGTTGATTCGCGTAAGTAAAAATTTAAATTAATATTTCCATTTATCAAGGAAATACTCAAAAAATTTTGCCCTTGTATAAATAGTATATAATTGGAAAGACCACGAATGAACATTGAATAAATATAATTCTTTAGAGATTTTATATAATCCGAGTGTCTAATGGTTCTATCTCTCTTTTCAGAAAGAGGCAATTCCTGTGTTACACCGGACAAAGTAGATGCAACATGCAGGCCATTAAGACAATGTTATTATTTCGAGAAAGTAAAAGCAAACGATAGCAGCGTTATCGCATTAGCACAAAAAGCCCAATGCGGTTATGACACCGAACCTTTAATTTGTTGTAACGATGTCGAAATTAAACCAACCGAAGATTACGTAAACACTTTCTTCAACCGAAATTTCGTGACAACTACAACTACTACCACTCCAAACCCCAACCAACAAGTAAAAATCAAAAATATTTTATTTTAATAATTTACATTTTAATTTTTTTAGATATACAAAGCAGTTCTGGAAAACTTTGAAATTAAAGGACTTTCAGATAGAACCGTTTGTGGTTTAGAACGCTCAACTTTTAAAATTAAAGGAGGTGTATATGCAGCTTTAGGGGAATCCCCTTGGGTAGTTGCTTTAGAATATAAATCTAACATAACTGGAAAAAGTGGAGGAATTAGATGTGGAGGTTCCTTGATTAATAAAAGATATGTTTTGACTGCAGCTCATTGTATAACACATAGAGAATTCAAAATGTAAACTTTTCGGGATAATTTCTTTAAGACAAATACAAAAAAATTTTTTTTAGTACTAACGTACGATTGGGAGAGTGGGATACATCAACAGATCCGGATTGTGACGTCGAAAACGTTACGGATTGTGCCGATAAGGTGGTGTTTGTAAACGTTGAAAAAATTATTCTTCACGACTATTACAGTCCAAGAACAGGAAATAGCGATATAGGTTTGCTTCGATTAGAAAATGATGTTAATTTCACGGGTATAATATTTTTTTTGTCTTTGACTAGAGATTACATAATATTAAATTTTTTAGAATATATTCGTCCGATTTGTTTACCATCCCCATACGTACCATTACCACCTGATGGAACGCATATGTCGGTTGCTGGTTGGGGTGTAACAGAATTCGGTTGGTAAGCTTTAAGGGTGTTTGTAAAAAAAAACTAATTCCCTACTCTTTAGATTTTCTATCTAATATTAAACTAAGCGTAAGTATTCCAGTCCGCCCTAATGAAGTTTGTAATGAAGCCCTGAAACGTGCAGCTGAGAGTAGAAGGGTTGTTCAAAATCAGTTGTGTGTGGGAGGAGAACCAGGAAAGGATTCTTGTGAAGGGGATTCAGGAGGACCACTTATGCGAGCTTACAGTGATAAAGTAAGTGGGAGGACTCAATGGTACCAGGAAGGGGTGGTTTCTTATGGTATTGCTTGTGGTGCTAATGGTCGTCCTGGAATTTATACCAGGGTGGCTAGTTTTGTGATATGGATTTCTAATAAAGTTGCTGAAGCATAGAATATTTTGTTAATGATAAAAAAATTATACTAATATATTTTTACGTAAGACTGAAACGGATTTTTCTTTCACTTTTAATTTAAGAAAAAATTGGAATTGATTGTCTTTAGAGGTTCATACTCTAAAGTTCTCCTATAATTTTTTAATACGGTCCTGGTGTGAATCCTCAAGAAAATATGATTATAATGACCACTGATGATAACCTTCGCTATAAGGAATAGTCACAACAGGTTTTTACGTAAGCAGGTTTTGAACTTTAGGTTAGTTTCAATAATGTGCGGTCTAATATTCCTTATTCTGATTTGTTTTGAATTTATATTTGTTGTTGGACGTAAGTAAAAGATTAAATATTTTTTTAAAAGTTAAATGCGTTTTACAAAAAGCCAAATAATTTTTTCCTTGGATGTAATCTTACCAAAACATTCTCTAATCCGAATAAATATTTCAAAACCCAAAGAAATATACTACAAAAATATTTGCCAAATCCAAATATTTTTAATCACAAGAATAAAAAAATCAATCTCGCCTTTTAGAAAGAGGTACACCATGTGTTACACCGGACAAGGAAAATGCATCCTGCAGGCCATTAAGAGACTGTCATTATTTTGAAAAAATAAAAGCAAACGATAGCAGTGCTATCGAAATAGCAAGAAAAGCCCAATGTGGTTACGAAGACGGACCATTAATTTGTTGTATAAAGGAAGAAGATTATGTAAACAGTTTCTTTAACACAGATTTCATGATAACCACAACAACTACCACTACCACTCCAAATCCCAACCAGCAAGTAAAAACCAAGACTGTATTTTATTTTAATTTATTTTCTTTAAAAAGTATTTTTTAGATATACAAAGCAATTTTGGAAAACTTTGAAATTAAAGGTCTTTCAGATAGAACCCTTTGTGGTTTAGAACGGGCTGCTTTTAGAATTAAAGGAGGTGTATATGCAGGTTTTGGGGAATCCCCATGGGTAGCTGCGTTAGAATTTAAATCCAATGTAACAGGAAAAATTGCTGGAATTAAATGTGGAGGTTCCTTGATTAATAAAAGATATGTCTTGACTGCAGCTCATTGTTTAACACACAAAGAATTCAAAATGTAAGATTTTTAGGTTAATATATTTAAGAGAAATATAAAAATTTTTTTTAGTGTTCAGGTACGATTGGGAGAATGGGATACCACTAAAGATCCTGATTGTGAGAGCGAAGATGAAAAAGATTGTGCAGATAAAGTACAAATTATCAAAATTGAAGAAATTATTCTTCACGACTACTACCGGGGAAGAACAGGGGATAACGATCTAGGATTGCTTCGTTTAGAAAGTGATGCTAATTTCACTGGTACAATTTTTTTTGTCTTTTTTTCTTTAATTAAAAATTCTTTTTTAGAATATGTTCGTCCTATTTGTTTACCATCCCCATACGTACCATTACCTCCCGATGGAACGATGATGAAAGTTACTGGTTGGGGCGCAACAGAATTAGGTCGGTAAGCTTTAAGGATGTTTAAAAAAAATAATTATCCCCTTTTTTTTAGGTCCTGGATCTACCATTAAACTCACCGTTGATATTCCAGTCCGTCCCAATGACTTATGTAATTCATTACTGAAACGTGAAGGCGAGAGTAGAGTCGTGGGTCAAAATCAATTATGCGTGGGAGGTGAACTAGGAAAGGATTCCTGTGAAGGGGATTCAGGAGGACCACTCATGAGACCGTACAGCGATAAAGTTAGTGGAAGGATTCAATGGTACCAGGAAGGGATAGTGTCTTTTGGTATTGGTTGTGGTGGTCAAGGTCGTCCTGCTATTTACACGAGGGTGTCTAGTTATACGATATGGATTGCAAATAAAATATCAGAAACCTAGAATAGTTTGTATATAAATAAAATAAATTAGATATAAAAGACTGAAACGGTTCTTATTTATTTTTTGAAGTGGTCCAATAGGTCGAGAAAAAATCCAGAAAATATCCTGCAGGGAAAAAATTTAAAAAAAAATGGAATAACCCCTAGAAATGTTGGAGCAAACCCAAGACGAAACGTCTTTGTTTATTCAGAAAAAATTCCTGTTCTGTAAGGAAAAAGGAAATCTCCCCCCAAAAAAATGGCTAGGAAAAGTCTTAAAATAAAACGTCGTGGGTAATATTCTTGGAAAAGGTTTCCCAAAAAAATAATTACTAAAGCACCTTTAGTCCTGGGAAAGGATCAGGGCAGGACTGGCCTTGAACGTGAATATGGGTTCGTTATTTCCTTCAAGGGTTTACAGGGTTTAAAATTAAATCCCTTTTCTAATCAAAAATACAGTACCGTAGCGAGTGGTGCCACTGCAGGGGGAGCCTATCAAGAGGGCGCCCATAGATACCGTCTAGACAAATACATTTATTTACAAATGGTTACGGTCCTGAAATGTTCTATAAAAAAATTCTAGAGGTTTGCAACCGGTTTATAAATAATAACAGATATTAATTCATCTCTACAAAGCGGATTTTCAAGCAATTAATTAAAATCCTTTGTACTATTAGCGATACATCAATTAAATTAAAATTAATATCCAAAATTTCCAAAGTTATAATTTTTACAACATTTTATCTTCCTGATAATACTTAAAAAAATTATAGTAGCGCATTTCAAAATTCCAAACAAACAACATATCAATCCCCACCGCGTTATCTTCAAAGACCTTCGCAATCGAAACTACACGAACAGAGTAAACTTAAGATTTCACCAAAAGAACGGCGGCAACGAGAATGTTATACGCACAATTGTGTGTTGTGTTGGCAGTGTTTGTGACGTTAGTGAAATCGGCAGGTAAGCAAGTAATCATTAATTTTAATTACCACTGTTGGCGAGTAAGTTTACTGCAAGAATTATTGGAGTTGCCCTTATTGGAAACGCAGAAATAAAACCGTCCGTCGTTTAAAGCCATAGCACATGTGACCTTTGCTTGAACTAAATGCCTTATTATTAGTGAACGTATTTGGATTTTCCAACCATGACTATATTTTGCAATTCGTTGTTTTGGAAACGGGAGGAAGGGTAAACCTGATTTTTTATTGTAAAATTCGGTTAAAATATTCGCAACAAATATTTTAAAAATTGAACAGATTTTTTGATAAATCTTTTGTAAAACTCAAATTAAATTTTCATGATCCTATTAAATAATTCATCAGTAGTAATAAAGATTCTAAACATCCCTAAAATCTCAAAAAATATCCTTAGAATAAATATCCTGCAACCTCAGTAAAATATTCTAAGAATCCCAAAGAAAGTATTTGATCCAAAAAGTATTCCTTATTTTTTTTGCTCGTGTACAATTCCTCTAGATTGAGCTCGTCAGTCTGTACCGGATTCGATCTTTGTTCCCGCCTTCCTCGATCTCCCAATATTTAATACAAAAATTTAATTTTCAGGCAGAGACGAAGCATGTCTAACCCCAAATCAGGAATCAGCAAAATGTGTTGCGATATCAGCATGTCCAGTAATCAAAGATGCTCTTGGTACGCGTAATCCAACCGTCATAGCATTTGCCCAACAATCCCAATGTGGATGGGATTCCGAAGCCTTGGTCTGTTGTGGTTCAAGTGCTTTTCCAAAACCAGTTGATGATCCTTTAGATATTTTTACACAATCACCTCCTAAGAAAAGAAAACCCATAAATCTGAACGTCGTATCTAGTGGATCATTACCAGATAGAACATTATGCGGATTGGAAAGAGAAACTCCAAGGTTAATTGGAGCAACCGCGACAGGAATAGATGAATATCCTTGGATGACCTTGATTCGTTACCAGGATAATAACTTTAGGGACGTTGGTTTTAAATGTGGAGGTACCCTTATTAATAACAGATTTGTTCTAACAGCAGCGCATTGTATCCTCACACAACCTGAACCTTTTCATCCGTAAGTGAAAAAAGAATTTTTTTCAAATAATTGTAGCTCTAACTGTTTTTTTTACAGTAATAGTGTTCGCTTGGGGGAATGGAAAATCTCCACCGAGCAGGATTGCGTAGGAAACTCAGCAGTAGAGGAATGTGCAGATCCAGTCGTAGATATTCAAATAGAAAAATTAATTCCGCATCCTTTTTTTAGTGCAAGAAGTGGTAATAATGATATTGGTCTTCTTCGTTTAGAAAGAGATGTTAAATTCACTGGTAAAAAAATTAAATTTATTATTAAATACAACTCCCTTTTGATTTAATAAATTTTTTAGATTTTATTCGTCCAATCTGTCTTCCTCCTCCTAATCTACCAACACCTGAGTTGGGTACCAGAATGATCGTCTCTGGTTGGGGTGGTACAGAAAATGGTAAACAAAAAAATTTACATTAAAAATCATTTCCTTAAAATTTTTTTTCAGCTACCTTATCCGATGTAAAATTAAAAATTGATATACCATTGGTTGCAAGTTCGCAATGTACGGAAAGACTTTCCAGTTACACTCATATTTCCGCAAATCAGATTTGTGCAGGAGGTGAGGAAGGTAAAGATTCATGCCAGGGTGATTCAGGAGGTCCACTTATGAGAACTTACGTGGATGATAAGTCTCAATGGTACCAAGAAGGGGTTGTTTCTCGAGGACGAGGATGTGGCAAAAGAAATTACCCAGCTGTTTATACAAGAGTTACAAGATATGTTAGTTGGATTATAAATAATCTTGAATCAGATCAAAGAGTGTAAATATATTTTTGAAAATAAAATTTCCTATTTATATTTTTTTTATTTGTGGGGAAAAAGTTATGAATGAATAAGAATAAATTTTTTCGTATCATTCGATCAAAACCACATGGAAATGATCTCATAATGATTATCTCTTTCTATCATGCAAGGAAACTATAATTTTTTAACAAAAAAAAACAGTAATTTTATGTCCTTGACCTTAATTTTATTAGTTTCCTGTTCTACGTCAAAATAATTCCAAGTTGTATCATTAATTCGTAGACTATTAGTGTAACAGGTTGTTTACACTCCTATTCATCTAATTTTGCGACACATTTACCACGATTATAGCTTGTGGTTAAAAAACCGGCTCTAGTGCGTGTACTGACCTATGGGATAAACCCCATGCATAAAGTAATTTTACTGTGTCTGAGGATTATACCTGATCAGAACGAATAATGATCTCGTTAGTGACGGTTGTGTTTGTGCTCCTTCCTTTATTGGGACAAGCTTTGGGTATGTTGAAAATTATTTAAATAAACAAGTAAACAAAAGTTTCTAGAGGCGTAGAAAATGTTAAAATAATTATATGTCTTGGAACAACCTTAATTTGTTGTGGAGGCTTGTGTAATGAATTCTAATTTGATGTACGAAACGAACCTGTAATTTTCGTTTAAAAAAAATTTTTAAGTATTTTAATTTTTTCTTGGGGTTTACACTTTTTTTTTCTTTTTGTGGCTTGGAAGGTTTTAATATCTAGAATTTCTTGGTAATTGCTTGCAAGCCTAACAAGTCTTTAATTGTAGGAAAAATTTAATAATGATTTCATTCCTTAAACTGGAATATCTTAACCGAAACCTGACCTTTCCAAATTTCATTTGCAAGTCTTCAAGGTTGTTACTAAGACTAAGCGATATATTAAACTAAACAGGGTTTCTTTTATTCCCCAACCCCAAATAATTTATGCAAATCTCAATAAAAACGGTGTCCCATTTTAAAACTCCGAGCCTAAAACTTTTTTGTCCCAATTTCTTTTAACAATTATGAAACTGTCAAATCATGTTTGCCCTGATCTTAATTATTGAAATATTTAATTTAAAATAATTGTTGTCATTGACCTGCACTGCCAGCCAGACGCATACCTATACTTATTAAATTCTTTTAAAATCTTTACTCCGCACCCGATAATCCATCCATAGAAATATTTATTCAAAAATCAGAACAAGCTAGATGCCACCCTGTCAAATAATATTTGACCTAATATAACAAAAAATCTTGCAGAATATCCTATAATCCTACCAAATATTCTCTAACCAACCCAAATATTCTCTTAAAATTCTAATAAGACTCCTGCAGTCCAAGTAAATCTCTTAACCCGCACCTTTCAAAGTTTCAACTGACTTCAAGTCTTCAAGGTTAGTCCTAGCACGAAAAATGAGAAGAAGCTTTACCCCTTACTCCCCCCAATTTCTGGCTAAGCACGCGAAGTTTTTCTTTTGCCTTAATCAAGGTCTTAATCCATACTGATCAGATCAATGGATTAAATTAACTAATTGTTTTTGTTAATATTTCAGAGAAGGGTGAGCGATGCACGAATCAATGGGGAGAAAAAGCAACATGCACAAACATATACAATTGTAAAGCAGCTATGGATGCTTTAGCTATAGCTAACGGTTCAAGACTTTACGCCGCAGGAATACTTTGCGGATTCGACAACGAGGCCTTGGTTTGTTGTAGAACCCTTGCAGACTTTGACGAAAATTCTGTTAACGACATAGTTCCTTTAGATCCAACAACTGTATCGAGCGTGGATGATTTGAATATATCCACGAATACTTCTTCGTTTAATAATTCAACTCAGTTAGTTTTGGAGTTAGCAAACAATAGCGGATCCACGGAAGATCCAACCCTTATTTTTAGTTCACCTTCAGAAACATCTACAAATAATTTCATCGATGTGCGTTCATCATCGAATAAAGTAGAGACCACTGCGAGTAGTATTACTTTTTCAGGCGAAGCTATTTATACAAGCCCTCCGATTGTACAAACTACAGATAAGACATCCACCCCTCCTCCTGTTGTTATAGAATTTACCACAGAAGCAACCACACTAAGACCTTTAACCCCTACAACTGTAGTTCCAGATCCTCTTCCATTACAATCAAATGATACTTCTGAATCCCCTGTAGGATCTGATTTTTCGAGAATCCCTGAAGAGTTCACATCTAGACTTCCTGATACAGCCTTTGATATATTTTCAAAAACAACCCCACCTCTTAGCTTCTTTACAGAACCTTCAGTTACAAAACATACAACTCAAGGGCATATTGATCACTTATTACCCGATAGAAATATGTGTGGTGTTCAATACAAAAGAGATAGATTACCAGACGCACCCATCGCATCCATCGATGAATTTCCATGGGTTGCTTTAATAAGATATCAAGATTCTTTTGGTCAGGATGTTGGGTTTAAATGTGTTGGAACTTTGATTACTAACAGATTTGTCATGACATCTGCGAGTTGTTTAGCAACAGGTCCGGAGTATTTTGAACCGTAAGTGTTGGGAAAAATGCTTTAAGAGGGAAATTTCAAAAAGATGTTTTTAGGAAAAGCGTACGATTGGGGGAATGGTCACTTTCCTCTGTATCTGATTGTGTATTTGATTATAAAGGAGAGGTTTGTCCGGATAAAGTCGTAGATGTAGGAATAGAAAAGAAAATCCCACATCCAAATAGAAATAATAATATTGCCCTAATTCGCATGAAAAGGAAGGTCCATTTTACAGGTACCACGAATTTCTTTGATAAGTGATTAATAATTGAATTTGCGTTTTAGAACGTTCGCCGCTGAGCGGCTCACACCATAAAAATCTTATAAAAAACTCATTTTTTTTATTTTTAGATTTTGTACGTCCAATCTGTCTACCTATTGAACACCTTCGTACACCTTCAGAAGGAACAATTTTAACTTCTTCAGGATGGGGTGCATCAAAATCTGGTACGACTTAAAATTAATCGTGGTTTATACTTTTCCAACACTATTTTTTTAGGTTGCTTACTGGACGTTAAATCAAAAATTCACTTACCCGTTTTATCAAAGCAGAGGTGTTCCAATAACGCCTTCTTCTTTACTCGTATCCTTGAAGACCAAGTCTGCGTAAACGCTTTCTCGAGAAGTGGTATGTGCAAAACTGATTCCGGCGGACCTTTGATGCTCCTGGACGATGATGATGATGAACCTCAATGGTACCTGGAAGGAATTATTCCTGAAAGTTTTTATTGTGATAATCGTGGTTTTCGTGGGATATATACCAGGATTACGAAATATATTCCTTGGATAGTTTTTACTTTAGGACAAGAAGGTGATTAAATTAGAATTAAAGTGAGTCAGGACTGTAAAAAAATTAAGGAAGAGATATTAAATTAAAAAGGAATAATTATGTTAATTATGATAATAAGTATGAGATGTATTTTTTTTAAATAAATATGAATGTAAATATTTTTAATTGTGGTTTTTTGAATTTATTTTAAATTTCCCTTTACTTATTTATTTAATTCCAATACTACTAAAATAAATCTTCGAGATATCAAGGAGAGAGAAAATCTCTCTTATTCAAAATATTCCATAATTTGATTAAAAAAATTCATAATATTTCAATCAACCAAATTTTCCATTCAATAAATATTCTCTCTTGTCAACAATAATCCTCCACTCCCAACAATTTTTTTCTATAATCCAAATAATAAATCAATTTTCCTTCAAAAATAAATTCTTATTATCAAAAGTATTTGTTTACGTTCTACACAAAATTTCTAGTTAGTAAATTGCAACTGGTTTATACACAATAACAAAAATGACGTCATGTTTAGGTAACGGATTTTTAAGCAATAAATTAAAATCATTGTCACTATCAGCAAATTAAAAGTTTACTTGGAAAATCCCAAAATATATCCATGTTTACATTTTTTAAAATAATATCCTCTTGATAATATTTTAAAAAAATAGAGTAGCATTTTTAAAAATTTCCCAATAAATTACATAACAATGCGTATCGCGTTATCTCCTAAGACCGGGTAACAGAATGATATTTTCTGGTTGGCGTGTTACAGAAATGGTAATCATTTAAAACACGATTTCTTAAATATATTTTTCTAGATTTCGATGTAAAAGTGAAAATTGATATACCATTAGTTTCTACATCAGAGTGTAGTGGATTGCTTTCTAGTCGTACCCGAGTTGAAGGAAACCAGATCTGTGCTGGTGGAGGTGGATCTCCGTGCCAAGGGGATGCCGGAGGTCCACTTATGAATACTTACGATAATACGTATCAGTGGTACCAAGAGGGGATTCTTTCTCGAGGACGAGGATGTAATAGCAAAAATAATTATCCAGCTGTTTATACAAGACTTACAAGATATGTTAGTTGGATACTTAGGAGTCTTGATTTTGATCAAGAGGGGGAGTAAATGTATTTTTAAAATAAAGTTTTTATTTAAATTATTTTTTATTGGAATTATGTTAATTGAAGGGGAAATTTAAGAATTAATAATAAATAAAATGGAACATGTTTAGTTGTAAATAATTCAATTTTTCCATAACATTCGAACTAAACCACAAAATCAGAATAAATATTTTAAAATGATCTCATATTACCAAAAAAAATGCTAAGGAAAAATATCTATAATCCGATCAAATATTCCATTAATCTTCTAATCCCAGTAATATTTCTTTCTATTTTGTTAATTTCTTTTATTTGATTATCAAAAATTCTTTAAACCTGCAATAAATGGGAGTAGCTACTAAACGAGACAATATTCCAGTGAGTCATGGGACCATCCCATATAGGACATTGGTGGTGCGACGAATACTTAAATTCCAAGTTTATTATTTCCTTTATTTACTTGAAACATAGCCGCAAGGAATTTTTTTTAAGAACAATAAAAATAGCTGAATTAAAATAATTATTGTAATTGTGGGGAATCTATGACGTCGTGCTCTAGGTTTTCCAAATGGATTGGCAAGGAAACTCCAAAACAGTTAATTTTAAAATATTTATAACAAACACAAACATTCCATCTTCTTTTATCTTAAGATCTTAACATTCTTTAAAACGGTACCCTGCATCAGTGACGTGCGTCAGAATTTTTTTTATACTGAATAAATTCCTCGCTCATCGCCAAAACAGGTTGTTTCCAGTCTTGTGTACGCTTCTAATTTTTGCGATTAATTCTTGCATGGTTCAAAAACCGGCTTCTATGCGTGTACTGACCTGATGGGTTAAACCCTTATAAGAAGAATTGCCGTTTGAAAATTGCAATTGATCAGAAAACAAAATGATCTGGCAAGTGGCGGTTGTGTTTGGGTTCCTTCCTATAATAGGACAGGCTTTGCGTAAGTTTAAATTATTTTAAATAAATTAGAGAAGTGTGACGAGAATACAACGTGGATTGAAACGATTTTAATTTTTTTTTTAATTCATTTGGAGGATAAATGTAATTTTTTTAACAAAGAATTTAATAATTTTTTTTGGCAATAAAATATTGGGTCAAAATTGCACAAAGCTTCAATTATTTATAACATATTATTATTAGTAGGTATAGTACCGAATTACGTGCTGCAAAGCTGCAGAACCACCTATTATCAAACTTGCACGGTTTTGGTTTCAAACAAGCGCATGTAAAAAATATTAAGCATGAAATAATCAATAGTTAAAAAATATATAAGTCGGCTTGTAGGACCCGTGAAGTCGCTAACTAACATCGTTGTTCTGTAATTCCTTTGCCGGCTTGAGATTACAGCAAAAAGTACATTTCTAATAAAAGTTATTGTAACATTTCAGAAATTGGTGACAAATGTACGAATCAAAGGGACCAAAAAGCAACATGCACAAATATATCTTCCTGCAAGGCAGCTATTGATGCTGTGGCTGTAGCTAATGTTTCTAAACTCTACGCTATGGGACAAATATGTGGTTACGACATTAATCCTTTGGTTTGTTGTATAACCCTTGCTGATTTTGAGGAAATTTCCAATACAATTCCACCTGGTGTAGCTAATAGCACCGCATTCGTTGATTTACTTATTTCGAACAATCCTTTACATTCTAACGATAAATTCCGAATAGCTTTCGAACTACCAACTGATATCAACAACGTAAATGAAACTAAATTTCAAATATCCTTAAATCTTTCATCAAATGAATCTTCCGAACACCCCGAAGAAGAAGTTTGTTTAACTACTGAGTCACTTGAGGTCTCCACTCTTCCTTCTGATGCTTCTCGGGCTGGTGTAAAAGGTCCAACATCTGAAGTACTAAATCCAAGTGTTGTCCCTTCTCATGGAACCGGGGAACCTGATTCTATCACATTTCCCGAAGAATCCACTGGGTCTGCAATCACGGAGTCATATATTGGGGATAATAGCATTACACATCCGGAATCAACTGAAGACACTTCCGATGAAGACTATAATTGTTGTGACTGTTCTGATGATCCCGCTCGGTGCAAAAGTACTCAATCTGCTTCTTCTTCAACTAAATCTCCAGAAGTTTTTCCCGAATCAACCAAAGTTCCAGAAGTTAATCCTTTACAATTATTAAATAATTTTTCTGAATCATTCCAAGGTTCGGATTCTTCCACGCTTGCACAAGAATCCGATTCTTCTGGTTCTACGGTTGCATCTCCTGCGTTGGTTAGTGCTCTTTTGGAGAATATCTTCAGTACAGTTCCTGAAGCTTCTACTGAGCCAACACAACCAAGTGCAGCTCCAAATGTTACTCAATTTTGGGAAACTTTCTTTACTAGCCCGTCTGGAGTTTCAACGGAATCACCACAAATAAGTGTAGTTCCTGATTTGCAATCAAATGTTGAAGAATCAAACCCTAATTTCTCTACAATAAGTAAAGTAACATTGGTTAGTGTATCTGGGGAGGTTTTTACTTCAGCTCCAGACTTTTCCACGGAATCATCATCAGTAAAGGACGTCACAACCCCCACAACTTCTACAACTTCCACAACATCAAAACCAAGCATTATTCCTGATGTTCTTCCATTACAATCAAATGAGACTTTGGAATCCTCTACAGAAGACTCTTCGGAGTTTTACGGGACTCCTGTAATTCCCGACTATTATCCTGAACATTCCATTATAAACGAGGAGATCCCGATTCAGATGTTTGTACAAGAAGTCTTACCTGGTAGAGACGTTTGCGGTTTTCAACTCGAAAGGAAGAGAATGCCTAATGCAATAATCGCTTCCATCGATGAATTTCCATGGGTTGCTTTATTAAGATATCAAGACGCGTATGGACACGATCTTGGATTTAAATGTGTAGGAACTTTGATAACCGACAGATATGTTATCACCTCATCTCTTTGTACAACAGTTGGACCAGAGAACTTTCAATTGTAAGTCTAGGAGGATATCTTGTAAGAATATAATTTTATATTGATTTGTTGTTTACAGGAAAAGTGTACGATTAGGGGAATGGTCAATTTCAAACCCGACTGATTGCGTATTTGATCATAAAAAAATGGTATGTCCGGATAAATTCGTAGACATAGGAATAGAAAAGAAAATTCCACATCCAAATCACAGTAGCGATCTCGCATTGCTTCGTATGGAAAGGAATGTCGATTTTACAGGTACTATAATAATTTTAAATTTAATCCCGAATACAATGTTTGATTTTTAGATTTTGTACGCCCAATCTGTTTGCCTGTTGAAAATCTTCGAGTACCTTCAGATGGAACAAAGCTAATAACATCAGGATGGGGTGCTTCAGAAGCAGGTACGAATAAATACAAACCCAAGTCTTTATTTTTGTAACAAAATAATTTTTAGGTTGTTTACTTGATGTCAAATCAAAAATTCGTTTACCAGTACTACCAAAGGAGGAATGTCCAAAAAGTATCTTCCGAGATATGACTGTATACGAAGATCAAATTTGCGTGAATGCTTCATCATGGAATAAGGTTTGCAAAACCGATACTGGAGGACCTGTAATGGAATGGCATACGGCACATCAAGATAGATGGTACCTAGAAGGGGTGATTCCTAAACGTTTCAATTGCGACAACCATGGTTTCCGTGGGGTTTATACCAGAGTGACTAAATATATTCCTTGGATTGCTTCTACTATCAGGGAGGATAGTTCGCATGAAGATCATTCACAGGAACATCATTCGAATGAACGTAATTCGCACGAAGATAATTCGCACGAACATCATTCGCAAGAATAACAAAGGAATTGTAGGGATGGTTCCTAGTTCGTTTTATATGGTGTGGAAAAAGATAATGTTGTTAATTATAATAGTGTATGAATAATGATAAGTAGCAACATTTTTTTTATTTATTAATAAATTTGAATACGAGTTTTATAAAAGTGTGTTTTGTTTAATTCTACGAACATTTTTGTCTGGAATATTGAAGACAGGATAAGAGGTCAAAGATTATCTGAAAAAAGTTTTGAGACATCTACGAACTGTCAGAGGAATTTATCATTTTGGACAACCCTTTGGAATGTTTAATAAAATATTCGATTAATTATTACTTATAGATTTTTGGCTACCTGTAGAAGTTCTTGAGTTTTAAACGACAATATTAGCCCTAACATAAAAATTCTGCAGTCTCAGTAAAATATTCTAAATAAAAAAAATGCAAAGAAAATATATCCTCTAATACGACCAAAAATATTCCAAAACCAAAATTATAATCTATATAATCTTAATCGGAATGTGACTTTTCAACGTTTCTTCTTTACTTGCACAACCCTTAAATTAGGGTTTCTCAGAAACAATTTCTGATTTTTATCCAGAAACAGTTTCTCATCACATAATAAGACCAAAAGAGGATTGGATTTTGTACAATATTATTGTGATCCAAAAATACATTTTATTATTGTCAATTAAATTTTAGGCGACTTTATCCTTACGGAAATATTCAGTGCCGGATCTTAATTTTGTGGGGCCCCAGGCGCAATCTGATCTGGAGGCCCTACCAGGGGCGCAGCTAGGAATTAGTATTCGACGGAGGTGATTCCAATGCGAGCAAAGCGAGCAAAAAATTCACAACAGGCGATTTTTTTTTCAAAAGTGGGCGTGGCCTATTTAACGTATTATACGAGCATCTGAGAATTTAGAAGTCAAATAAAAACATTCAAAACTCTTTGGAAATGATGTTTTTTATTTTTTAGTAATCAGATGTGCTAGCAGGATTTGGAACCAAATTGTTTAATTTATGTTTTTTAAAATTTATTTTAAAATTCTCATATTACCATCAGACAATAAAAATTAAATTTTGGTTTTTGAGGATGAGGCGACGATTCTGAAGACCCCGCTTTGCTGAGACCCCAGGTACGCGCCTTATGCTCCTGTGCGGTAATCCGCCACTGGAAATATTTATTTTTAGTGCATAAATGCATGCATATTCTAGAATATTTCAATAACAAACTTCCTGTAAGGTTAGTGTAATATTCCGAAAACACCAAAAAATATCCTATAATTAGGCTAAATATTCCAAATTCCAACTAAACATTCCTAATTCTGCCAAATATTCGCTGTTAATGTTCGGGAACCTTGCAAATATTTGTCAAGAATATTAAATCAAACTGGAAATTTCAGAATTCCAAAGATAAATGCGTAATTCTATCAATTACACTGAAATTGTCCAAAATATTTCATTAATATAAAAAAAATTCTGTAATATTCCAAAAATACCCACGAATATTCCATAATCATAATCTATTCCGAAAATCTCAAAGAATATTTTGTAATCCGTCCAAATATTTCAAAAATTCCACGAAAAAAAATGTTTCTTTCGTCCAGACCCCAAAGGGTCTAAGGTTATGCGCACTCGAGTTGACGATATACTTTTGGCTCTTTTTTGAAAAATAAAATTTCAGTTCTTAATATTTTCAGCCGTAATTTTGTTCCCATTTTTTTTCTTCACAAACAATATGCGTAGTAATTAATGTGCCGATAGCTCACAAATTATACAGTGGCACAAAAAAAATTATTTTCTTTATTTATTTGAAAAATAGCCGCAAGGAGCCTTCTAAATTATAATAAAGAGTTGAATTAAAATAATTATGGTAATTATGGGGAATCTATGACCTCATGGTTTCCCAAGTGATTAGCAAGGAAACTCCAACTAATTATTAAATATTTGTATCAAACGCAAACATTCTATCTTCTTCTATCTTTAAGATCTTAACATTCTTTAAACTCGTGGCCTACAGTGACGTGCGTCAGAATTTTTTTTTGTTACTCCCATTAACAGGTTATTTGATGCGTACGCCTATAATTTTTGCAATATATTTCCCGCATGGTTCAAAATTAGGTTCAGTGCGTGTACTGACCTGGTGGGTTAAGTTAAACCATTATAAGAAGAATTTCTGTTTGAAAATAATTGCAACTGATCAGAAACAAGAATGATGTGGCAAGTGGCGGTAGTGTTTGTGTTCCTTCCTATTATAATAGGACAGGCATTGGGTAAGTTTAAATATTTTTAAATATTTAGTAGATAAATTATTATGTGGACTGTAACGATTTTAAGAAATTTTTTGAAAGTATAATTTTAATCAGGTATCTTTTATACGAATATAAAAATTTTTTGGGAAGGAAATGTTATAATCCTTTGTCATTATATTATGGCTTTACAATTGCATAAATCTTCAATAATAATTTATTATATGTAATTGTAGCGTAAGTGCTGCAGATCTGCAGAACCACCAAAATAAATTATACTAAGATAAGGAGATTATTAAAATTGCAGATTGCGATTCTGGTTTGAAACATAGGCGCGTATCTTAACTTTAAATTGCGAAATTTATATTAGGTCCCACGTTGGGCGCCAAATTTAATTTTAATTTTAAAGTTCAGTCCAATTAATTAATCCAACAATAATATTTATTGTAATGTTTCAGAAACGGGTGATAAATGTACGAATTCCAAGGGAGAAGAAGCAACATGCACAAATATATTTTCCTGCAAGGCAGTCATTGATGCTGTAGCTGTATCTAATGGCTCCAAACTTTACGCTGGTGGAGAAATATGTGGTTACGACATTAATCCTTTGGTTTGTTGTATAACTATTACTGATTTTGAGAAAATAATTCCATCTGGCGTACCTAGCATTGATTTAATTATTTCGGGCGAACTTTTAGTTTCTAATGATTCACTTCAAATATTTTTCGAACTACCCGATAATCTCAGCAATATTTCTGAAATTCGTACAACAAATCATTCCGAATCATTAGAATCAAATGAAAATCCAGACGAGACATCTGACGAAGAATTTGATTGTTGTGAATGTTCAGATGATCCCGAATCGTGTAGAACTTCTCAGTCCACTACTACAGTTAGTGAATCTTCCTCTAAACCTCCAGAAGTTTTTACGGAAACAACAAAAAATTCAGATGTCAATCCTTTACAATTAACTAATACTTCTGAATCGGCGGTTACGCAATTTTGGGAAAATCTCTTCACTAGACCTTCTGAAGTTTCAACGGAATCACCGCAACCAAGTATTGTTCCAGATTTGCAATCAAATAATGGTGTTGAGGAATCAGACCCTAATTTATCCACAACTAGTAAAGTAATTAGTGAATCTGGGGAAGTTTTTACTTCACCTCTAGGTCATTCCACGGAATCGTCATCAGTAAAGGACGTCACAACCCCCACAACTCCTACAACCTCCACAACATCAAAACCAAGCATAGACGTTCTTCCGTTACAATCAAACGAGACTTTCGAATCCGTTCCTTCTACAGAAGACTCTTCGGAATTTTACGGTAATCCTGCAATTCCCGACTATTATCCTGAACATTCCATTATAGACGAGGAGGTTCCGATTCAGATGTTCGCACACGAAGTCTTACCTGGTAGAGACGTTTGCGGTTTTCAACTCGAAAGGAAAAGAATGCCTAATGCAATAATCGCTTCCATCGATGAATTTCCATGGGTTGCTTTATTAAGGTATCAAGACGCGTATGGACACGATCTTGGATTTAAATGTGTAGGAACTTTGATAACCGACAGATATGTTATCACCTCATCTCTTTGTACAACAGTTGGACCAGAGAACTTTCAATTGTAAGTCTAGGAGAATCTTTGTAAGAATATAATTTTATATTGATTTGTTTACAGGAAAAGCGTACGATTAGGGGAATGGTCAATTTCAAACCCAACTGATTGCGTATTTGATTACAAACGAAGGGTGTGTCCGGATAAATTCGTAGACATAGGAATAGAAAAGAAAATTCCACATCCAAATCACAGTAGCGATCTTGCCTTGCTTCGTATGGAAAGGAATGTCGATTTTACAGGTACTATAATAATTTTAAATATAATCCCGAATACAATGTTCGATTTTTAGATTTTGTACGCCCAATCTGTCTTCCTATTGAACATCTTGAGGTACCTTCACATGGAGCAATGCTAATGACATCAGGGTGGGGTGCTTCAGAAGCAGGTACGAATAAATATAAACCCGAGTCTTTATTTTTGTAACAAAATAATTTTTAGGTTGCTTATTGGATATCAAATCAAAAATTCCTCTCCCAGTACTACCAAAAGAAGATTGTCCAAAAGCAATCTTCCGGGATATGACTGTATACGAAGATCAAGTTTGTGTAAATGCCGCATCGAAAAATAAGATTTGCAAAACCGATACTGGAGGACCTGTAATGGAATGGCATACGGCACATCAAGATAGATGGTACCTAGAAGGGGTGATTCCTAAACGTTTCAACTGCGACAACCATGGTTTCCGTGGAGTTTATACCAGAGTGACGAAATATATTCCGTGGATAGTTTCTACCATCAGGGAAGATGGTTCGCACGAATATCATTCGCATGACGATCACTCGCAGGAAGACAATTTGCATGAACATCATTCGCACGAACAGCATTCGCATGAACATCATTCGCAAGAATAACAAGAGAATTGTAGGGATTGTTCCTAGTTCGTTTTATATGGCGTGGAAAGAGATAAAATAATGTTTTTAATTATTATAGTATAAGAATAATAATAAGATATCAGTAATTTTTTTATTTATTAATAAATTTGAAGAAGAGTTTTATAAAAATGTGTTTTGTTTAATTGTTCTAACGCGGGTAATACGATCTTTTTAGAGTCTCAAAAATTGTCTTCATCTCTAAAAAAGTTCCAAGGAATCTACGAACTATTGAGAAATTTATTATTTTGGAGAACCTTTGCGAATATTTTAAGAAATAATCGTAACAGTGTTGCCAAACCTTCCGAATTTTCGATGGATCTACCGAAATGTACCGTTTTTTAAATCGGTGCAACAAGAGTTTATTTAGTAATAGGTTTTTATATTCTTAAAATGAAGAGGCTGCTATTTAAGAGTTGTAACACTTCGCCGAAAGACAACATAAAATTGTTTTCGATAACTAGCCGTTCTTAAGCGCTGAGCGGCGTTGTGGGCGCATTTAACAAAATTTCCGACAATAACAATTTAAATTATAACAATCAAAAGGAGGAAAGAACACCAGAAGAATCCAAAAATTCCTAAAGCCGTCACTGACTATGTTAGGGTGATATCCTTGGCATTTTTTGCAATCTATAGTACGATAAGCGTTCGCCTCTTGTTCGTCAGTACAACCATGAACGTGGCTTTGATGTTTGTGACGCTTTTGGTTTTTGCTTTTGCCCGTAAACCTATCTTTCAATTATTCTTATATATTTTAAATTAAATTACAGTCAATGCAATGATCCTGTAATTTCAGAAAATGATGACAACACAAAGCTAGCAGACCAATCAATTTGTGGATTACCATGGGATGAACCTAGAATTACAGAAGGTACAGTAGCCAAACTTGGAGCATATCCATGGATGGCTGCTTTGGGATATAAGCCGAAGATAACTGGGGAAAACGCAGAAATTAGAGCTGGTGGTTCGTTAATAAACAAAAGATATGTATTAACTTCAGCTTCTGCTATATTAAATTTTAAGTTTGAATTGTAAGAAGGGCTAAGATGCTAAATTTTCGTTTGTAAAAAACTACCCATACATTTTAGAATAAGCGTATGGTTGGGAGAATGGAGATTTTCTACTGATCCTGATTGTATAGAGCTCTTAGGGAATAGAGATTGTGCAGATCCTGTTCAGAAATTTAACATTTCAAAAACTATTCCACATCCTTTCTATGCATGGACATATCGAACCAATAATATAGGCTTGATTCGATTGGAAAAGGAGGTTACATATTCAGGTGCCTTACAATATAAATTCAAAACATAAATCAAGCAATATTATAAAACATTTTTTAGATTATATTCGCCCAATCTGTTTGTCATCCAATAGTCTACCAATGTTAGAACCGGGAACTCTTCTGACTGTTGCAGCATGGGGAGAAACGGAAAATGGTATAAAAAAACAAAGCTTTAATTACTTAAAATTTGACAGATTATTTGTTACAGGAACATCTGATGTGAAATTGGAAGTGAGAGTACCTTTTGTTTCCTTAGAGATCTGCCAAGAAAAATTACCTGACTTAAGACCTACTATGAAGAATCTGTGTGCAGGAGAGGAAAAGGGAAAAGCTATTTGCCTGAGAGATACTGGGCAAGCTCTGCTGAGAATCTACGAAAACGAATCAGGAGAAATACAGTGGTACCAAGAAGGGATTGTATCTTGGGGGGTAGAATGTATAAGGCAAGGTTATCCTACAGTGTACACTCGAGTTGCTAGTTATTACAATTGGATTGAAACTGCTATATCAAATGATGAATAATTTTATATTAATGTATTATTTTCAATAAAAACTAGTACTTAAATAATAATCTATCAATTATTTGTGTGGAGAAAACCTTGCGGGAATCATCCTTAAAGTACCATACGATACCGCTCCCGGTTAAGGCGAATTACATTTTTATAAATATTTGTTTACTGAAAAAGTTTTATTAGAAATTTATCTTTGCATTCTTAAATACTATATTAGACGAAATACATTCAGGTTGGTCATTCACTTTGTAGCTATCCAATTTAGAAAATTCTTAAAGACAGCTCTGTATATCTGAGCAGAATAAATAACCTTCACATTTTTCCAATCAGTAGTATCTCGGGTTCGTTAGTACGATCATGAATGCCGCTTTGCAGACCGCCTTGGTGTTTGTGACACTTTTAGCTGCTGCTTTTGCAGGTAAAATTAAGCTCTAAATATTTTTAATTATATTCCTGTCCCTATTTGTAATTTACAGTTAGTTAATGATCTTAATTTCAGAAAATGATGAGAACGCAATGCTAGCACACCAATCAATCTGTGGTTTACCATGGGATGAACCAAAAATTCTAGGAGGTACAATAACCAAACTTCGAGCATATCCATGGATGGCTGCTTTGGAATATAAGTCGAAGCTAACTGGAGAAAATGCAGGAATTAAAAGTGGTGGTTCCTTAATAAACAAAAGATATATATTAACTGCAGCTAATGCTTTATTAGCTGGCGAGTTTGAATTGTAAGTAGCACTAAGATGTTAAATTTTCTTTTGTGAAAAACTAAGCTTACATTTTAGAATAAGCGTATGGTTGGGAGAATGGAGAATTTCTACTGATCCCGATTGTGTAGAGCTCTTAGCGAATAGAGATTGTGCAGATCCTGTTCAGAAATTTAACATTTCAGAAACAATTCCACACCCTTTTTATTCAAAGAGATCTGGAAGCAATAATATAGGCTTGATTCGATTGGAAAAAGAGGTGACATATTCAGGTGCCTTCGAATATAAATTAAAAAAAAACGCAATATTATAAAACATTTTTTAGATTATATTCGTCCAATCTGTTTGTCATCGAACAGTCTACCAATTTTAGAACCGGGAACTCTTCTGACTGTTGCAGGATGGGGAGCAACAGAAAATGGTACAAAAAACAAAGCCTTAATTACTTAAAGTGCAACAGATTTTTTTTTACAGGAACCTCATCTGATGTGAAATTGGAAGTGAGAGTACCTTTTGTTTCTTTGGAGACTTGTCAAGAAAAATTACCTAACCTAAGACCTAATTTGAAGAATATGTGTGCCGGAGGCGAAAGGGGAGAAGATAATTGCCAGGGAGATAGCGGGCAAGGTTTGCTGAGAATCTACAAAAATGAATCAGGAGAAATACAGTGGTACCAAGAAGGGATTGCATCTTGGGGGATTGGATGTGGAAGGGAAGGTTATCCTGCAGTGTACACTCGCGTTGCCAGTTATTACAATTGGATTGAAACTGCTATATCAAATGATGAATAATTTTGTATTTGTGTATTATTTTTAATAAAAACTAGTAAATAGTAATCTATCAATTATTTGTGTGGAGAAAACCTTGCGGGAACCATCCTCAAAGTACCATACGGTCAGTTAAGGTGAATTACACTTTTATAAATATTTGTTTACTGAAAACGTTTTATTAGAAATTTATCTTTGCATTCTTAAATACTATATTAGACGAAATATATTCAGGTTGGTCATTCACTTTGTAGCTATCCAAATTCGCAGTCTTACAATAAATCATTTGTATTCTTAGAAAATTCTTAAAGACAGCTCTGTATATTTGAGCAGAATAACCTTCACATTTTTCCAATCAGTTATGATAATCACTAATCAGAGATGTCTCGTTCGTCAGTACGATCATGAAGGCCGCTTTGGTGTTTGTGACGCTCTTTGCTGCTGCTTTTGCAAGTAAAATACCCTCTTATTATTTTTAATTATATTGTTGTCCCTATTTGTAATTTACGGTTAGTTAATGATCTTAATTTCAGAAAATGCTAGCACAATGCTAGCAGACCAATCAATCTGTGGTTTACCATGGGATGAACCTAGAATTACAGAAGGTACAGTAGCCAAACTTGGAGCATATCCATGGATGGCTGCTTTGGAATATAAGTAGAAAGCTTTTGGAGATAATGCAGGAATTAGAGCTGGTGGTTCGTTAATAAACAAAAGATATACAGAGTGATGATAAAGTATCGCACAAAAATCATATTCTGGTTATTTAATGTTTTTGCGGAAAATCCTGAGACCCGTCGATTTTTGTTTTTAAATCTCCATTTAGACATATAATTTTCAACCCCCCACCCCTCAACCCCTAAGTGCTAGTAACCCCAACTTTAAAAATTTTAATGGAAAGATACCCTTTGTGATACCTCTTTTGATAGGTCTTTTTATTCTTAATATAAGCAAAAAAAGTTTTTCAAAATCGGTTGATAAATAACGGAGGTATTTAACAAAATGTAATCAAATGAAAATGTCAATATTCGACAAGAAACGGCTCAAACACGCCGTAAATGGTAACATTAAAAAGGACACTTCCTGACCTAAAAGTGTGGTTTTGATCGCCCATTATTTCTACGCTGTGACGTCATAATTTTTTTTTAAATGTCAACCCCATTATTTACATTGATTACATTTTGTTAAATATCTCTGTTATTTTTCAACCGATTTTGAAAAACTTTTTTTTGTTATATTAAGAATAAAAAGACCTATCAAAAGAGGTATCACAAAGGGTATCTTTCCATTAAAATTTTTAAAGTTGGGGTTGCTATCACTTAGGGGCTGAGGGGTGGGGGGATTAAAATTACCTGCCTAAATGCCAATTTAAAAACAAAAATTGACGGGTCTCAGGATTTGTGCCATTATTTCTACGCTGTGACGTCATAATTTTTTGTTGAATGTCAACCCCATTTTTTACATTGATTACAGTTTGTTAAATATCTCCGTTATTTATCAATCGATTTTGAAAAACTTTTTTTAGTTATATTAAGAATAAAAAGACCTATAAAAAGAGGTATCACAAAGGGTATCTTTCTATTTAAATTTTTAAAGTTGGGGTTGCTAGCACTTAGGGGTTGAGGGATGGGGGGTTGAAAATTATATGTCTGAATGGCAATTTATAAACAAAAATCGACGGGTCTCAGGATTTTCCGCAAAACCATTAACTAACCAGAATATGATTTTTGTGCGATACTTTATCATCACTCTGTATATTAACTGCAGCGAATGCTATAATAAATTATCAGGTTGAATTGTAAGTAAGAATAGAAGATGTTAAATTTTTGTTTGTAAAAAGCTAAGCTTACATTTTAGAATAAGCGTATGGTTGGGAGAATGGAGATTTTCTACTGATCCTGATTGTGTAGAGCTCTTAGCGAATAGAGATTGTGCAGATCCTGTTCAGAAATTTAACATTTTAGACACTATTCCACATCCTTTTTATTCAGAGAGATCTGGAAGCAATAATATAGCCTTGATTCGGTTGGAAAAAGAGGTTACATATTCAGGTGCCTTACAATATAAAGTAAAAAAAAAACACAATATTATAAAACATTTTTTAGATTACATTCGTCCAATCTGTTTGTCATCGAATAATCTACCAATTTTAGAAAAGGGAACTCTTCTGACTGTTGCAGGATGGGGAACAACAGAAAATAGTACAAAAATCAAAGCTTTAATTACTTAAAATTAAACACATTGTTTGTTACAGGAACCAAATCTGATGTGAAATTGGAGTTGAAAGTACCTTTGGTTTCTTTAGAGATTTGTGAAGAAAAATTGTTTGACCCATTTTCGCCTAACCTAAGACCTACTTTGGAGAATCTGTGTAGTGGAGGGGAAAGGGGAAGACCTTGCCTGGGAGATGTTGGACAAGCTTTGCTGAGAATCTACAAAAACGAATCAGGAGAAATACAGTGGTACCAAGAAGGGGTTATGTCCTGGGGGGGTGAATGGCCCGGATGTATAGAGGAAGATTATCCTACAGTGTACACTCGAGTTGCTAATTATTACAATTGGATTAAAACTGCCATATAAAATAATTAATAATTTTATATTTGTCTATTATTTCTAATAAAAACGACTAGTCGGTAAATAATAAATTTATGAATGGAGGTAAGTTATGTTAAAAGCGTAAAGCTGCAAATTGCCGATTGAGAGAAATACTAGTTGACGCATGGTCGCTTAATAGTAATTGTAGACAAACTCTAGTGTATATAATGTGTAAAGGTAAATAACCGTAGTGAATAATTTTTCAAAACCATTGCAGATAACTAAAGTCGCTGATTAATTTAACTATTTCTTCATTTGCGTATAAGTAAATTAGAATAATTCTATTATCTTAAAGACCAGCCTATTACATTAAAATCTTTGGCATTGATGTCGTATTAGGTAGGTACATAAATTGAACTTTCATTCACAAATTACATAAATAGTTGTAGACTTCAAGAGTGTTAGTAACATTCCAAGGAAATACCTGTTATAATGTTTATTTAACGTTTATGTTGTAATATAGTCCCATTTTCTATAATTTACGCATTTCACAGTTAGTCAAATAAATACTGATCCGCTAGGGAGGTTTGTGAAGTCACTGTCTAACTCCGTTGTTCTGCAGCTTCATGAAATGTTCTTGGTTAGGCGTCGTCGACTTGTTATATTGTTTTGAGAGAGCTGTGAAAGTTAGTTTGGACTAAATGATAGAAACCCCTGGTTTTCTGGATCCTATGTGTTTATCTATGTTCCTCACGTTTATTATAAAATGCACGTGCGTTTCCAGGAAAACCTTTCAAAATTCGAAATCTATTATTGTTTAGTAATAAAACAAATTTTAGTCGTTTCAAAGCCGATTCTGTCTCATAAACTACTTTTGGTTTACGTATTGGGAAAATTTGACCCTAATCACATGAATATTCCAGAAAGAAGGTGGTTGGTTTCAAAACAAAAATATGCAACCTGCATTACCCATTAAAGAGCTTTTATATTATTTACAAGCATAAAATTTCTATCAGCGTCATTGGGAAGACCGGTTTAAGATTATAGTACTGTATAATTTGACTTGAGATTAAAAAGGTTAGCGTGGTAACGAAACGGTTCGTGTTAGTCCTCGAAACAAATTTTCATCATTAAGTGCTGAACTGCAAAACAACACGTTTGTAATTATGAAAGTTCGTCATTGTTTATTATTTGTGTTTATCTCTTTTACTTTTGCTGAAGGTAAGTAAAATGTTATTTAACAATTCCAAATGAAAATCCGAATATTTCAGAAGAACCATGTGTGACCCCGAATGGAGAAAACGCGACTTGTATATCTTTAAATTCTTGTAGACCCATAAAACAAGCCATAACTTATTTTGATGAGGATGCTATTAAATTTGCAAAATTATCACAATGTGGATTTGATGGGACCGTTCCTATGGTATGTTGCGGCTCAGTGGGACGAGTAACCCTTCCTCCAGACCTAACGGTAAAACCTACGGCACCACCAATTGTCGCACATTCTGCACCATCGATACCTCTTCCTGTTAATAATCATTTATTACCAGATAGTAGTTTATGTGGACTTCAACTTAATAAAGACAATCGAATAGTAGGAGGAAGGGTTACGGAAATAAATGAATACCCTTGGATGGTTGCTTTGAAATACACACAAGATGATGGTAGCCCTGGTGGGATTCGATGCAGTGGTACTTTGATTAACCAAAGATATATTTTAACAGCAGCTCAATGTCTCGCAATTCCAGGATTTAATTTGTAAGTTCTAAATTATTTTCGCATAAAAACCCCTAAATTGGGTATTTTTAGAACTGAAGTTCGATTAGGAGAATGGAGGATATCAACAGAAAAGGACTGTACTGAAGACACGGAAGATGAAGATTCTTGTGCTGACCCTGTCCTTGATTTAGTTATAACTAAAAAATTTCCTCACCCTTATTACAGTAAAAAAACTGGGAACAATGATATCGCTTTGCTCCTAGTTGGAGAAAAAATTACTTACACTGGTAATGTTTTTTTTTAAATTTCTAAATCATCCCATTATAACTAATTTTTTTTAGAATTTATTCGTCCTATTTGTTTACCACCCGACGAATTTCCTCCACCTAAACCAGGATCTCGCATGGAAATATCCGGTTGGGGAATTACAGAAAATGGTAAAAAAACTTAACTTACATTAAAAAAATTTAAATTTTCTTTTTGTAGGTACACAATCTGATTTAAAATTAAAAATTGACATACCAATGGTATCAAACCAAGCATGTGGCAAGGCATACCCTGATTATACTCGTATTAACCCAAATCAAGCTTGCGCTGGTGGGGAAGAGGGTAAAGATGCTTGTAACGGCGATTCTGGAGGTCCTTTAATGAGAAAATACTTAAAAGAAGACCCTACGGATGATGAACAATGGTTCCAAGAAGGGATTATTTATAGAGGACTTGGTTGTGGACATGCAGGAGTTCCAGGACTTTATACGAGGGTTTCTAGGTATACCAATTGGATTTTAAACAATTTGAAAGTTTCCTAATGTTTTTAAGCTTTTAATATTTTGTATGTTTTGTTTAAATAAAGATTACAAGAATAAAAATGATTTCGTTTTTGGAAGAGATATTTCGGATAAAGGCCCTGGTACATAAAATAAACAGTAATGGAATTATTATAATTGGAATTCCACCTTAATTGCATGATGTATACAGGCATATGCAAATATAAAACTCATTAGAGTCACGACTTACTTAATTGTTACCTTCGATAGTTTTAGAAAACGGCCTTGATACAACGAGCATCACTCCATTTATTCAATAAATAAACAAGTTGAATTGAAGGTTTACAATTTTTTCGAGAACGGTTATTCTTATGAAAAAAAGTTTCAAATATAACTTGAAGAGAAATAAATTGTCTATAAAAAAGTATTAGAAAGCTTTTCAATAAATGCAGGCGTTTACGAATAAAAATAAGTCGAGACCGTACAGCCAAAATGCATCGTTTATAAACAAGTTGCCATGTAGAATTGAAATTTCAGGATTCGTTCAAAAATGGTTACTCTTATGAAAAAAAGTTTCAAACAGAACTTGAAGAGAAATAAATTGTCTATAAAAAAGTATTAGAAAGCTTTTCAATAAATGCGGACGTTTACGAAGAACAGTAAGTCGAGCCAGTACAGCGAAAGTGCAGCTTTCAAACAAGTTGTCATGTAGAATTGAAATTTCATGATTCGTTCAAAAACGGATACTCTTATGAAAAAAAGTTTCAAACAGAACTTGAAGAGAACTAAATTGTCTATAAAAAAGTATTAGAAAAATTTTCAATAAATGCAGTCGTTTACGAATAAAAATAAGTCGAGACCGTACAGCCAAAATGCATCGTTCAAACAAGTTGTCATGTAGAATTGAAATTTCATGATTTGTTCAAAAATGGTTACTCATATGAAAAAAAGTTTCAAACAGAACTTGAAGAGAAATAAATTGTCTATAAAAAAGTATTAGAAAGCTTTTCAATAAATGCGGACGTTTACGAAGAACAGTAAGTCGAGCCAGTACAGCGAAAGTGCAGCTTTCAAACAAGTTGTCATGTAGAATTGAAATTTCATGATTCGTTCAAAAACGGATACTCTTATGAAAAAAAGTTTCAAACAGAACTTGAAGAGAACTAAATTGTCTATAAAAAAGTATTAGAAAAATTTTCAATAAATGCAGTCGTTTACGAATAAAAATAAGTCGAGACCGTACAGCCAAAATGCATCGTTCAAACAAGTTGTCATGTAGAATTGAAATTTCATGATTTGTTCAAAAATGGTTACTCATATGAAAAAAAGTTTCAAACAGAACTTGAAGAGAAATAAATTGTCTATAAAAAAGTATTAGAAAGCTTTTCAATAAATGCGGACGTTTACGAAGAACAGTAAGTCGAGCCAGTACAGCGAAAGTGCAGCTTTCAAACAAGTTGTCATGTAGAATTGAAATTTCATGATTCGTTCAAAAACGGATACTCTTATGAAAAAAAGTTTCAAACAGAACTTGAAGAGAACTAAATTGTCTATAAAAAAGTATTAGAAAAATTTTCAATAAATGCAGTCGTTTACGAATAAAAATAAGTCGAGACCGTACAGCCAAAATGCATCGTTCAAACAAGTTGTCATGTAGAATTGAAATTTCATGATTTGTTCAAAAATGGTTACTCATATGAAAAAAAGTTTCAAACAGAACTTGAAGAGAAATAAATTGTCTATAAAAAAGTATTAGAAAGCTTTTCAATAAATGCGGACGTTTACGAAGAACAGTAAGTCGAGCCAGTACAGCGAAAGTGCAGCTTTCAAACAAGTTGTCATGTAGAATTGAAATTTCATGATTCGTTCAAAAACGGATACTCTTATGAAAAAAAGTTTCAAACAGAACTTGAAGAGAACTAAATTGTCTATAAAAAAGTATTAGAAAAATTTTCAATAAATGCAGTCGTTTACGAATAAAAATAAGTCGAGACCGTACAGCCAAAATGCATCGTTCAAACAAGTTGTCATGTAGAATTGAAATTTCATGATTTGTTCAAAAATGGTTACTCATATGAAAAAAAGTTTCAAACAGAACTTGAAGAGAAATAAATTGTCTATAAAAAAGTATTAGAAAGCTTTTCAATAAATGCGGACGTTTACGAAGAACAGTAAGTCGAGCCAGTACAGCGAAAGTGCAGCTTTCAAACAAGTTGTCATGTAGAATTGAAATTTCATGATTCGTTCAAAAACGGATACTCTTATGAAAAAAAGTTTCAAACAGAACTTGAAGAGAACTAAATTGTCTATAAAAAAGTATTAGAAAAATTTTCAATAAATGCAGTCGTTTACGAATAAAAATAAGTCGAGACCGTACAGCCAAAATGCATCGTTCAAACAAGTTGTCATGTAGAATTGAAATTTCATGATTTGTTCAAAAATGGTTACTCATATGAAAAAAAGTTTCAAACAGAACTTGAAGAGAAATAAATTGTCTATAAAAAAGTATTAGAAAGCTTTTCAATAAATGCGGACGTTTACGAAGAACAGTAAGTCGAGCCAGTACAGCGAAAGTGCAGCTTTCAAACAAGTTGTCATGTAGAATTGAAATTTCATGATTCGTTCAAAAACGGATACTCTTATGAAAAAAAGTTTCAAACAGAACTTGAAGAGAACTAAATTGTCTATAAAAAAGTATTAGAAAAATTTTCAATAAATGCAGTCGTTTACGAATAAAAATAAGTCGAGACCGTACAGCCAAAATGCATCGTTCAAACAAGTTGTCATGTAGAATTGAAATTTCATGATTTGTTCAAAAATGGTTACTCATATGAAAAAAAGTTTCAAACAGAACTTGAAGAGAAATAAATTGTCTATAAAAAAGTATTAGAAAGCTTTTCAATAAATGCGGACGTTTACGAAGAACAGTAAGTCGAGCCAGTACAGCGAAAGTGCAGCTTTCAAACAAGTTGTCATGTAGAATTGAAATTTCATGATTCGTTCAAAAACGGATACTCTTATGAAAAAAAGTTTCAAACAGAACTTGAAGAGAACTAAATTGTCTATAAAAAAGTATTAGAAAAATTTTCAATAAATGCAGTCGTTTACGAATAAAAATAAGTCGAGACCGTACAGCCAAAATGCATCGTTCAAACAAGTTGTCATGTAGAATTGAAATTTCATGATTTGTTCAAAAATGGTTACTCATATGAAAAAAAGTTTCAAATAGAACTTGAAGAGAAATAAATTGTCTATAGAAAAGTATTAGAAAGTTTTTCAATAAATGCAGGTGTTTACGAATAAAAGTAAGTCGAGCCGTACAGCGAAAATGTATCGTTTATAAACAAAAGTTGCCATGTATAATTGAAATTTCATGATTCGTTCAAAAACGGTTACTCTTATGAAAAAAAGTTTCAAATAGAAATTGAAGAGAAATAAATTGTCTATAAAAATGTATTAGAAAGCTATTCCATAAATGCAGGCGTTTACGAATAAAAATAAGTCGAGACCGTACAGCCAAAACGCATCGTTCAAACAAGTTGTCATGTAGAATTGAAATTTCATGATTCGTTCAAAAACGGTTACTTTTAAGAAAAAAAGTTTCAAATAGAACTTAAAGAGAATGAAATTTTCTATAAAAAACTGTTAAAAAGATTTTTAACAATGACGAGTGTTGACAAGGAAAAATAATTAAAAAGCGCAATTGCATCGTTCAAACAAATTCTCGCATTAAAGGAAAGGTTTAACTTTTTTTCCGGAAACACGTAAATTTATGATAAAATTAGATAAATCCATTCTTATTTAATTGTCTTCAAATTATGTTGGAAATATTTTTTCATAAGACCAACCGTATAACTGTATACTTAAGGTTTGTATATCAAAATTATTATAACTTTGAGGCAATTTGGAAAGCAATTAGTCACCACCAATGGGTTAGTGTAAACCACGTCGCGCATTACATGATGATGTAATGTAGCGACATTTTCAGAAGATATAATGTGATAAGAACTATAAAAGAATGTATGAACTACATGCGATTACTAGTTTGGTAGGGTACCTGTTGTACCCTGCGTTAATAGGAACTGTTAAAATTAATTAAAAAAATGTTCTTGATTGTATTGATCCTCACTCGATTATTAGTAATATTGGCATTGGTTTTTGGAATCAACCCCATATGTATGTATAAAATAAATAAATTGAATAATAAACTAAAAAGATTGATTGTAGATATAAAAAAAAGGACAACAATAATTGTTTCATCATATAATATTAAAAAGACGTTTTCAGATCGAACACTTTGTGGTTTACAAAAAAAGCAAACCAGAATATTAGGGGGTGAATTAACAGAAATTGGTGAATTTCCATGGTTGGTTGCTTTGGAATATAAATACAAAAATACTAACACCCCTGCAGGAATCAAATGTGGAGGTTCCTTAATAAATCGCAGATTTGTATTAACTGCAGCTCATTGCATCACTCACAACCAGTTTAATGTGTAAGTATTTTTTCAAAATATTTGGTTATTTTTAAACATAATTTTCAGAGCAAATGTTCGATTAGGGGAATGGAATATTACTACGGATCCTGATTGTCAATCAGAATTGATAGGGGATTGTGCAGATCCGATTCATATAATAGCGATAGAAAAAACATTTCCACATCCCTATCATATTAAAAGTTCGGGGGACAATGACATTGGATTAATTAGATTAGAACGTAATGTTAAATGGACTAGTAAGTTCATATTTTTAACATACAGGACGGACAAAAATTAATATAAGGTTTTAGATTACATTCGGCCGATATGTTTACCAACCATGGATTCCCCAGTTCCGGAATTTGGAACTAAACTTCTCGTCGTAGGATGGGGTAAAATTAATAAATGTAAGTAAAACACTTTCAAAAATTTTTTTCTTTAATTCAGTTTATTTTTAGATAAAAGATCTGATGTTCCATTAAAATTGAAAGTTCCTTTACTTGCAAATAAATATTGCTATAAAATAAAAAAGAGAGAAATTGATGGAAACCAACTTTGCGCAGGGGGTGAATATGGAAAGGATGCTTCTGAAGGAGATTCTGGCGGACCACTTATGAGATTACACGAAGATCCCGTTAATGGGTACCAATGGTACCAAGAAGGGTTGGTTGCTAATGGTAAAACAACTGGAAAATTACCTTCAATTTATGTTCGAGTTAGTAGATATTTAAAATGGATTAAGAATATTATAAACAAGGATTAAGGATTGGAATGAAAATAGTTTGTTATTAAATATAAAATATGTTATATAAATAATTATTACTGTTACGTTTATTTGTTAATAAAAGAAATAATTAGAGGTTTTTGGTTTTTTTTTGTCAGGGCCCGAAAATGTGGAAAAAGGGATTTCTCGTTGTATATTCGTTTTTGTTGGGAAGGTTTATTACTTACGTGAAGTAACGGCACTGCTCTATTTTTTTCTGGCCTGTCTGATGGTAACAATAAAAAGCAAGGGTCTCTTGCAATGTTGGTAGGGATGAAAAAACCCAAGCCAATTTTTGCTTTTTACATAAATCGAGTACGTGACCAAAATATTTGAACTAAAAATGTTTAAAATTATCTCGTCTTGTGGTTATGACTCATTTAAAAATTTAGGTAAACCCTGTTATGTTTCCTACAATGCCTAAATATGGTGTTTTTTTATTTATCTTGGATATAATTCTATTGCGGGGGCAATTTCAAGCCTTAACAATAGTTTTAACTCATAAAGCTGTATTAAAATCCAAAAAAAGGGAAAATTATAAATTACGTGCGAACAGACCTGTTGATAATATTTTGAGTTGTTTGAAACCACATCCTGAGTGACTTATATTCTAGAAAGGATAAAGGAGATAAGCATGAGCGTGTGTCAAAGTAAAGTGAATAAACACATTTTTTAGTATAGTTCTGGCATTTAACCCGACTAAAATGGAGTTTATTTATAATCGTGTAACATTATTGTTGATGGGTGTAACGGTTATTCAAATAAGTTTTGCATGTATGTATAAATTTAATTATATTAATATAAAGCAGTTGCAATGGTTGAAAGATTAATGCATTTTTTCGTGTTTAGTTTGCTAATTAATTTCGTGAATCTTCAATTCAGTATGACAACTTATCTGAACGATGAGACGAAACGAGACATTTCCTTGTAAACACTTGATTTCATTAAAAAATTTCATAAGACCTTTTTTATAGATAATTTATGGCTCTTCAAGTTTTATTTGAAACTTTTTGTTGTAAGTTTGACTGTTTCCGAAATATTCAGGAAGGTTCAATTCAACTTGACAACTTGTTTGAACACCGCCTTAACGGAATACAGTCTTTCAGTTCTTTTTGCTCGTGACTGCTTGCCGTTATAGAGAAATTTATTAGACATTTTTTATAGATAATTTATTTCTCTTCAAGTTTTATTTGAAACTTTTTTTTGTAAGCTTGACTGTTTCCGAAATATTCAGAAACTTCCAATTCAACTTGACAATTGTTTTAAACGGGACCTGAACGGAATACAGTCTTTCACTTGTTTTTGCTCGTGACTGCTTGCCGTTATAAAAAAAATTATTAAAACATTTTTTATAGATAATTTATTCCTCTTCAAGTTTTATTTGAAACTGTTTTTTGTAAGTTTGACTGTTTCCGAAATATTCAGGAACGTCCAATTCAACTTGACAATTTTTTTAAACGCGACCTTAACACAATACAGTCTTTCACTTGTTTTTGCTCGTGACTGCTTGCCGTTATAAAAAAAATTATTAAACGTTTTTTATAGATAATTTATTCTTCTTCAAGTTTTATTTGAAACTTTTTTTCGTCAGTGGAACCATTTTCTAATTAATCGAGGCTATTATAACTTGTGCGTGATGTGGCACCCCTAAACCTCAAAACTGTTGTTTACAGATCCGAACCAAGCGATGGAAGTTAATATTTCACCGAATTTAAATACCAAGACACTTCCAGATACTTCCGTATGTGGAACTAACACAGCAAAGGATAAAATACAAGGGGGAGAAATAGCAGAAATTGGTGAATTCCCATGGTTAGTCGCTTTGGAATACAAATTAAAGGGAACTGATATTCCTGCTGGTATAAAATGTGGTGGTACCTTAATCAACAGCAGATACGTTTTAACTGCTGCTCATTGCCTTACCCATCAAGAATTTCAATTGTAAGTGCGCACCCGAGAATGTCATCCGCGTTTAATACTAATCTAAATATATACAGGGTGCTCCTGTTAAAATAAAGCAATTAATTTTATTTTCAGAATAAATGTTCGGTTAGGAGAATGGAACACTACCGCAGATCCTGATTGTCAATCAGAATTACCAGTAGGCTGTGCTGATTCAGTAAAAAAAATAAAAATAAAACAGGAAATTCCTCATCGATTTTACAAGAGCACATCAGGAGATAACGATATCGGTTTACTTAAACTAGAACGTGACGTAGAATATACCTGTAAGAAGACCCTTTTTTTTAATTTTTCTATAAATAATTACGAATTAAAAACATTCCTTTAGCGTACGTTCGTCCAATATGTTTACCAGTTATGAATATTCCTTTTCCTGAATTTGGATCAAATCTTACAGTAGCTGGATGGGGAGCAACCGAACAGAGTATTATAAAAAAATATCTTTCCTAATCTATTTTTTAATTAACGAATCTTTTTTCTAGATGAAAAATCGAATGTTTTATTAAAAGTTGAAATACCTTTGGTTCCAAACCGAAATTGTAGCAGTAAACTCGATGTGGAAGAACTAGATGGAAATTTTCTTTGTGCTGGAGGTGAAAGTGGAAAAGATGCTTGTCAAGGAGATTCAGGAGGACCTTTAATGAGATTGCATGAGGATCCTGTCAGTCAGGAACCTCGATGGTATCAAGAGGGAGTGGTTGCTTATGGATCTGCTTGTGGAAGAGAAGGATATCCTGCTGTATATACAAGAGTTAGCAGATATATGATTTGGATTATACGTAACATAAACAAGGATTAATTTTTAAAAATAAGTTTAAAAGATTTTAAAGAAAAAGATTTTATTTTATGTAAGTGGATTATATGTTAATATACCTATTCAGAATGAGGAAAATTTTTTATTGATTTATACAGTGTCGGGGAAAAAAGAACACTTCTACGGATTATACGGAATTTTCAAAACCACCAATAGACCTCAAGCTTTAATTTCCTGAAGTTCCTAGATAGCCTCAGAGTTTTCCTAGATATCTCAAGAGACCTTAACACATTAAATTTAGAATACTGTTGCCAGTAAAGTTCTAGATTCGTAGTTGCTTTCAAATTCCCACTAAATGTTATCATTTTGTTGTAAAAGGTGGTCCCGTGAGGTCGTTTGAAAATAAAACGAGATTGCATAAATGTGAATTTCTGGAATTTCCACTTGTATTCAGGCAACCAGCTTGTTGATAAAGCTATACTTTTCTTGGTACGATATAGCAGTGAAATGTCTTAAAAAAACTACATTACACGCGATAGTATCATGACCTTCGATCTGCCAAAGACGAGTCGGTATAGACTAAAATGGGTTTTAAACCGCAAACTGTGCAAATGATTAGTTTCGTTATATTACGAGAAGAGTGCAGAAAAATTCGGCAATGAGTGTTCGATTAATTATTGTTAGATTTGTATTGATTTTTCAAACAGTATGTGCATGTAAGTAGGTATTTACTTTTACAATATGGAAAAAGATTTTGTTGTTCTTTACAAAGAAGTTTTAAACAATTCATTATATAAATAGCGGTTGAAATAATAACTAGTATGACTACTTTTAAGTGTTTTTTATTAAGTTAGTCTTTTGAATTTTAACCATAGACAAATAAACAAATAGTTTTGTTAATAATTTCCATATGGATATGATTTCTATTTTAAAACTTGTCGACTTTTTTGAAAAATTAATTTACGCTGCGCGACCTTTAATGACTTTTTCTTCGTAAACGTGCCCCTTTATTCTAAAGTTTTTTACGAGATTATTAAACAGAATTTCATGCCCTTTAAGTTTTATTTGAAACTTTTTGTAGTACGTGGAATAGTTTTCGAAATAATCGTAAAAACTCACTTCAATGTGGCAACTTGCGGTTACGCTGCGCGGACTTTAATTGTATTTCCGCGTAAACACGTACATTTACCGTAAAACCTTATTAGAACTTTTTTATACAGAATTTCGTACTCTTCAAGTTTTATTTGTAATATTTTTTCATAAGTGCAATCGTTTTCGAAATAATCGTAAAACCTCACTTCAATGTGGCAATTTGTTTGGAAGCTGGGTTTTCGCTGCGCGGTCTTTAATTGTTTTTCTGCATAAACACGTACATTTAGCGTAAAACCTTATTAGAACTTTTTTATAGAAAATTTCATCCTCTTGATGTTTTATTTGTAACATTTTTTCATAAGTGCAATCGTTTTCGAAATAATCGTAAAACCTCAATTCAATGCGACAGCTTGCTTGGAAGCTGCGGTTACGCTGCGCGATCTTTAATTGTTTTTCCGCGTGAACACGTACATTTAGGGTAAACCGTTATTAGAACTTTCTTTTAGACAATTTCATGCTCTTCAAATTTTATTTGTAACATTTTTTCATAAGCGGCGCCGGTTACGAAATAATCGTATAAGCTCAATTGAATGTGATAACTCGTTTGGAATCCGCGGTTACGCTGCGCGGTCTTTAATTGTTTCTCTGCGTAAACACGTACATTTAGCGTAAAACTGTATTAGAACTTTTTTATAGACCATTTCGTACTCTTAAAGTTTTATTTGTAACATTTTTTCGTAAGCGGCGCCGTTAACGAAATAATCGTAAACCCGCAATTCAATGCGACAGCTTGCTTGGAAGCTGCGGTTACGCTGCGCGATCTTTAATTGTGTTTCCGCGTAAACACGTACCTTTATTGCAAAACCTTATCAGACCTTTTTTCAACACAATTACATAATGTGTAAGTTTTATTTGAAAGATTTTTTTATAAGGGAATCCAATAAGAAATTAAAGCAATAAAATCCGCAGATCAGTTAATCGAAGCTTTGCAGAAAAAAGCTTCTGGATACTACATTAAATTCTCATCCTTATTTTAATGGATATTTAGTTTCAGAAAGAGGAAACCCTTGTACCACACCAAATGGGGAAGAGGTAACGTGCATAGCCGCACGCAAATGTAAAGTAATCTATGATGCCTTATTTACTCAAAACTCTTCAGCTATAGAGTTTGCGAAACAATCCCAATGCGGACATGACTCAGAACCACTGGTTTGTTGTGGTTCTACAGGATATTTTAATGAACAGCCTGCTATTTTTGATTTTTTCACAAAAGCACCGCCAGTAGTACATTCAGAAGAAATCCCCCTTGTAAATAAAGATTCAGAAAAGAAGAAGAAAGTGGAAGCTATAATTTTATCAAACTTCAATACTAACGTTCTTCCTGACAGAAGCGTATGTGGTTTGGAAAAAAAAGAAAACCGAATAGTAGGGGGTGAGATAACAGACATTGGTGAATTCCCTTGGATGGCTGCATTGGAATTCAAATCCAAACTAACTGGTCTTCCTGCAGGAATTAGATGTGGAGGAACTTTAATTAATAACAGATACGTTATGACAGCAGCTCATTGTATTAAAGATCGTGAGTTTCAACTGTAAGTATTTTTTTAAAAAATATCCTGTAGGTATATTAAATAAATAAGTGTTGCAGAATCCGAGTTTGGTTAGGGGATTGGAATATTGCTGAAGACCCAGATTGTCGAGAATTGGTTTCTCAGAAAGAATGTGCGGACAAAGTACTAAAAATAGAAATAAAAGCTGAAATTCCCCATCCATTTTATAGTAAAAAATCTTTAAACAATGATATTGGGCTTGTCAGATTAGAACATGATGTAAATTATACCAGTAAGATCAAGTAGATTTTAATCAACTCAAAGCCACTACATATTTTTGTAGATTACATTCGCCCAATCTGTTTGCCACCAGCAAACTTACCAATTCCTGCAATGGGAACCAATTTGACCGTCGCAGGATGGGGTGCAACCGAAAATGGTAAAAACAGATTTCTTAACACTTCTTTTTTCTAACGATTTATTTTTAGGTACATCATCAAATATTAAATTAAAAGTTGCAGTACCTTTACGTCAAAATATTAACTGCAATACCGAACTTGGGATTGATGTTAATAGAAATCAATTATGTGCTGGTGGTGAACGCGGAAAAGATTCTTGTCAGGGAGATTCGGGGGGACCACTCATGAGAACTTATGAAAAAAAAGTTAGCCAACAATCGCAATGGTATCAAGAAGCAATAGTTTCGTATGGTGTTGGATGTGGTCGAGTTGATTATCCAGCAATTTATACACGCGTTAGTAGATATACGAATTGGGTTATAAGTAATATTAGATTAGAATAGAGAGAAATTAAATAAATAAAGATTTTATAACTATATTAATGTCTTATGGATGCTGAATTATTTTGAGAGATATTGGTTAGGATTTTGGATATACAAAGGGTAGGTACTAGAAAAATCGTCTACCTAGTCACTTTTGATTTGATTCAAATTCGTCAATTAAATTTAATTTTCTAGTAAAATCAATTCAAAGATTTTCACAAGGAACTTCTCGGTTGCTGAAACACGCTAGCTTCCGTAGATTTTTCCAAAACGTCACGAAAAAGGTCCCCAAAGTCCCTAACTTGGATTTTCTTAAATCCTACAAGTTCCAATACCTTCAATCTCGAATTTTCAAATCACAATTCCCGAAACTTCGCTCCGGTTATTTACGAAACGAGCCGCAGGCGAGTTTGTAAATGTAACCGTCGTGAATAATAGTCAATAACATGCGAATTAAATACTATACTTTGTCCACGACTATTGCTAAATAACAACAATTTTTGTAAAAATTTATACCTGAAATTTTTTTTTTAAAACTTCATCTAATCAGCCATGACAGTTCATATCAAAGCCAGCAATTGTTTTTGATGTGATTCGTGAAACGTCTAATTAATATTCAATTATAAATTATAAAAAAAATTTATAACAATTTGTACCAGAAACATTTTTTAAAAACAAGTTACAGCAAGGACAATCATGACGAATCTCAGGGCCTCGAAACAAAGTTGGGGTATGACATTTGACATTTGTGATTTTGACGTAAGAGTGAATTAGGTACCATAATTCACGGCAACATTATGTTTGACAAAACACATAAATAATTGATATATAATTTAGTAGTCGTGGATAAAGCAATTTTACTGTCTCAGTATTATACCTGATCAGAACGAATAATGATCTCGTTAGTGAGGGTTGTGTTTCTGCTCCTTCCTTTATTGGGACAAGCTTTGGGTATGTTGAAAATTATTTAAATAAACAAGTAAACAAAAGTTTCTAGAGGCGTAGAAAATGTTAAAATAATTATATGTCTTGGAACAACCTTAATTATTGTATAATTTGTTGTGGAGGCTTGTTTAATGAATTCTAATTTGATTTATGAAACGAACCTGTAATTTTCGTTTAAAAAAATGTTAAGTATTTTAAGTTTTTCTTGGGGTTTACACTTTTTTTTTCTTTTTGTGGCTTGGAAGGTTTTAATATTCCAGAATTTTGAATTTGACCTAATATAACAAAAAATCTTGCAGAATATCCCATAATCCTATCAAATATTCTCTAACCGACCCAAATATTCCCTTAAAATTCTAATAAGACTCCTGCAGTCCAAGTAAATCTCTTAACCCGCACCTTTCAAAGTTTCAACTGACTTCAAGTCTTCAAGGCTAGTCCTAGCACGAAAAATGAGAAGAAGCTTTACCCCTTACTCCCCCCAATTTCTGGCTAAGCACGCGAAGTTTTTCTTTTGCCTTAATCAAGGTCTTAATACTCATCAGATCAATGGATTAAATTAACTAATTTTTTTTGTTAATATTTCAGAGAAGGGTGAGCGATGCACGAATCAATGGGGAGAAAAAGCAACATGCACAAACATATACAATTGTAAAGCAGCTATGGATGCTTTAGCTATAGCTAACGGTTCAAGACTTTACGCCGCAGGAATACTTTGCGGATTCGACAACGAGGCCTTGGTTTGTTGTAGAACCCTTGCAAACTTTGACGAAAATTCTGTTAACGACATAGTTCCTTTAGATCCAACAACTGTATCAAGCGTGGATAATTTGAATATATCCACGAATACTTCTTCGTTTAATAATTCAACTCAGTTAGTTTTGGAGTTAGCAAACAATAGCGGATCCACGGAAGATCCAATCCTTATTTTCAGTTCACCTTCAGGAACATCTACAAATTTCATCGATGTGCGTTCATCATCGAATAAAGTACAGACCACTGCGAGTAGCATTACGTTTTCGGGGGAAACTGTTTACACACGCCCTCCGATTGTACAAACTACAGATAAGACATCTACCCCTCCTCCTGTTGTTATACAATTTACCACAGAAGCAACCACAACAGTATTTGGACGTATGTATGTTTTACTCTTAGGGTTTCGGATTTTGCATGTTCATTCTGACGTATGAATTATTAATGACTTCCTATTTAGTGTTGCGTACCAATTTATTTTATGCATGTTTACAAGTTGTTTTTCTCCATAAGTATGACTGAAACATTTAAGGAGACACCAATTGCCAACATATCTACAGATAGCAATCAACTGTGGATTGTAAATCCAAGTTCCGGTATCCGGAGTTTTTTCTGCCCTATGTGGGCGCCAAAAATTTTGTTTCGTAAAAAATATGACATCAAATCAATTGCCAAAGCAGTTCATCGTTAAAACTTCCTGTTATTGTACGTTTTGTTCATCCTGATTGCAATTTTAATTTTAGAAAGAGGATTGCCGTGCACCACACCAAATGGGGAAGAGAAAACGTGCGTATGTGCACGCACATGTCAAGTAATCGTTGATGCGTTAAGGACCAGAAACTCTTCAGCTATAGAGTTTGCGCAACAATCCCAATGCGGATACGACTCAGAGCCATTGGTTTGTTGTGGCTCTTCGGGGTATTTTATAGAACAGTCTGAAGATCAAGAATCAGAGGAAATGAAGGAACTAGAAAGATTAATTTTATCAAATTTCCATACCAATACTCTTCCAGACAGGACTGTATGCGGTTTGGAAAAACTACAAACGAGAATAATATCTGGTAAGTTAATAGAGCTTGGCAAATTCCCTTGGATGGTTGCATTAGAATACAAATCCAAAAAGATTGGGACATCTGCAGGAATTAGATGTGGAGGAACTTTAATTAATAACAGATATGTTGTATTTTTGATAGAAATTTTCAACTGTAAGTACCTTTTATTTTTTGTTTTTAATGTTAATAGACAAACTTAATTTTATAGAAGTAAAGGATGGTTAGGGAATTGGAATATTGATATAAACCTAAATTGTTTGGTTTCCCGTAACGAATGTGCGAATTATATCCAAAACGTTACGATAAAAACTGAAATAAGTCATCCATTTTTTAATAGAAGAGACGGAAATAACGATATAGGACTTCTTAGATTAGAACATGATGTAAAATTTAATGGTAAACGGAGTTACAAATTTTGGATACACAAACTCAAGAATTATTTTTAGATTACATTCGTCCAATCTGTTTACCACCAGCAGAATTAGGAATCCCTGTATACGGGACCAACCTAACCGTTGTTGGATTGGAGACAACAGAAAAAAGTACCTACGAAAAATCACTTTTAACACTTCTCTTTTTCTAACGATTTATTCCTCCTAGGCACATCATCATATAATATTTTGAAAGTTTCAACACTTTTCCTTACAAATAATAATTGTAATCAAACACTTGAGAGTGGATTTAACGCAAATCAGTTATGTGCTATTGCTGAACAAGGAAAAAATTCTTGTGAAGGAGATTCGGGAGAACCACTCATGAGGACTTACGAAGAAAAGGTTGGCCAACAATCCCAATGGTATCAAGAAGGAGTTATGTCGTATGGTGTTTCTTGTGGTCGTGTTGATTTTCCAGCTGTCTATATGCGTGTTAGTAGATATACGAATTGGATTAAGCGTGCTATGGAAATAGATGAAGAAGAAGAAATTTAAAATAAAAGTTTTAATATGTTTTTTTTATTTTACATTTTCCGAAAAACCTAAAATTCCAATTCTATGGAATACTTCCTAACCTTCAGAACTCTTCAGTCTACCAAAAGACCTTGATTGTAATTTTAGGAGCCTCCCAGCTTCCACAGATTTTCCCAGGCATCCTGGATTTTCCAAAAGACCTTAAATTTCAATTCGACGAAATATTTCAGATTTAGTAAAATTTTTCAGACCTCCAGGGTGTCTTTTAAGAGATTTAAATTCCAAGAGCCCCCAGGAGTCTATAAATTCTTTGAAATAAAAATAACCACTTTTCATTGAATAAAATTGATCGGGTCCATTATCCTGTTCTGTATTTCTTTAATTATTATTAATTCAGTGCAGTACAAAGTATAAAATGTTTACGAAAGTTTGATCTGTGTAAGTTTCAAAATATTTAATTTACGATCATAGTTAGTCAATTACAGCATTACTCTTTAAACTGGATAAACTTTCTAGGCTTATCATTGCGTTGTACGTTAAATTCTGGAATTTCCATTAGTGTTCAGGCAACCAGCTTGTTAAAGTAACCTTCTTGGTATAGTCCAACAAATAAATACGTTAAAAGGAAACTATTAATACACGCGATACGTCTGTCGGCCTTCGTTCTGTCAAAGACGAGTCTTTATACAACTGGTTTTAAACAGCAAACTGTGATTAGTTTCGTTATATTAAGAGAAAAGTGAAGACAATTTTCGTAATGCGTGCTCTATTAATTTTTATATTTGTGGTGATTTTTCAAACAGTATTTGCACGTATGTATTTACTTTCATAACATCCAAAACAGATATTATTATTGAATAAAAAAAATAACTTTCAAACTATTTGTTATATAAATACCTGCAATAATAACTGCAATTAATTTAAAAGCGTTGTTTATGATTCGTTTTATAATAATATTATTTATAAAATTTTAGAAACATTTTCGTTATAACAAAAGATCGAAAGGTTATCGACTTAATTTTAATATACAAGACTGAGTTAAGACTGTTAAGAGTTTGCTTAACAAACTGGAAATTCCGAATCAATACAGAAAGAGGTTCTGCAACGACCTGCAAAAAGGTCATTAGATAAAGATTCTTGAAACATGTTTGTGAAATTGTTTTCATCCAAAGTTATCATTATAAATATTTACAACCATGACAATAACAAAATTATATTCAAACGTACGAAATAAAACATTTTTAGAACCTCTTAGTTGAAGTAAAATCTCGCAAAGACTTGCCCCACACACATTTGAAGGGACCCAAATTACCAAAGTTTCTCCCTTGGTATAATATTCAATTTTCTAATCCTAGTTTCTAGTATTCGGAGTTTTTCTAAAATCCTGCCCCACTTAGGGCGCCAAAAAATATTTTCTTATTCGTAAAAAATTGCCTTTCTTGGTATTACAATAGGGTTGATTTAAAGAGCCTACCTTGGTGTGAAAATTCAGTTAAACAAAGATCAAAAAATAACTAAACAATCTAAAATTTACCCTTGTATTGGGTGAGAGAATATAAAAAAAATAAAAAATGAAAATAAATTTCCAACTTCATGGACCTATATTTTCAGAACGTGGATCTTCTTGTACCACACCAAATGGGGAAATGGTAACGTGCATCGCGGTACGGTTATGTAAAGTAATCTCCGATGCCATAAGAACTAGAAATTCTACAGCTGTAGAGTTTGCAAAGAAATCCCAATGCGGATACGACTCAGAGCCATTGGTTTGTTGTGGTTCTACAGGATATCCAAATGAACAGCCTGCTATTTTCGATATATTTACCAAAGCACCACCTGTAGTGGTACTCCAAAATAAAGATTCAGAAAAAAAGAAGGAAGTGGAAGCTGTTATTTTATCAAATTTCAATACGAAAGCCCTTCCAGACAGGACCGTATGTGGATTGGAAAAAGAAGAAAAGAGAGTTATAGGGGGCGAGGTAACCGATCTTGATGAATTCCCGTGGATGGCTGCTTTGGAATTTAAATCCAAACTAAGTGGTCTTCCTGCAGGAATTAGATGTGGAGGAACTTTAATTAATAACAGATACGTTATGACAGCAGCTCATTGTATCATAGATCGAGAATTTCAATTGTAAGTAATTTTTAAAAATAAATCCAGGATAAGGAATAAATAATTTTCCAGAACTCGAGTTTGGTTAGGGGATTGGAATATTGCCGTAGATCCAGATTGTCATCAATTGGTTTCCCAAGAAGAATGCGCGGATGAGGTACAAAAAATAGAAGTCAAAACCGAAATTCCTCATCCGTTTTACAGTAAAAAATCTGGAAATAATGATATTGGGCTTTTGAGATTAGAACACGATGTTAAATTTACCGGTAAGATCAGTTTAAATTTTAATCAAACAAACCTAACAAATATTTTTGTAGATTATATTCGTCCAATTTGTTTGCCACCTGCAAACTTACCAATTCCTGCATTTGGTACGAATTTAACCGTTGCAGGATGGGGAGCAACCGAAAATGGTAAAAACAGATTTCTTAAACCCTTCTTTTTTCTAACGATTTATTCCTATAGGTACATCTTCGGATATTAAATTAAAAGTTCAAGTTCCTTTACTTTCAAATGTTAAATGTAAAGATAAACTTGAAAGTGGAGTCAATGCAAATCAATTATGTGCTGGTGGTGAACGAGGAAAAGATTCTTGTCAGGGAGATTCTGGAGGACCACTCATGAGGACTTATGAAGAAAAAGTTAGCCAACAATCGCAATGGTATCAAGAAGGGGTAGTTTCGTATGGTGTTGGTTGTGGTCGTGTTGATTATCCAGCAATTTATACACGTGTTAGCAGATATACTAATTGGATTATAAATAATATTAAGATAGATTAGAGAGAAATAAAAGTTTTATACATGTCAACCTTTTGTAGATTTTTTTTTATTAATAAAATATTTTTTAATTTAGAGTTTTTGGAAATATCCGTAGATAATTGTCGGTATACGAAGGGTAAGTACTAGCACTTACAAGCAAGAAAGAGAGACAGCAGCACTATTCCGGAACCACCCCTACATTATCCACTGTTCTTGAAAGTGCGACCCTAAAACTCTTTCCTACATTCACAATACTTTCATTTCTCTTGGTTGCCGACGCCTTGGTCCTTCCACAGGTGTTCTTACTGAATCAAAGTAGGGGTTGTTCGGGATTATAGATTATAGGCGATAGAACGAAACGTCGGTACTGCTATAAAAGTTTGCGATAAGAATATTTTTTATCAAAAATTGGGTATTGAACATTATGAACCCTCAGAAATTTTTGGAGCCACCACTAACAAAAAATTTTATTGATTGAATTTATTTGTTTATAATCTTCAAGGTAATAAATTAATAATCAATCCGATGCTGCGCCTGAAGATTATATCATACAAAAGTGTACACGAGTGTAAATCCTTGACAGAAAAATTCCAGTTTAGCATAATATTATTATTAATCGACTAGGAGGTTTTCCCATAGATATGGTTTTATCTTGTTGTTGCAGTTTCGACAGAAACGCAACTAAGCTTACATAACATTCGCAATGTTTGTTCGTAAAGCCCATGATTTTAATTCCTTTCTGTGTTTAATTAACTAATTTTAAAAATGATTCGACTAATTTTTCTATTTGTGATTATTTCCGGGATATTTACTTCAGGTTTGTATAATATTTTTATTTTCTCAATAAATATTTATATATTTTAAGATTTAAACGAAAGTACGTCGTGTGTTACTCCGAATCAACAAAATGGTACTTGCATAGCACTAATAGATTGTGACGAAATCGCTGATGTTTTATTTTCAAGTCCTGAAGCATTTAAATTTGCCAAAGCCTCCCAATGCGGTTCTGGCAAAGGAATGGTATGTTGCGGTCCTATGGGATATTTAAAAAGTTTGGAAACAAGAGCACTGGTAATATCAACCCCACCCCCATTAGAACTATTAGAAGAGAAAATTTCGTTATCCAATTTTTCTGACCCATCAGTTTGTGGTTTACATGCACCTTATAGAAAAATTAAAGGGGGAAGGGTAACGGAATTTGATGAGTTTCCATGGGTAGTTGCGTTGGAGTACGTATCGAAGTATGATCATACAAATGCTGGAATACGTTGTGGGGGATCTTTAATCAGCAATAATTATGTCTTAACTGCTGCCCATTGTATTGTCCATGTTGAGTTCGCGGTGTAAGTTTGTTTTTTGTTTTGATTTTGTACTTTAGTTTTAAGTTTTTAGAACCAAAACCTGGTTTGGTGCTACTAACATCAGTACAGACGAGAATTGTTTAAATTTGACTGGTAACCGGCATTGTGTAAATTCAATACAAAAACGTAATATAAATGAAACACTTCCAAACCCACTGTACAACATTCTCAACAATTACCATGATATAGGGTTGCTTAAACTGGACCATTCTATTGAGTTTAATGGTACAACTTTTCGGAAGAACACGAAGAACTTAATAAAAAAACTAATAACTGTTCCAGATTACATTCGTCCAATCTGTTTGCCATGGGACTATTCAGTATCATCCCCAATCCAAACGTATTTAACAGTTGCAGGATGGGGTAGCACGGAAAACAGTTAGTATTGACCTTGACAGAGGAGAACACTCCAAGACTGTTCTCTATGTTAGTCGAGGGAAGTGTAACATTGGACTCCTTAGGCTACAGAATGATGTTAAATATACCAGTAAGTTTATCTTCAATATAAAATAAAAATGACTAGTCAATAATTTTTAGATTACATTCGTCCAATTTGTTTGCCATCAATAAACTTAGAAGATTCTCCGTACGGTACAAATCTAACCATTTCTGGATGGGGCGCGACCATTAATGGTAAGAAAATTCATTTTCCTATTTCTTTTATTAAAATGTTATCCTTAGGTACTTCAAGTGATATTAAATTAAAAGGTTTAGTATCTTTAATTTCAAATTGGAAATGTAAGGAAATACTCCTATATGAAACCATTACTCTAAATCAATTGTGCGCTGATGACACGAATCAGATTTGTAAGCGTGATCCGGGAGGACCAGTAATGAATACATATGAAAATAATTTAGATGAACCAACCCAATGGTATCTAGAAGGGGTACTTTCGTATGGTTGTGAAGGTTCAGAACATCCATTTGTTTATGCAAGAATTATCAGATACCTTAGTTGGATTGTAAATGTTATAGTAGAAGATTAGACAAAGTTTTTGATTAAATATTATGTAAATAAAAATTATATTTTTATATAGTTTCATCAAATTTGCCGACTCTTATTTTTATTTTTTGGAGCAATCATAAAATGGATCTGGAAGATGTCTAGCATCTAATTCAAAATCAGATCGAATCTTTCCATCCTGACCAAACCGTCAACTCCCTCCCCACCATTTACAACTCCTGCCTGCAAATTTCTTACTTCTCAAGATGTAACCCCCAAACCACCCTCTACATCCTCAGCACATTGATCCTTCCATAGCTTTTTTTACCGAGTGAAAGTAGGGGTATATTATTAACAAACACTAACTGATAAGAGAATATAATGTGTGCCTGGACCACAATATTAGCCTGCGGGAAACAGAAGTATCTGATTAACTTAACCTGCAGGGATCGTCAAAAACGCTGCCCGTTTGGTGGACACAAGAATTTAGGATTTATTAAAGGATTTGTTAGAGTTTTCCTTTGGTTTGGCGTGTCTTTAAATTTAGGAACGATTAGTCCGTTTGGTGGAATACTGGAATAAACTATGCATCGGTCGGATACGAGGTTATCCCATAGATATGGTTTTATCATGTTTTTACAGTTGTGTCGAAACTGTGGCTACGGCCACATATAATATTGCAATATTTGTTCGTAAAACCCACGATTTTAATACCCTTTTGAGCTTAATCAACCAACTTTAATAATGATTCGTCTAATTTTTTTATTTACGATTATATCTGGGGTATTTCCGTCAGGTTTGTGTAATATTCCTGTTTTCTCAATAAATATTTATATATTTTAAGATTTAAACGAAAGTACTTCCTGTGTTACACCGAATCACGAACATGGTACCTGCATAGCACTAATAGGTTGTCCCGAAATCGCTAAAATAATATTGTCTAGCTTTGAAGCATATACATTTGCTCAAGCCTCCCTATGTGGTTCAAGCAAAGAAATGGTATGTTGCGGTCCTTTGGGTTATTTAAAAAGTTTGGCGATAAGACCAACGGTAACATTAACTCCAACACCATCAAAAGAGGAAATTCGGTTGGCCGATTTTTCTGATCCATCAATTTGTGGTTTGCATGCATCTTCAATGAAAGTTAAAGGAGGAAGAGTAACGGAATTTGATGAGTTTCCATGGGTAGTGGCATTGGAATACGTATCGAAATTGGATAACACAAATGCCGGAATACGTTGTGGGGGTTCCTTAATCAGCAATACTTATGTCCTTACGGCTGCTCATTGTATTGTCCATGTTGAGTTCGTGGTGTAAGTTTTCCTTTTGTTTTAATTTTGTACTTTACTTTTAATCTTTTAGTACTAAGGCATGGTTTGGTGCTACTAATATCAGTTCAAACGAGAATTGTTTAACTTTGACTGGTAACCAGCATTGTGTAAATTCAATCCAAAAACGTATTATAACGGAAACATTTCCACATCCATTTTACAACATGATTAACAAGTCCCATGACATAGGATTGCTCATGCTGGATTATTCTGTTGAGTTTAATGGTACAAATTCTCCGAAGAACACGAAGGACATAATAAAAATTAAATAACTCTTCCAGAGTACATTCGTCCAATCTGTTTGCCACGGAACAATTCACTATCATCCCCAATCCGAACGTATTTAACAGTTGCAGGATGGGGTAGCACGGAAAATAGTTAGTATTAACATTTTTTTTTCTTTAATAATATATACTTCTATGAGTATAATTTTAAGGCAGTACATCCTCTGATATTAAATTAAGGGTGGACCTTCCAGTGCAGAATTATAGCGTCTGTAACGAAAGTTTACAGTATAAGAAAATGAATTCAGAACAGTTATGTGTGGGAGGTGAAGCTGGAAAGGATTCCTGTCGAGGAGATTCAGGAGGACCTCTCATGAAGAGTTTTAGCAACGCAAATGGGGCTATCCAATGGCTCCAAGAAGGAATTGTTTCTTATGGTGTTGGATGTGGCATTCAAGGTCGTCCTGGTGTTTACGTGAAAGTTTCTTCATACATCCCTTGGATTTTACAGAAAATGTTAAGTATAAGTAAGTGCACCTCCTAAGTAATCAGTAGTTTCAGTTTCCTTAATATTTCATTCCGGCCTTGACGACAAAGAATTTTTATTTTCAGACAAAGGAGCTCCTTGTGTAACTCCAAATGGGGAGATAGTAACATGTGTACCACTTGCTAGCTGCAAGGCAATCGTATCAGCTTTAGATAACAACCCAAACTTCACAGCTTTAGAATTTCTACGACAATCACGATGTGGTTATGATATAAAACCTTTGGTTTGTTGTGGATCTACAGGTTATCCAAGTTTCGATACGTTTACGTTTACAAAAGCACCTGAAACGGAAAATGAAGACGAAAAAAACAGAAAAATTGAAGCAAGTTTTAGTACCAAGTCTCTTCCGGATCGAACTTTGTGTGGCTTCGAAAAAAATAATGGAAGTAATGCAATAGCAAGGATTGGGACATTTCCATGGATGGTAGCTGTGGAATACAAATCCAAACTAACTGGCGAATCTGCAGGAATCAAATGTGGTGGAAGTTTAATCAACAACCGATACGTTCTGACTGCTGCAAGTTGTATTTTAGACGAAGAATTTGAAATGTAAGTAATGTTTTGCAAATTTTCAGAAAATAAGTTTAATTTTGTAGCATTAAAGTCTGGTTAGGAGAATGGAGGATTTCTGAAAATTCTGATTGTGATGATTACATGTATTGTACAAATTCTGTAGAAAACGTTGTTGTAAAACAACAAATTCCCCATCCGTTTTATAGTAAAAAATTTGAAACTAACAACATTGGACTACTTAAACTAAAAACTGATGTTACATATACCAGTAAGGTTACCTTCAATTATTTTTATAACAAACATTACCCAAGTATTTTTAGATTACATTCGTCCAATTTGTTTGCAACCAAGAAACTTACCAATTTATCCACAGCAACTACTAATTCCTGGGTGGGGAGTAACTATCAAACGTAAGAAAATTAATTCTCTTATATTTCTAATGTTAAATTATTATTCCTAGGTACATCATCTCATATTCATTTAAAAGGTTTACTTTCAAATATGGAATGTAGAAAAAGATTCCAAAGTGGAAGAATTTCTCCATATCAGTTATGCGTTGATATTGTTTATGAAAACCACTACCACGAGACATGTGGCAATCGTGGAGCACCACTAATGAGTACATATTATAAAGGTAATCTAGATGAACTAACGCAATATTATCAAGAAGGGGTGATTAATTATGACTGTGGATATGGACCACATAGATTTACAAGAGTTACCAAATATATAAATTGGATTATAAATGTTATAGCAACAGATTAGAAAATACCTTAAAAGTTTTAAATAAAATTATAACGAAGTTCCGTAATTTTTCCTAATATTATTAATTAATTATTTATTTAAGACCGTAATAATTTACTTAAGTTGTTAAAATAAAATATTTAGTTTAAAATTGTTGATTTTTGTGATTGTTACATTATTCCGAGCATTATTCTATAGTTATAAAAAAAATCAGGTTGATGGTAATAAGTCAAATGTCTGAACCCCAGACGGCAGACACCGATCCAGTTCCGACTTTTTTGTCGGACAGTTAATTTTTTGTTGTCGGAATGTCTTAAATAACGAGCAAAAACGAATTAGCTTGATGGAAGTTTGTCAATTTAATCAGAATATAATTAAAAATAGAAAAATTCTGCGCGCTCTATGTCCCGCGGTCCTATTTTGCCGGCCACCCACATTTGGCAGACAAAACCATACCAGCACATAAAAAAAATTCCAGCTTGAGAGAAATTAATCTTCTAATATACCGCTAGCTTCTGGACTATTAGAAATTTTTTGAGCCACCACAAACAAAAAAATGGATAAATGGATCTGGAAGATGTCTAGGATTAAGTTCAAAACCAGATCGAATCCTTTCATCTTGACCAAACCGTCAACTCCCTTCCCACCATTTACAAATCCTCTCTGAAAATTTCTTACTTCTCAAAGATCTTAGAAGATCATTACCAAGAATGATCCTTTTCCGTGAACTCCCTAAGACATCTAGGTGACATTCTCAATAACGTCCGAGCTGTTCCAATCATTATCCCCCAAACCACCCTCCCCATCTACAACACAGTGGTCCTTCCACCAAGGGTCTTTTGAAGCACTTCCGTCAAGGTTTTGGGCGATTTTGTGTAGTCATACGATTTATGATCCCTTTTTGGTCAAGCTTAGCTTCAGTTGGTTCGGATATATCCAGCAGGCAGGTTTGTATATGAGATACTAAGGGGGATTATTTCTCTACCCAGAAAAACATTTCTTTTTTCGATTCAGGCCTAACTGCTTCTCAGTAAAGTAAAGTAAACTTTCTTTTAGTGGGATTTACATATTTATTTCCTGCAGGATTTCATTCCTCTGTTCAATTTCGTTTCCTTATTAATCGTGTTTGGTTTTAACAAAATTTTTGTTAATTTGATTCTGTCAATAATAACATATTTTCCTTCTTTTTTTCTTATGTAAGGATAAAAATAAAAGCTGTGGATATTGCAGTTAACCTTGACATTCAAAACTAGTTTCAAATTATCAGCGAACTCATAATGCAATCAATGCACAGACGATAAAGAATCTTTCCAATGTCAAGAATGAATAATTTTTACATAATTTTAATATTTTCGTTTGCAATAATTATTTTTGCAGGTAAGTAGTACCAATCTGCTGCATCGAGCTATAATTTGTTTTTAAAAAAATATATTTTTAAGTTGATGCAAGTCAAGATTCAGGAAAATTTCTCGACAATCAATATTGCGGATACCAACATGCTGATGATTATTTTCGTACAGTTGAAGAAGAAAGACAAACATCCATAGATGAATTCCCATGGGTAGCCGCCCTAATTTATAAATTCATAGGGGATGGAACAAAAGCAATTTTATGCAGTGGTACACTTATCAATCGCAGATATATTCTTACAGCAGCTCAATGTTTAAAACAAGCAGAATTAACCACTTTGTAAGTTTAAAAGTAAATTATATTTTTGATTTTACACATTTTTAATCAGGGAAGCAGTTCGACTTGGGGAGTACAACATCAAAACTGAAAGTGATTGTATTAAAGGCGAATTCCAAAACAAACAGTGTTATAATTTTACCGATTTTGGTATTGAAGAAAAAATACCTCATGCGAATTATAGTAAAACAACTGGAGCCAACGATATAGCTTTGCTAAGGCTTGACAAAACCATAGAAGAATATGCAGGTTAGAATAGTTTTTTTCTTTTAATTAAATGCTCGCTTTTATCTAGATAAAAATTTTTAAAAAAAATTGTAGTCATCCGGGTTTGACCCCGGCTCCAACAAAGCGTGCTAGGCTCAATTTCGTCGCTGTACCACTCCTGACAGTATTAATAATTTTTTCCTTATTTTAAGAAAACATTCGTCCTATATGTCTTCCGAATGCAAAAACCAAGCTAGCAAAAGTTGGAGACACCTTACGAGTATCGGGTTGGGGTAGAAAATCATACAAAGGAACACCAGCAACAATCAAGAAAAAAATTTTTACAACTTTAATTTCAAATCAACAATGTGCAAAAGAATTTACTACCAGAAGTATTTATTCAACTCAGATTTGTACGATTGATTTACAGAATAGCACAGCTTTTAATTGTCAAGGGGATGGGGGTGATCCTGTAATGTTTGCGAATAAAAGAAATCAGTGGCACATTGAAGGTATTTCTGCATGGGGTGGTGCTTGTGGATCTGACAAACCAGAAGTACATACAAATGTATTAAAGTATACAGGGTGGATTTTGGAAAATCTAAAAGCTTGGAATAATTAAAATCTTGATCAACATTTTAAAAGGGTTTTTATTTAATTAAATTTTTTTTTAAGTAGAATAAGGTCGAATGATGTTAAACCATAGAGTATGACTTAAAATAAATTTTATACCACAAAAATTACCTTTAAAACAAAAAAAATGCTAAATAAAATTTGTTTAACTTATTTTATTTTATGATCCTGAACCAGAAAATAAAATTTGGTGTCCCACGTTGGGCGCCAAATTATTTTTGCTTTTAAAGGGAAAAGTCTAACATGGGTCCAGTGAATTAAATGAAAAAAATTTTCCAAAATGAAAAAGTTTGCTGCAAACAAGGACCGAGACAACGTATTCCGAATTAAAAAGTTTCGAATAAAGTAAAGTTTATTTTTTGATCCAACAAAAAATTTATGCTTCCAAAGTAATTAATTGTTGCAAACAACATTTTAGCTGTAAAAAGTTTTATTTTAGAGTACATTTGACGCTTCTTTTCAAATGGTAACCTTGAATACTTTTTGTTTAGTTACGTCACTGGTTTTTGCTGTTTATAAAAGACTATTCTGAAAACTATTGAGTAAGGTTAGTAATTATTAAATTTTGTGAATAAAATTCCACAAAATGAGACTTTGGTAAATAAATTCGAGGTCAAAAGTAACAGGAAAGAGAGGTAGCATGAACGGAAAAGGACGAAAGGTAAACAAGACACACTTTGAAGGCTTTAGTCTGATGTACAACTCTGTAAGCTGCTGGTTTTCATTATAATACGTGATTATGAGTTATAACTGCAAACTTTACTTTGCATTACATACAAAATAATTTACAGTTGAAAAAACCTTCCAAAAGAATAAGTTCAGCGATTTTAAGCTCCAATTTTAGGTATGTATTTATAGCTGTTCTAAATAAAGCCCAATATTTTTTTTAAAAAACCTTAAAAAGGTAATTCTCAAAAGGGGTAGGGGTGCAAATATTTCAAATAAGAATCATTCTATTTTAACCAATCCTTAATAAAAATAATAACCTTTCTTTTTAATCCCTAAAAATCGCTTGAATCCAACTTTACATATTTTTTATTTTTAGAACGAAATGAGAATATTTCTGAATTTGATGATAATTTTAACCTTAACACTCAACCTCCAGTCAGAAGAATGTAAAAGAGGACATCATGTCTTAAAATGCTTCAATATAACAAAACCATTCGAAATAACCGGGGATCAAAATATAATAACAACATTAGAGTGTCGCCATTGCAATGTATCTACAATCCTGAAGGATCTTGTTCCAACTTTTAAAAATTTAAATATACTTCGTGTTATAGATTCAATAAATTTACAAGAATTAGATTTATCCTTTTTTCAAATTGATTCTTTAGAAGAATTAATAATTTCAAATAGTCAAGTTAGAAAAATAATTTCAGGAAAATACAATAAGGATTCAAGTTTAAAAATTTTATCACTTTACACGAATTTAATAACAGATTTTTCAGGAGAAGTTTTTAATTCGTTAAATCATTTAACAGATTTGAATTTGCAAAATAATCAAATCAAACAAATACCTTTAGGGATGTTAAATCAATTAAAAAATTTAGAAAACCTGAGTTTAGGAAATAATTTCCTAACAAAAGTTAACATTTCAATCCTTAACGGTAACATTAAAAATTTGTTAATTAATCGTAATAATTTAACGGAAATTGCAGAAAATTTTATTGTTCCAAATACTTTGATCCGTTTAAATCTCGGTTATAATAATATAAGCGAAATAAAACCCGGGCCACTAGATTTGTTAACTGATTTAAAATATTTATATCTTGAACATAATCGCATATGGGATGTGAAAGTAGAAGTTTTTAAGTTTTTTAAAAATCTAGAAGAACTTCATCTTAATCATAATAATATTAAATTAATCGAATCGACAGCTTTTAATTCGTTGACTAATCTAAAATTTTTAAACCTTCGCAATAACGAGATAAAAAAATTAGAACCTGGGACATTAAGTTCCCTTAAAAATTTAAAACTTCTGTATTTGAATTTTAATTTCATATCCGAGTTGGAAGTGGAAACTTTTACTACATTAACCCAATTATTAGATTTAGAATTAAATAATAATCACTTACCAGGAATAAAACCAGGAACCTTGGATTCTTTATCAATATTACGTTCCTTGACCCTCGAATTTAATCAAATATCTGAAATAAAAGAAAACACTTTTAATTCTCTTACAACCCTTATAGAATTACGTCTTAATAATAATAATATATCTAAACTAGATCCGAATTGTTTTAACTCCTTGGAAAGTTTAACAGAATTACAACTTCAAAATAATAAAATAAGGGAATTGCATCCGGGAGGTTTTAATTCTTTGAAAAATTTAAGAAAACTTCAACTTGAATTTAATCAAATTACAGAAATAAAACCAGAAACCTTGAATTCATTTAAACATCTTTTATCAATGCACCTGAACGATAATAAAATATCAAAAATAAATATTACAGGGTCTTTGCATTTTTTAAGAAATATCCATCTTCAAAATAATAATCTAACACGGTTACATGCAGGAACTTTTGATATTTCTCCTACAAATCATCTAACAATTTTAAATCTTGAAAATAATAAGATTTTAGAAATAAATTCAGGAACTTTTAGAACTTTAAATGAGCTCCGAGATTTAAAATTAAAAAATAATTCCTTAAGGATAATAAAACCAGGAATGTTTGAAAATTTATCAAGGTTAAGCCTTCTAGATCTCAGTTTTAATAAATTAAATGAAATTCAAGCTGGTTCATTTGATTCGTTAACAAGTTTGAATTATTTACATCTTGAATTTAATAAAATTCAAGAAATAAAAGGAAAAATATTTGATCCATTAAAAGAATTATTAGATTTACGTCTTGAGAATAATAATATTTTAAGGGTACATCAAAAGGGTTTTAATTTGTTTAATTTAAAAAATTTAAGTCTTGCAAATAATAAAATAATTGAATTGCATTCAGAAGCTTTTATTCTTAATAATTTAACTAATTTATGGCTTAGCAATAATAATTTATCGAAAATACAGGATGGAACATTTGAACAATTAAGCGAAGTGGTAGAATTAAAAATAAATAATAATAGTTTGTTAGAAATAAATTTAGAGGCTTTTGTTAGGTTACCTAAACTTCAAAATGTGGATTTAAGTTTTAATCGTTTAATCGAAATTCAACCAGAATCTGCAAATTCTGCAGAAATACGTTCGAATTTAAAAAAATTAAAATTAAACAATAATAATTTAAAAAATTTAAAAGCAGGACTTTGGAATTCTTTTGTAAATTTAAAAATTTTAGATCTTAGTAATAATAATATTTCGGAAATGGTTTCTGGAGCTTTAAGTTCTTTAGTTGGATTAGAAGAACTTTATCTCTTTAATAATAATTTACACGAATTGAAACCTTACAGTTTAATTTTATTATCAAACTTAAAAAAATTTTCCCTACACCATAATAATATATCCGAGATTAAATTCGGGGTCTTTAGTGCTTTTGATACGATTACAAATCTAGATTTATCAAATAATAAAGTTGTTAAGCTTGAAAGTTATTGTTTTTCAAATATGGCTAATTTAGATTTGTTGGTTTTGAATTTTAATAATTTGACTATAATTCCAGAACATTTATTTACAGGATTGGGTATTTTAAAAAAATTATACATAAATAATAATTACATAAGTTTTTTAGAAACTGATTGTTTTGAAGGATTGGAAAATTTATGGGAATTGCATTTGGAATATAATTTCTTAGCAAAACTTGATTGTGATGTATTTGAAAATTTTAAACAATTAAGAGCTCTTTTTTTAAATCATAATAAATTAATTGCAATTTCGGAAAATTGTTTTTCTGTTTCAAGCACTTTAAAAGAGATATTTCTGGATAATAATAATTTAAAATTTTTTGATGCTGAAACTTTTCTATCTCATCATTTAAATTTAGGAATAATTAGTTTGGTTAAAAATGAATGGAAATGTAAAACTTTACAAAATGCAATTCCCTTATTCAACGAGAAAGGCATTCAAGTCCTGGATAATGGTAAACCTAATGTTACAATTCCTTGTACTTTTCTTGAAGAAGAAGAAACAGATTTTGTGGAGAAATTCCAAGAAAGTCGAGAATTTATAATATTTATTTAAGAATAAAAATCGGGGGATAAAAAATTGTTCTGTAATAAGATTTAATTCAAGAAGAAATTAGGTTTGTACAACAGAAAATGTTAACACAAATAATATTTATTATAATAAATAAATAAGTTTCAAATAATTAAATTTTATTACTATACAGGGTGTGCTAAATAAGTATGAAAAGACGTAAGAAAAGACAGAAAGTAGGCTGCACAACGCGAATAAAAAACAAGAAAATATTTTCAAGAATGTACAAAGTCACGTAATCTCCTTGTACTTATAGAGAACACCTTGTATAAAAACCTTAACCTGTAACTAATTTGACGAAGTCTTGCCCAGACAACACGTCATATTTAATTACCTGCATTAATTATTCCGTTTAAAAGTTTTAGTAACCTGCAATAATTGAAGGACAATAAATAAAAAACTGTTGACACTTAATTGTTTGTAAATAATTAAAGGCACAGGGGAGGGCAAGAAGCAACCAAGCATAACGAATTATGTAAATTGTTGTGCATAGTACTAGTATTATTCCGGTTAAAAGTTCATGGAAATCATGTCCAAAGAACAATAGTTAAAGATTATAAATACAAGCCGAAGGTCTCAGGTTGCTAGGTTTTACCTTACGTGTTTTTAAGGGTGAGTACTTTAGGGGTTTATTGTAAATTAAACTTGTTACTGTATTAATACGAAAGTCAACTGTAGAATACGTTTTTCAATGCTTTTTAATTTTTTTTAATAAAAATAAACGCGTTGCAAACTTTTCCGCGCGAAAGAGGCTAGAAAATCATACACGATTTGAGGATATAGTGACGTGTGACGTCATCAACTGTGTAAAATAGCTTTAAATCGAAAACCGAGCAGGATACGTTAAAAAAACATAAGATCAAAGTTGTAGTAAATAAAGTTTCCTATAAGAAAGTCTGGGAAAACATTTGCTTAGCGTTGATAGTTTGGGCCTGCGAACCGTCAGACTAACCACATGCGCGCCCCGTATTTCGTCATCAACGATCTCTGTCTTTAATTGGAGACGTAACGAAAACCGTGCAAGATAACGCAAAATAGTATAAGACCAAAGTTGTAGAAAATACAATTTCCTACAAGAAACTCTGGGAAAACATTTGCCTAGCGTTGATAGTTTGGGCCTGGGAACCGTCAGACTAAATACATGTGCGCTCTATTATCGCATTAACAACAAAATTAGGTGGCATTCGCTTATTTTTAGCTAACAAATTGTTTTATTTTTAGGATTCATGATGAAATCATTCCTGCTTCTTTCTATAACTTTTATAGTATTCTTCCCTCCTCTACATGGAGACACATGCACAAGAGACGACCATCAATTAAATTGCAACAACATCACCAAACAATTAAACTTAACAACTGATCATAATGAAATAACAACCATAAATTGTGAATATTGTAAAGCGGACGTAATTTTATCAGAAATGCCGCATAATTTCAAGAATATCGCTCGCATTTCTTTATTTAACATCCTAGGGCATCAATTTAATACCTCATTCTTCCAAATTGATTCCTTACGACACTTAACTGTATATCACAGTAATATTACAGAAATAATTCCAAATTTATTTAATGTATCATCACGTTTGGAAAGATTAGAACTTTACAATAACCAAATAAAGGAAGTCAAACCAGGAGTATTTGATTCATTGTCAACTCTATACGTATTATATCTTGATGTCAATCAAATAACGGAAATGGATGAAATTGTTTTAGCCCCGATGAAATCATTACTAAGTTTAGGTTTAAGTCACAATAAACTCAGTAAAATTTCAATTTCATCTTTGACAAATTTACAAATACTTTTATTCGAATTCAATAAATTAGAGGAAGTTTCAGAAAAGACATTGAACCTACCAAAAAGTTTGGAGCGAATAACTCTTCATTATAATAATATTTTTAAAATTCATCCTGAAGCTTTGGATTCGTTAATAAATTTAGTAGAAATTGATCTTAGTTTTAATAATATTTTAGAAATTAATCCGAATGTTTTTAAATCTTTAAAAAAGTTAAAATATTTAAAAATTCAAGGTAACAAGTTAAAAATTATTTCTCCGCAAACTTTTGATCCGTTGATAAATTTAAAGATATTATATCTTAATGATAATTATTTAATTGAATTAGGGGTTGAATTATTTGTTTCGTTAACAAAATTAGAAGAATTGCGATTAGATAATAATAAGTTGTTGGAAATAAAACCAGGCGTGCTAGATCCATTGGTGAAATTACGTTTTTTACAATTACAATTCAATAATATTAGGGAAATTAAAGCCAAGACTTTTAATTCTTTGTTAAAATTAAATAGTTTGTATCTTAATAATAATAATATATCAAAGATTGATAATACGAGTTTTAATCCGTTAAAACGTATTCGACATTTACATCTTAATCACAATAAGATAACGGAATTGAAAATTAATTCAACTTGGCTCCTATTAGAGTTCCATTTGGAATTTAATGAAATTACTAAAATTGATTCTGAAAATTTTAGATTATTTCCAATACTAGCAAATTTGTACTTTGAGGGGAATAAAATATCAGAAATAAATATTACAGGATCTTCTTTTTACCAATTAAGAACATTGGATCTTCGTAATAATAACCTTACACGATTAAAATCAGGAACTTTAGATATTCCTAAACAAAATGGTATGAATTATTTTTTCCTTGATGGAAATCGTATTTCAGAAATAGACCCAGGGACTTTTATTAATTTCAATCAATTAACATTATTGCAAATAAATAATAACGAATTAAAAGCAATAAAATTAAATGTTTTTGATGGACTCTCTAAACTTGAAATTGCAAACTTTAGTTATAATAAAATAATTGAAATTGAAGCAAATTCTTTGGATTCATTAACAAATTTGGAATATTTAAACCTTCAGTTTAATCAAATAAAACAAATTAAAGAAAATACTTTAAACTCGTTAAAAAAATTAAAAGAAATATATCTTAATAATAATAAAATTATAAAAATTGCTGAAACAGGATTTAATTTTTTAACAGGGTTGAAATATATTAATTTTGAAAATAATCAAATAAAGGAATTAAAATCAAAAACTTTAAGTACTTTAAATAATTTAAGATTCTTGTTTTTTACTAATAATAGTTTAAAAGAAATTAAAAATGAAACGTTTGATTTGTTACAAGAGCTTGAAGAGTTAAGGTTTGATAATAATTTTATTTCAGAAATAAATTTGGATCTTTTTGTTAAACCAAAAAAAATAGAAATGTTAGATTTAAGTTTTAATCAAATTTTGGAAATAAAACCCCAATCTGAATCCTCAATCGAATTGCAATCAAATCTAAAAACTTTAAAGCTTAATAATAATAAAATTTTAAAATTATCTTCAGGATTATGGAATTCATTTGTAAATTTAAAAATATTAGATCTTAGTAATAATAATATCTCGGAAGTTATTTCCGGAGCCTTGAGTGCTTTGGTTAGTTTAGAAGAACTTAAAATGTTTAATAATAACATTTCGGAATTGGAACCTTACAGTTTAATTTCATTATCAAAACTGAAAGAATTTCCCTTGCACCATAATAATTTAACGGAACTTAAATTAGGGGTTTTTAATTCCTTGGATACTGTAACAAAATTAGATTTGTCTTATAATAAGGTGGGGAAAATTGAGAGTTTTAGTTTTGCAAACATGGCAAATTTAAATCTCTTGGTATTAAAATTTAATAATTTAACTTCAATCCAAGGAAATTTATTCTACGGTTTAGATTTGTTACGAAAATTATTTTTAAATAATAATTTTATAAGTTTTCTAGAGGAAGATAGTTTTGCAGGGTTGGAAAATTTATCAGAATTACATTTAGAGTATAATTTTTTAGGAAAATTAAATTGCGAAGTCTTTGCTGGTTTTTTGCAATTACAAGGTCTTTACTTTAGTAATAATAAATTATTTTCAATTACGGAAAACTGTTTTTCTTCTTCGAGTAAATTAGAAGAAATTTTTTTAAACAATAATGATTTGAAGTTTTTTGATGTGGAAACTTTTCTTACTCATCATAAAAATTTAATTAACGTAACTTTAGCTTCTAATGAGTGGAAATGTAAAACTTTACTAAACGCTTTTTTATTTTTCCAAAAAGAAAATGTTACGGTTTTAGATAATGACGAGGGAGGTGTTAAAATTAAATGCACCTCCACTGAGGAACAAGAAGCAGATTTCTTGGAAAAGTTTCAAGAAAGTCGTGAATTTATTATAAATAATTAATTTATGTAAATACCTATTATGTAATGTTTTTTTTATTGTTGTTATAAATGAATTGTAACCTTGACCTAAGCACTTGCAATAAAACTCCTTGAACAGGTTATAAAACAAACAAATTGTTGCAGTTTATTCAAGAAATAATTCCTTTCGTGTCTGTAGTGATTTTTCTGTGTGTTCAGTGGTTCCAGTGTCTTTTTAAATTTAATTTGATTCGCTCCCAATCAAGGTATGTCTTTAAAAAATTTCTTCGTTTTAGTTCTAAAGGAAAATTAATTTGTTTCCAGACTTTCAAAAACAAAAAAATGAAAGGGTTTTTATGGTTGACGTTAATTTTAATTTTATTTCCAAAAATATACCCTGAGGCATTGCCTGAGGAGTGTAAATTGTGGAGTGCAGACGATACATATTTAAAGTGCACTAACATTACCAAGAATTTAGAAATAAAAGGTGACCACAATCATGTGAACAAAATAAATTGCCAACATTGCGAAATATCTGCAGTGTTTTCCCGAATTCTACCTCAATTTCCAAATCTGAAGACTTTACATTTACCTCATCTTATAACCGGAAGTAAATTCGAAGCATCCAAGTTCTGGGAAACTAATTTTACAAACTTATTAATTTATGGGAGTAATATAGAAGAAATATTGTTTGAAAAGCAGAACAAAGCATCAAACCTAGAAACACTTCAGCTTTATAATAATAAAATTAAAGAAATTGAAGAACATTCTTTAGATTCGTTAATTAATTTAAAAGAATTAGCTCTTCAAAGTAATAGATTAGAAATAATTAAACCTGGGATTTTGAATCAATTAAAACTTTTAGAAAGATTAAACTTAGGTAATAATTACTTAAAACAAATTGATTTGGTTACAATTAATTTCTTACCAAATTTAAAATCTGTAATTTTTGGGGAAAATAAGATAACGGAATTAAATTTACAGACCTTTAATATTCCCAATACGGTAGTCCATTTAAATCTTGATAACAATAATATTGCGATAATTAAATCAGAGGTAATTAAACCTTTAATTAATTTAAGACATTTAAGTTTAGAATTTAATCAAATTAGGGAAATTGAAGAAAACACTTTTAACTCGTTGACGAATTTAGAAGAATTACATCTTGAACATAATAAAATAACTGAAATTAATTTGCAAAACTTAACTAATTTGAAAAAATTATATCTACAAAATAATCAATTAAAAAAATTAGAAAAATTCAATTCGTTTAATTTATTAGAATTACATCTTGGTCGAAATAATTTAACCGAATTACCTTTAGATTTGTTTAAAGGAATGAAAGATTTAATAGTATTACAAATACAACATAATTTTTTAAGGGAAATTAAATCAGGATTATTTGATCCTTTAAAAAATCATAATCAATTAAATGAAATAAAACCAAACACTTTTAAATTTCATGACGATCTCATCCATTTATATCTTAATAATAATAATATTTCAAAAATTGATTCAGAAAATTTTAATGGTTTACTAAGATTAAACGAGTTGCATCTTGAGTTTAACAAAATTAAAGAAGTTCCTTTAAAATCTTTAGGAAATCTTTTTTATGTTTATCTGCAATTTAATGAAATAACAAAAATTACTCCTGAAAATTTTAATTTTCTTCCACGACTTATGATTTTAGATTTGAACAACAATAAAATATCAGAAATAAATATAACAAGTCCTGACGCGTTAGGATATCTACGACATCTACATTTGGAAAATAATAAAATAAAAATATTAAGGAAAGGAACTTTTGATATCAAGAACAATTATAATTTACTATACTTATACCTTACAAATAGTAGCGTGGAAGATATCGAACCAGAAACGTTTAATTTTTTACATAAATTACAAATTTTAAAATTGGATCATAATAAGATTAAAAAAATTAAATTCGGGGCATTAAATGGATTAAGGAATTTAGAAACCGCCGATTTTAGTTTTAATCAAATAAAAGAAATCGAATCAGGTTCTTTTGATCAATTAGCAAACTTAAAATTTTTATTTCTCGAGTTCAATAAGATATTTTTGATCGGTTCAAATATTTTAAATTTAAAAAATTTAATTGAATTAAGACTTTATAATAATTACATTTCGGAAATCGATCAAAACGCTTTTAAATCCTTAATTAATTTAAATAATTTAACATTACAAAATAATAAAATTACGAAATTAAATCTAGGCACTTTAGATTCTTTAATTAATTTAAAATATTTATATTTTAATAATAATACGTTTTTGGATATTCAACTTGGAATTTTTAAATCTCTTAAAGAGTTACTGGAGTTAAGATTAGAGAATAATAATTTATCAGAAATTAATTTAGAAGCTTTTGTTGGACCAACTAAATTAGAACTTGCAGATTTAAGTTTTAATCAAATTTTGGAAATAAAACCAGAATTTTCAACCTCGGCAGGTTTGAGAACAAACTTAAAATATTTAAAACTTAACAATAATAAGATTCGGAAATTAAAATCAGGGTTTAGAAATTTATTTGTTAATTTAAAAATATTAGATCTTAGTAATAATAATATTTCTGAAATCATTCCTGGATCTTTAAGCGCTTTAGTTGCTTTAGAAGAACTTTACCTTTTTAATAATAAAGTTTTAGAATTAAAACCTTACAGTTTGATTTTATTATCAAAGCTTAAACAATTTTCATTTCAAAATAATAATCTATCCCAACTTAAAGTAGGAGTTTTTAATTCTTTTAATAATGTTGCAAATTTAGATTTGTCTTACAACAAAATTATAAAAATTGATAGTTATTGTTTCGCAAATTTGGGTAATTTAGAAAAATTAACCTTAAGTTTTAATAATTTAACCACAATTCCTGGAAATTTATTCCAAGGCTTAAATAAAATAAAAAAGTTATTCTTAAATAATAATTTTTTAAGTTTCTTTGATGAAAATTGCTTTGCAGGCTTGGAAAATTTATTCGAATTACATTTAGAGCATAATTTTGTAGTTAAATTCAATTGCGATGAGTTTATATTTAAAAAATTAAAAAAAATTAATTTGAGTAACAATAAATTATTTGTAATTTCAGAGAAATGTTTTGCAACTTGTAAAAGTTTGCAAGAAATTACTTTAAACGATAATAGTCTACGATATTTTGGTTTTGAAGGTTTTCTTAGTCAACATTTAAAATTAATTAATATTACTTTGGCTAATAATAATTGGAAATGTAAGAATTTAATGGAAGCGTTTGTTTTGTTGCGACAACAAGGAGTTCACGTTTTGGATAAAGGTGATGCAGAAAATAATGTTCAATGTACTTTTGATGAGGATCAAGAAGTGGATTTTTTGGAAAAGTTTGAAGAAAGTCGTGAATTTATTATAAATACCTGAGATGAACGACAAAGAAACCCGCAAGGAAGAATCAATGATTGTCAGGTTATAGAAAAAAATTATACGATTGAATATTTTTACTTTCTTTTTCTGTCTATGGGTGTGTGTGTAAGTAACGCCTCTAACGCAAAAACTAGTGAACCGATTTTGATGATCCAAAAAATGGTCGCAACGGCCGGCGCTCTTCCAAAAAATTTGAAATTTTTGAAAAATTATTACAAAAAGAACGGGCATCACGATTTTGTTTAAATTTTCTACACTTATGCAGCTTGATGTTTGATACATTTTATTTTTTTGATAAATGCCAGAATTTTACTGTGGCGCCCTCTACGAGGTTTTGAAAATCGGGAATTGATCCTCCTATAGCTCCTTTATTAATCAAAATATAGAAAAAGTTTAAATATAAAAGTTGTTTAGTATATACATTTGCATTCTCCTAAATTTATATCACGTATACAGGGTGTTTGGTTTCCACAGTACAATAAGCAACTTTGTTATTTTAAATGAAACACCCTGTATATTATTATATAATTGAATGCAAAATTTAATTGTCTATCACATAGTATAAGGTAGTCATATAGCTAAAATGTACGGTTGATGAGAATTTCGCGAAGTTCAGCTGCGTTTTGTAAATTTGAAGATTTAGTATTACTAAGGATACGCGTCTCTCTTCAGTACGTACCGTACCCGTATAGTATCGTTTTTCGCGCTACCCATTCAAGTGATTTTCAGAGATTGCCTGAATACCAAAAACGAAATGTTTACTTTTAGTTTGGGAAAGTCCAGGGGAGGTGCAAACCCCACTTTTTTAAGAGAACCAAACTCTCCACTTCTTAATTTTTTGTCCTAATGCACTCGACTAAATTATATTAGACGGAAATTGTTTAGAATTAAAATTCCAGTTTAAATTTGTGCCATCAACGTCCCTCGCCATAATAATTATTAGACCTATGGCTCTAGCATCAGATAAATTCGTAATTATGCTAGAATGTAAAAAAAACAAATTTCAGGGCGATCATTTTGTGATTAGATCAAATAATGAATCCCAATTGAAACGTATAATCTCTTTTTAATAAACGGCGATCAACATTACAGAACAGGAAGTACAAACCCCACATTTCCAAAGAACAGTCGCAACTCTACACAATCCTATAGTGTTGTATATTTTATTTGAAATTCTGGTTTTTAAAAAATGGGAATTTTATTTTTCAATTATTTGATGTTAATTGTTATGGCTGTTCCCGGTACTTTCGGAAATCGTCGAAATAATAAAACTACTTCAACTACAGCCAACCCTGTTTCAAAACTTTTAAGCAAGTTTCATCAAAATGATTACCAACTGATTTTTGAACGAATTGAATTAATTCGTTTTAACACAAGTTTGGTTAATGCGCAAGTTCGAACTTTTAAATTCAACCGTACAACCCCTGTTGTTAATGGGAGTTTTATTCTTAAAATGGATGTGGGTAACGATATGGAGGTACGTATTATTTAGAGTAGTACAGTAAGTCTTTTTAAGGTTTCGTGTAAATTACGATTACAGGTAATTGTACAAGCGTACAAATTTGCCAGTAATGAATACCGAGAGTTTCCAATACGGATGCAAATTAATCTTTGCGAAGCATTAGCTGCGAATACATTTGGTTTCAATGCTCTATCAAAAGAAAATGGAAATGTTACCTGTCCAATGCTAAAGGTAAAACTTTCTAACTAGTAAAATATGCAGCTGTTAATTTTAATTCTTGATTAGGGAAAGAAATTGTACTTCTACAATTTTACACCAGATGCCTCTAAATTTCCTCCCTTCATCCCCAGTGGAAAGTATATGATGGAATGCCAATTTATGTACCATTCTAGTGAACTATTTGTTACGTATAGTTATGGAATAATTGATCGTCCTATTTCTATTCCTTACTTCTAAACTACTTCAATGTATTGACATTTCAGCACGTTTGTTGTCTTCAAAGATTTGTAGTCCATCAAACCTATTTTGTTGCTAATTTAGGTTTGATATTAGAACGGTCTAATACTTTCAATGCTTTTTGATTTGTTAGCGGCACCTATTATATTTTGAATTATATTTTTAAATTGATACCAGTTGTTTTATTGTTTCATAAATTAGGAAAAAATGTATAAAGTGTCTGATTGAACTTCAAAAGAATAACTCCACCTGACAGAGTTTGAATTTAAGTCTTAGCTTGGTCTTGTTCTTCTTCTGAAATGAAGATGTTGAGAAAAATAGAGGGGGTAACAAAGATGGACTGAAACCGAAACACAGAAATTAGGGACAGATTAAAAGTCAACTCATTACAAAAGCAGATTAAAAATAAGGTGGCTGGGTCATATAAATAGAATGTGCACGGGGAGGCTACCGAAAACGGTGTGAGAGGGTAAAGGGCGGGAAAAATGCCCCTTATTAGTCCCTAATGCCCGGTTTCTGGAAACAAATTTATGAAACCCATAACTTATGTATTCCATAAACAGCGAATAAGGCAATCCATGGCGTATCACGTGATCCTCGTGTAAGGCGCTAATTGGCCTATACGTAGTTTGATCACGTGACCTCATGTCATTAAAGTGCTTTATTCGCTGTTTATGGAATACATAAGTTATGGGTTTCATAAATTTGTTTCCAGAAACCGGGCATTAGTCCCTTATTCAGAGCCCAGAACCACACTACCAGAAGAAAGAAAAGGAATCCGCGCCTGTATCGAATTAGACAGAGAGCCAGCTGGAAGAGAACCAAACTCTCCACTTCTTAATTTCTTGTCCTAATGCACTCGACTAAATTATATTAGAAGGACATTGTTTAGAATTCAAATTCCAGTTTAAATTTGTACCATCATCCGATCATCGCCATAATAATTGGACCTATGACTCATAGTATCAGATAAATTCCTAATTATCCTAGAATTTAAAAAAAAAAACAAATTTCAGGGCGATCATTTTGTGATTAGATCAAATAATGAATAATGAACGTATAGGTAATCTCTTTTTAATAAACGGCAATCAACATTACAAAACAGGAAGTACAAACCCCACATTTCTAAACAACAGTTGCAACTCCCACATTCTATTGTGTTGTGTATTTTATTTAAAATTCTGGTTTTTAAAAAATGGGAAATTTATTTTTCAATTATTTGTTGTTAATTTTTATCGCTGTTCCCGGTACTTTCGGGAATCGTCCAAATAATAAAACTACTTCAACTACAGCCAACCCTGTTTCAAAACTTTTAAGCAAGTTCCATCAAAATGATTACAAAATGATTTTTGAACGAACTGAATTAATTCGTTCTAACGAGAGTTATGGTAATTTTCAAATTCGTACTTTTAAATTCAACCGTACAACCCCTGTTGTTAATTACACTTGTATTCTTAAAATCGATGTGGGTAACGATGTAGAGGTACGTATTATTTAGAGTACAGTAAGTCTTTTTAAGGTTTCGTGTAAATTACGATTGCAGGTAATTGCACAAATAAACAAATTTGCCAGTAATGAATACCGAGAGTTTCCATTACGTTTCCAATTTAATCTGTGTACAGCATTAGCTTCGAATACATTTGGTTTTAATACGATGTCAAAAGAAAATGGAAATATTGTCTGTCCATTGGTAAAGGTGAAGGCTTTTAAATAATAAAATATGCAGCTGTTAATTTTAATTCTTGATTAGGGAAAGAAATTCTACTTCTACAATTTTGCACCAGATGGCTCTCAATTTCCTCCCTTAATCCCCAGTGGAAAGTATATGATGGAATTACAATTTATGTACCATTCCAGTGAAGTATTTCTTGTGTACAATTATGCAACAATTGATCGTCCTATTCCCTACGTCTAAACTACTTCAATGTATTGACATTTTAGCACGTTTGTTGTCTTTAAAGATTTCTGGTCCATCAAACCTATTTTTGTTGCTAATTTAGGTTTGATATTAGAACGGTCTAATACTTTCAATGCTTTTTGATTCGTGAGCGGCACCCATTATATTTTGAATTATATTTTTAATTTGATATCAGTTGTTTTATTGTTTCATAAATTAAGAAAAAATATACAGTGCGACTAAAAAGTCTGGAACTAATTCAATAAAATGGAAATTGTCGAAGTTTTTAAAAAATCCTTGCACCCGACAACTTTACTTTTTAAATGTGCATCTTTCCTGATAATTGACATTTTTCGATCGTCTTTTGTTTTCGAACTGACGTCATCGATATTTTTTTTAAACGGCACCCCATATTTTTGCCACCATATTTTGATAGAGGAGGAAATTCCGAATTCAACTGCATGTCACAATATGGCATTTACATTCACAGTTGCCCAAATAATCAAGTTTAAAGTAAAAATAAAAAATAGAGTTAGCCATGGAAAATTGACAGTTTAATGTTTGGAAACGATCTAAATTTTAGAAAATAACATTTATTAACTAAAAATAACAATTAATGGTGTTCAAGTTTGTTTTTCGGTAAAATATCGCACCATTTTCACCAGCAATCTTACAAAATAATCAACACAATTTGGAAGTAACAAACGGAAACGCACAAACAATGCTCAACTGTCAGTATTTAATGAAAAACTTCATTTGTTTATATTTTAAACAACTAAACTATCAATTTTCCACGGCTAACTCTATTTTTTATTTTTACTTTAAACTTGATTATTTCGACAACTGCCAATGTAAATGTCATATTGTGACATATCGTTGAATTCGGAATTTCCTTCTCTATCCAAATATGACGGCAAAAATATGGGGTTCCATTTAAAAAAAATATCGATGACGTCATAGTCCGAAAACAAAAGAAGATCGAAAAATGACAATTTTCAGAAAAGATGCACATTTAAAAAATAAAGTTGACGGGTCCGAGGATTTTTTAAAAACTTCGACAATTTCCATTTTATTGAATTAGTTCCAGACTTTTTAGTCGCATTGTATAAAGTGTCTGATTGAACTTCAAAAGAATAACTCCACCTGACAGAGTTTGAATTTAAATCTTATAAGCTTGTCTTCTTCTTCTGAAATGAAGATGCTGAGAAAAATAGAGAGGGTAACAAAGATGAACTGAATCCGAAGCACAGAAATTAGGAACAGATCAACTCATTACAAAAGCAGATTAAAAACAATGAATTAAGGTGGCTGGATCATACAAATAGAATGTGCACGGGAGGCTACCGAAAACGGGGTAAAGGGCGGGAAAAAAGAGCAAAGGGTAGATCGCGTGTTATGTGGATAGATCAAATTAAGAAAGTGACCTAACGCAGGATCGAAAGGCGTGGAGAAAAAGGCACAACCTTACCTTACGGTGTTTTTGGTGTCTTGCCATTTGCACGGAATGCAATCAGTATCTTAAGGCAAACCATTAGGGGGAGATTTTAGTAACTTAAAATAATTTTCTGTTAGCCTATAGAAGCCAAAAATTTTTTTATTGGTTCTTCAGGTATTGGTAATTTTCGCAGCAAGTTATTTAAACCCCACAGGTGAATTCCGCACAAACAATTAAAATGCCTATAGGTACTACTTCAAGTCCGAATAATAAGAGCTGGACCAATATTACTTCAAACTCACACCTCTTTCAAACTCTAAATAAATGATTGAATCAATTTTTTTGTGTGCAATTTTACAATCTTAAGAAAAAACAAACAATTGTCTGGGAGTGATATTTTATTACACGAATCATTTGAAAGAGATTTAAAAAAATTTGAAAATTTAAAAACAGACAGCAATCTAGTAATCATCAAATAGCAATCATTTGATAGAGTTGATACAGGCTGCTTACTTAATACTTCCATCGTTATTGATGATGAGAAAGTGCATTTCGATGTAATAAGTTTTTATGTTGATAAAATAGTAAATTGAGGCATTAATGGTTTGCTTTCATATTAAGTTACTACACCTTGTTAGTCCAGATACTGCCTAATGACTGTTTATTATTACATTGCAGTGGGATTAAGATACTTCGGCGCAAATGGCTAACTTTACCTAAAGATTTAATTTAAGCGGCGCAAATGGCAAGATTTAATGAGTCGGCGCAAGTGGCAACGGCGCAACTGGCTAGTATTCAAAAAAACTAACCCCAACACCCAACGGTAAAAGGGGGATGGGTGTGTCTAAATTTCCTCCTTTCATTCCTAGTGGAAAATATTTGATGGTGTTACAATTTATCTACCATGATGAGGAAGTATATATTCTAAACAATTATGCAACTATCGTTTGTCCCAAGCACGAGTTGGATAAGGTGGGTAGGTGGCAATCGCCACCTGTGCCAACGGCCGCTGGGGGGCAAAATTCCGAAGTTTGTTTGGCCGAAACATAATTTTTCAAAATTGTAATCGTTCCAGCATTTAGACCAAGAATTCGCGCCGCCGGCATCGAGTTAGATTGACAGCCAACTGGAAGAGAACCAAACTCTCCACTTTTTAATTTTTTGTCCTAGTGCACTCCACTAAATTATATTAAAAATATTAGAAGCACATTGTTTAGAATTAAAATTTCAGTTTAAATTCGTGCTATCATCGTCCCTCGTCATAATAATTGGACCTATGACTCATAGTATCAGATAAATTCGTAATTATCCTACAATGTAAATAAAAACAAATTTCATAATGATCATGTTGTGATTAAATCAAATAATGAATCCCAGTTGGAACATATAATCACTTTTTAATAAACGGCAATCGACATTGCAAAACAGGAAGTACAAACCCCACATTTCCAAACAATAGTTGCAACTCTACACATTCTATTGTGTTGCATATTTTATTTGAAGTTCTGGTTTTTAAAAAATGGGAAATTTATTTTTCAATTATTTGTTGTTAATTATTATGGCTATTCCTGGCACTCTCGGAAATCGTTCAAATAATAAAACTGTTTCAAGTTCGGCCAACCCTGCTTCAAAACTTTTAAGCAAGTTTCATCAAAATGATTACAAACTGATTTTTGAACGAACTGAATTAATTCGTTCTAACGAAAGTTGTGTTAATTTTCAAATTCGTACTTTTAAATTCAACCGTACAACCCCCGTTATTAATGCCAGTTTTATTCTTAAAATGGATGTGGGTAACGATATGGAGGTACGTATTATTTAGAGTATAGTAGTAAGTCTTTTTAAGGCTTCGTGTAAATTACGATTACAGGTAATTACACAAGTGTACAGATTTGCCAGTAATGAATACCGGGAGTTTCCATTACGTTTCCAATATAACTTTTGTGAAGCATTAGCTTCGAATGCATTTGGTTTCAATGTGATATCAAAAGAAAATGGAAATATTATCTGTCCATTGCTAAAGGTAAAACTTTCTAACTAGTAAAATATGCAGCTGTTAGTTTTAATTCTTGATTAGGGAAAGAAATTCTACTTCTACAATTTTACACCAGATGGTTCTAAATTTCCTCCCTTCGTCCCCAGTGGAAAGTATATGACGGAATTCCAATTTATGTACTATTCTAGTGAACTATTTCTTGTGTACAATTATGCAACAATTGATCGTCCTATTCCCTACGTCTAAACTACTTCAATGTATTGACATTTCAGCACGTTTGTTGTCTTCAAAGATTTGTAGTCCATCAAACCTATTTTTGTTGCTAATTTAGGTTTGATATTAGAACCGTCTAATACTTTCTATGCTTTTTTGATTTGTTAGTATTATATTTTTAATTATATTTTTAATTTAATACCACTTGTTTTATTGTTTCATAGATTAAGAAAAAATATATAAAGTGCCCCGACGCCCCACAACTCAAAAACCAATTATCTGATCAGGTTCAGCAACAACTTGTTTGAAAGCCCTTTGGCGGTACTAGGAAAAATTTATTTAATAAATCCAAAAAAGGTCGAAATTTTTGAAACATTATGACAAAAAAATTGGCCACACGATTTTGTTTAAATTTTCTACATTTATGCAGCTTGGTGTTAGGTACAGTTTCGTTTTTTGATTAATGCTAGAATTTCGCTGCGGCGCGGCGCACAGTGGTTCCAAATCGTCAAATCGTGGACATAGAAATCAAATTCAAGTTTTTGGTTTGAAATATTTTTTTTCTTATAGAGCATCACTGTCTGAACAACATTTTTAAATAAACTTTTTTTATATTATGACGGTAAGTAGGTCAATTGTTTTTTTATCGATAATCAAAAAAATCAAAGTCATTTGTTTGAGTTCTAATATTTTTTTCATGATAGAAGATGGTTATACCTACATTATTTCCCAATACCATTTTTTTGTATTTCGAAGTTAAGATGGCCAAAGAAATTATTATCGGACATTAAAAAACATTTCTTGCGATTTTTTCAGATTTTTTGAGATTTTTTCGAAAGGTTTTAAATTGCCAGGGCTGACACTCTAACTGTATGTAGAAGAAGGTGTTTTACATAACATAGGCGAAAAAGTATCCGGATATCCTTGCGTCCGTGGTAGTAATAGCTCGAGGATCAATTTTTATCGATGAAAATAAAAATCAAAGTCATTTGTTTGAGTTCTCATATTTTTTTCATGATAGAACATGGTTATACCTACATTATTTCCCAATACCAGTTTTTTGTATTTTGAAGTTAAGATGGCGAAATAAATTATTATCGGACATTTTTTTTAATCTCAAAAAATCGCAAGAAATGTGTTTTAATGTCCGATAATAATTTATTTCGCCATCTTAACTTCAAAATACAAAAAAATGGTATTGGGAAATAATGTAGGTATAACCATCTTCTATCATGAAAAAAATATTAGAACTCAAAAAAATGACTTTGATTTTTTTGATTATCGATAAAAAACAATTGACCCACTTACCGTCATAATATAAAAAAAGTTTATTTAAAAATGTTGTTCAGACAGTGATGCTCTATAAGAAAAAAAATACTTCAAACCAAAAACTTGAATTTTATTTCTATGTCCACGATTTGACGATTTGGAACCACTGTGCGGCGGCGGCGCCCTCTACGAGCTTTTGAAAAACTCCTATAGCGCCTTTATTAATCAAAATATTAAAAAGTTTAAATATAAAACTTATTCAGTATATAGCTCTGCATTCTCCTAAATTTATATCAGGTATACAGGGCGTTTGCTTTCCACAGTACAATAAGCAACTTTGTTATTTTAAATGAAACACCCTGTATATTATTATGTAATTGAATGCAAAATTAAATTGTCTATCACATAGTAGAAGGTAGTCATATAACTAAAATGTACGGTTGATGAGAAAATCGCGAACTTCCGCTGCATTAGTAAATTAGATGCCTGTCTCTCGTATCGTATCGAACCCGTATAGTCTGATGTTTCGCGCTACGCATTCAAGTGATTTCCAATGGTGTCTCGCGAACTATTGTTGAATACCAAAAACGAAATGTTTAGTTTTAGTATGGGAAGTTTTTCAGTCTGTATCCTGTAAAGTTTTTTATTGTAAACGAATAATTGTTTGTTGCTATTATACTTTTTGATCGTACTGTATATGTCTACTGATTATTCAATTGTGCATCACCAAAAAAAAAAAAACGAATTAATTGCAACCTTGGGGGTCTGCAATTTAGTTCAAACTGGTTTCACAACGAAGCTTGTTAAATTTTTACCGGCAAGTTCAGAATTCAATTCAGTGAAGGTAGTGTGACTTATAATTTACCAATTTAAGGGTTTGTGAAAAGGGAAATTAATTACAAAAAAATTTAAATCGTTCAAACCTACAGGTAAGTTTTGTATTTCCCATTTTTACCATTTTTTGTTCAACCAAATCTGTTTTAGAAAAAAATTACATTAAGAAAACCCTTTTTTTACAGAATTATAATGAAACTCCTAACTCGATTAACTTTAATCGTATCTTTTTTTTCGAAAACATACACACAAGAATGTCAAATGTTTGGCTTAGACGAAATCAGATGCATCAATCTTACTAGACACGTAGAAATCCCCCTGGATGAAGATGTAAATATCGTAGAGTGTAATTACTGCGAAATATCAGCCGCCTTTTCAGGACTTTTAACCAAATTTCCAAACGTTCAGTTTTTTCGATTACCAAACGTAATAACCAAAAGAAAATTAGAAGCATCAAAGTTTTCGGTTAGAAACTCAACAGAATTATCAATTACTTTCAGTAATATCTCAGAAATAGTTTTAGACGAAGTTACCCAAAAATCTTCTTTGGAAAAATTACGTCTTTATAGTAATTCTATAGAAAAAATCGAACCAGGTTCTTTAGACTCGTTAACTAATTTAATATTGTTAGACCTCGAGTATAATAAATTATCTAAAATAGAAGCAAGAACTTTTGAACGTTTAAAACTCTTACAGAGATTAATTTTGAGTAATAATTTCCTAAGAGAACTAGATTTAAATTCCTTAACAAAATTAAAATATTTATTACTAAGTGAGAACGAAATAAGGGAAGTATCAAACAAGACTTTAATAATCCCAAAGAGTTTACTCCGTTTGGAGCTTGATCATAATTATATTTCTATAATAAAATCAGAATTAATTAATTCTTTAATTAATTTAGAATTTTTAAACCTTGATTTCAATCAGATAAGTGAGATTCCAGTATTTAAATCTTTAGGATCTTTGGAAGAATTAAATCTTGAACATAACAGGATAATAAAAATTGATCCTACAAGCTTCCATTCCTTAAAAAAATTAAGACTATTACATCTTCAAAATAATCAAATAAAAGTATTAGAAGAAGGAATTTTTAAATCATGCACGGAATTAATGAAATTATACCTGGGGAATAATAATATAACGGAAATCAAGGGAAACTTATTCGAATCTTTAGGAAATTTACTAACGTTAGGGATGGAGAATAATTCTTTAAAGGAAATAAATCCGGGAATTTTTACCCCCCTTGTGCATTTAAGAGAATTATTATTGGGGTTTAATCAAATAACTGAAATAAAATCAAATGTTTTTTCAAAAAATTTAGTGTATTTAGAACTTAATAATAATAACATTTCTAAAATTGATCCTGAAATTTTCAATGAGTTAAAATATCTTAGGGATTTGAATCTTGCATATAATAAAATAAAAGAATTTCCTGTTAAATTTTTTTTAAGTAATTTAAGACAAATTTTTCTTCAATTTAATGAAATTAAAGAAATAAAATCTAAAGAACTGAATTTATTTCCTAATCTTATTACCTTGAAACTTGATAATAATAAAATTTCGGAAATAAATATTTCAGGGGTTACTAATTTAAAACATTTACATCTTGATGGTAATAAATTAATTAAATTAAAATCAGGGGCTTTAAATATTTATATATTTAATAATTTGCTTGAATTATTTTTAAATAATTCTGGGATAGAAGAAATAGAACCGGAAACTTTTGTTTGGTTAAAAAAAGTAACCCTGTTACATTTAAATAAAAATAAAATTACTGAAATAAAATTAGGGATAATGCATGGTTTAATTAAATTAGAGGTTTTGGATTTAAGTTATAATTTTATAAAAGAAATCCAAGAAGGCTCTTTAGATTCTTTAACGAGTTTAAAATATTTAAATCTTGAATTTAATAAACTTTTGATAATTAAATCTGATACAATTAATAAATTAAAAAATTTAAAAACAATTCTTCTTAACGATAATCATATTTTTGAAATTGATCAAAAAGCTTTTAATTCGTTAATTAATTTAAAATATTTAAGTCTTTCTAATAACAAAATTAAATCTTTAAAAAAAGGGACTTTAAATTCCCTTAATGAGTTAAAATTTCTTTTCCTTCAAAATAATAGTTTGGAAGAAATTCAACCAGGAATATTCACCTCCCTTAATGAACTCCTTGATGTTCATTTAAATAATAATAATTTATCTGAAATTAATTTAGAAGTTTTTGTTTCACCGATTAAACTTGAGTTTGCAGATTTAAGTTTTAATCAAATAACTAAAATTACACCACAATCAGCAGCCTCGGAAGAATTAAAATCAAACTTAAAACATTTAAAACTTAACAATAATAAAATTATGAAATTACAATCAGGGTTTAGAAATTTATTTGCGAATTTAAAAATATTAAATCTGAATAATAATAATATTAGTGAAGTTTCTTCAGGAGCTTTAACTGCTTTAGTTAGTTTAGAAGAACTTTACCTTGAGGATAATAAAATTTCAGAGTTAAAACCTTTCAGTTTAAGTTTATTATTTAAACTTAAATATTTTTCCCTTAATCATAATTATTTATCTGAACTTAAATTAGGGGTTTTTAATTCCCTTGATAAGGTTAAAAAATTAGATTTATCTTTTAATAAAGTCACTAAATTAGATAGTTATTGTTTTTCAAACATGGCGAGTTTAAAAGTTTTAATTATAAATTTTAATAATTTAACTGTCCTTCCAGGAAATTTATTTCAAGGCTTGGATATTATAAAAACTTTATTTATTAATAATAATTATCTAAGCGTTTTAGAAGAAGATTCTTTTGCAGGTTTAAAAAATTTAAGATCTCTTCATTTGGAGCATAATTTTTTAGTAAAACTTGATTGTGATTTATTTAACGTTTTTAAAGAATTACGAAATCTTCACTTGAATAATAATAAATTAATTGCTATTACAGAAAATTGTTTTTCTTCTTCAAGGAAATTAGAAAAAATATTTTTAGATAATAATAACTTGAAGTATTTGGATACTGGGAATTTTTTGAGCCATCATTTAAATTTAGATGCAATTACTTTGGGTAATAATGAATGGAAATGTAATACTTTGAAGATTGCTTTTCCATTGTTTAGAGAAAAGGGTGTTTATGTTTTGGATAATGGCCCATCAGAAGAAATCAAAATAAATTGTACGATGCTTCTGGAAGAAGAGGCAAATTTTATAGAAAGGTTTGAAGAAAGTCGTGAATTTATTATAAATACTGAAATTGAAATGTTTGAAGAGTTAAAGGCAGGAAAATATTACTTTACTATCTAGCAAACACGTAAGTTCGACAAAAGTTGCACAAAAGGATTGTTCAGTTCAAAAAGAGAAGTTCAAGTTGAGAATTTACTTGGACAAACGTAAAGAAGAAAAAAATTGATATACCTGATTCTGCATAGGGATAAAAAAATCTCTGAAGACCAATACGTAAAAAAGAAAGGAATCTTCGAAGAATAAAGAAATAGAAGGCCCATAAATAAAAACGTATCAGTATTTTATTTTAATTTATGTAATATTTTTGTAGTGATGAATAAAATTCATGTGAGCAATTTTTCTGCAATTACTTAAACTTTTTATTCTTTTTACACGTTGTTATATCATCCTTAAAGCCTTATTTTGAGACCGTAGGCATTCACAGAGACTGCAGAAACATGGCGGATCGCAAAACAAAGGGACAGCATAATTTATTATGTTTCGATACGTATACCTCGGGTACTTTTCCTATTAATTCAAAATAATTAACAATAATACAAATTTATTCTTAACACCCTTCAGAAGTTAAAGCAATAAAAATTATTAAATAAAAGAAAAAACTGACTTGTCTAAGCTTCTTGGAGGAATTTGTCCAAACCCATGCACGCCTTCACAAAAAAACACTTCAATAACTTCACTTGACACTTTGTTTTAGAGATAATCCACAACAGTCAAGTATTTAAGGTAACACTTAAAATTTTAGAACCGAAATAAAACTAAACACGATACACCACGTAGCAAAGATTGCCCGAAACTGAATTCTTATCAGAAGTAACATGCGTTATCTCTCTTTTCTTTGTGCACCTGGACATGTGGCTGCAACTACGAAGTTAATCAGGTTACGTATGCCTACATGATAAGAATACAATACAAAACGTATTTTAATAACAAAAATACAAAACAGGTACAGTCATACTATCGAGTTCGGCAATTTTACAGTGCCCTAAAATTTTATCGAAATCCTTGAAGCTTTATGAGTCAAGTTTTTTAAAATTGTTACCATAACAGAATTTTATTTCTGTAGCGCTTAAAAAATTATTACTCCCTACATAATTGCCTATAGATTGATTAACATCCATAAAATAATATTCCTACAAAGTGATAGTTAGATAAATTAAATATCAGGAGGAAAATTGTTTTCTTATTTTCCTGGCTCCCTAAATATTTTACCCTACGTCTCTAGACGGTTATAAAAAAATCCTTAATCCGTTACATGAGGTCACACACAAGTACCCAATATATATGGAAGCTGAATTCTGCAAATTTATAATTCCACTAAAAGTTAATTAACTTTTCCCAAAACACCTAAATTTCTATCATTAATCTTCTTTTTTAAAATGAACTCATCTTCTACTAAATATAGGAACATTCGCCTGAAAAAACCATACCATAATGGATTCACCACTTCAGGTACAACCTTTTTTCCCTAAATTATTTCTTTTTTAATTTCTTCATTAATTATCTTTTTGTATTACTCCCCAACCGGATATTCTTTGATGCAATATTACAAATAAACAAATAAAAGGAGTTGGTTATATATACAAAAATATTTAACAAATAATTATTTATACCTGCTCCTCAAACTGTTCAATATTAGTATTTTATTAAATAATTAAAAGAACAAAATGATTTTTAGATTCGTTTGTGTATTTTTGGTGTTGCCCCCAATTGTGTTTACAGCAAGTAAGTTTTTTAAATATTTTTTTAAATTTATATCACAAGGAATATGCCTTAATTTTAGCTAGAAATATTTCTTGTACAACTCCAAATGGTGAAATGGGAAAATGTATTCAATTGAGTTCCTGTAAAATAATCAAGGATGCTTTATTAACAGGAAATAAGGATTCAATTAAGTTTGCTATAAAGTCGCAATGTGGTGATGGTAATGGTACGCAAAATTTAGTTTGTTGTGGAACATTTGCTTCTAAAATTGGTAAGTGATTAATTTAAATTTTATTCGCTTTCTTCAGAATTAATAGTTCGTACCCGGTATGAGGCTAGTGGCATAGTGTCATCAAGACACTACAAGCATTAAGAGCTATAAATGAAAATGTAGCGAGAACCGCGCAACATAGCGCAAAATAACATACGAGCAAAGTTGTAGAAAATAAAATTTCCAACAAGAACTTCTCAGAACGTTTTTGTCTAACATTGGTAGTTTGGGCCTGGAAACCGTCAGACTAAGTTTATGCACGCAAAAAACCAGGGCCAATCGCTTTAACCGGAAACGTAGCGAAAACCGCGCAAGATAGCGCAAAATAATATAAAATCAAAGTTGCAGGAAATAAAATTTCGTACAAGAAACTTCCGGAAAACATTTGTCTAAGTTTAATAGTTTGGGCCTGAGAACCGTCAGACCAAACCCATGCGCGCGTTCGATTTAGCGCCTCGTAAAATACCAGTGCCAATCGCTTTAAACGGAAACGTAGCGAAAACCGCGCAAAATAACGCAAAATAATATAAGATCAAAGTTATAGAAAATAAAATTTCCTACAAGAACCTTTCAGGAAGTTTTTATCTAACATTGGTAGTTTGGGCCTAGGAACCGTCAGACTAAGCACATCCACGTATTCTATTTAGCGGCTCGCAAAATACCAGCGCCAATCGGTTCAAACGGAAACGTAGCGAAATCGCACAAGATGGTGCAAAATAATATACGACCAAAGTTGTAGAAAATAAAATTTTCTACAAGAAACTCTCGGAAAACATTTGTCTAATGTTAATATTTTGGGCCTGAGAACCCTAAATACAAGCGCGCGTTAGGCTTGCTTTAAATAAGAATAAAAAAAAATCCTCAACCTCAAAGAATCTTTTATAAAATCTTCTAAATACCTTCTTTTTAATTTAACAGCACCAGGTTCTCCCTGTACAACCCCAAATGGAGAATCAGCAACATGTAAACCCCTTTCATCCTGTAAAGTAATCCTTCAAGCCTTGGTAACACTAAACAAAGACGCGATAGAATTTGCAACACGTTCAAAATGTGACAAAACCCTGGTTTGTTGTGGATCTGAAGGTTACCATCCTCAAAGTACCATGACTACCATAAGCCCATTACTTCCAAACCGAACCGAATGTGGTTTAACACAAGACTTTAGGGTTTTTGGAGGAGAAATAACAGAAGTAACGGAACATCCATGGATGGCTTTATTACGATACCAAAATACTGATGGTACAGATGCTGGATTTAAATGTGGAGGAAGTATTATAAATAAAAGATACGTTTTAACAGCTGCCCATTGTGTATTGTTAGCTTCAAGGGAAAGGTTTAGATTGTATGTTCGGAATTTTTGGAAATTTCAAAAAATAATTCTTAATCGTTTTTAGGGATTCAGTTCGACTTGGGGAATGGCGTATTTCAACCAATCCAGATTGTGAAGAAGTTGGGGAAGGTTCTGGAGAATGCGCTGATCCAGTTCTTGATTTGAAAATACAGGAAAAGATTGTTCATCCACATTATCGTAGGAATAATAACAAAAATGATATTGCATTACTTAGACTTGAAAGGAATTTGCAATTTACCGGTAGGTACCGAGAGTGTTGACTAATCCTTGGTAAAATTATTTAAAATACATCAAAATATTTTTTCTTCCCACAGATTACATAATTCCGATATGTTTACCAGAACCACGGTCTTCTACTCCATTACCAGGAACTAAATTGGTTGTGGTCGGTTGGGGATCAACCGAAAACAGTAATTATTTTTTATTTTTCGTTTTACCTCCCTTAAATTTAATTTTTAGGTTCAAATTCAGATTATAAATTAAAAGCGGAAGTACCAATGGTTTCAAAAACAGATTGTGAAGCAAATCTACTTTTTAACACACGAATAGTTGAAGGTCAAATGTGTGCTGGAGGGATGTTAAGGAAAGATTCTTGTCGAGGGGATTCAGGAGGACCTCTTTTAGGAACGTATGCAAAAGAGATAAATGAATTGGATCAATGGTATCAAGTAGGGATAGTTTCTTGGGGGATTGGATGTGGGGTAATAGGACGACCTGCGATTTATACAACAGTGTCTCTTTATATACAATGGATTGTTGATAATTTAAATGAATTTTAATTAATAAATGATTAATGAATGTTTTTTTGTTTGCAAACTAATTATGAAATCTGAATAGGAATTTTGAAAAAAGGATAAAAAATCTGAAAATTAATTGATCAGTGTCTGGCGTAGAGGCAGCTTTTACGTTTTATTAAGGACTTCACATAAAATTGGGTTTCCCAATGTCAGGATAAATTTAAAATAAAAAGATCAAGTAAGCAAACCGGTATTATATTATTTATAATATATAAAAGGGTAATAAAAACTGTGGTCCTTGTAATTTGAAACTAAACTAAGTTCAGTGTTCATCAAAGAAATAATCTGTGTAGTGCAGTTTCTCACCGTTCGTTCTATTTTTCTATTGCGGTATGGAATTTGGTTTTATTTTTAAATTTTATAACAAAAATTTCCTTTACAGGATTAAATGGAGTGGATATCAAGAGTAACCCTACTAATTGTCACCTTATTTCCGAACACATATCAACAAGAATGTAAATTTCGATCACCAAACGGAAATTTCTTAAAATGCGCTAATATTACCTCAGCTAACTTTAAACTACCCCCCGATGACATTAATCCAACCTACATGGAATGTATTAACTGCGAAATATCTGCGGTAGTTTCTACATTACTACCCCTTTTTAAAAATGTACCAGATTTCCAATTACGTTTTCTTGTAACCAGAAAAGAATTACCGGCATCTATATTTTGGGGAGGTAACTTTAAAAAATTAACAATTTATCAAAGCAATATTACAGAAATAATTCCGGATGAATCAAACAAGACCTCGAATTTATTAGATCTAAAACTTTATAATAATAAAATAGAAGAAATTAAACCAGGATCTTTAAATTCTTTAATCAATTTGAAAGATTTGCAGCTTCAAAGTAATCAATTAAAAAAAATTGATCCTCGAACTATGGCACCGTTAAAATTATTAGAATATTTAAATCTGAGTAATAATAATTTTAGGGAGGTTAATATAACATTACCGAATTTAAAACAATTATTTCTTGGTGAAAATAATTTTACGGAAATAACTTTGGAGACTTTAATAATTCCAAAGACTTTGCTACGTTTAAATTTGGAAAGGAATAAAATTAAAATGATACAAACAGAAGTTTTAAATTTACCTACCCTTAAAATTTTAGATCTAAGTTTTAACGAAGTAAAAGAAATTGAAGAAGAATTATTTAAAAAATTAATAAATTTAGAAGAACTCCGTCTGGATAATAATAATATATCAAGAATACAGTCAAATGCTTTTCAAACTTTAACTAATCTAAAGATGTTGTATCTTCAGAATAACGCAATAAAAAAATTAGCAAGAGAGACGTTTATTTCCCTTAAAAATTTAAGGGTTTTGTTCCTTGGATTAAATAAAATAAACGAAATTGAAGTCGGTTTGTTTAATTCTTTGGAAAAATTAGAAAAATTACAAATGCAAAATAATTCGTTAAAGGAATTAAATCCAGGCACGTTCGATTCGTTAAAAAAATTAAGAAATTTAAATCTGGAATTTAACGAAATAAAAGAAATAAAACCTAATACGTTTAATTTTCTTAAAGATATCGGGAATTTACGTTTAAACAACAATAAAATAATAAAAATTGATCAAAAGAATTTCATTGGAGTTGAAAGATTGCAGGAGATTCATTTAGAAAATAATAAAATCAAGGAGTTTTCAAAAAAATTAAATATTAGTAACCATATTTATCTTCAATTTAATGAAATAAACGAAATAAAACCTGAAGGGCTCGATATTTTTAAGAAACTTATGTCTCTAAAACTTGATAATAATAAAATAACAAAAATTAACCTGACAGGGGTTAATTTTTTACCTGGTTTAAGATATATTAGTTTGGAAAATAATTATTTAACAAACTTAACGGCAGGAACTTTTAATATCAATCAAAAAAATAAATTATTTGATTTAAATCTAATTAATAACACGATCGACTCAATTGAACCAGGAACTTTTCAAAAATTAATTTTCTTGAACAGTTTAAAATTAAGTTTTAATAAAATTAAAGAAATAAAAGTTGGGGTCTTTAATGGTTTGTCTCAAGTAACCCTTGCAGATTTAAGTTACAATAAGATTCATGAAATCCAAACAGGTTCCTTTGATCCCCTTTTAAGTTTAAAATATTTATTTCTTGAATTTAATGAAATATTTATAATTGGTTCAAATATTTTTAATTTAAATAATTTGATAGAATTAAGACTTTTTGATAATCAGATTTTGGAAATTGATCAAAATGCTTTTAATTCGTTAATTAATTTAAAAAAATTAAATCTTTATAATAATAATATTTTGGGAATTCAATCAAGGACCTTTGAAATGCTTAATCAGGTAATAGAAATAAGTTTAAAAAATAATAGTTTGTTGGAAATAAATTTAGAAGGTTTTATCAAACCAAAAAAGCTAGAAATTGTAGATTTAAGTTTCAATAAAATAATTGAAATCAAAACTTCCCTTACAGAGGAATTACAATCAAATTTAAAGCATTTAAAAATTAATAATAATAATATTAACAAAATAAATATTAATTTTTTTGAAAATTTAAAAATATTAGACGTTAGCAATAATAATATTTCTGAAGTTAATCCTTTGAATGTTTTAACTAACTTAGAAGAACTTTATCTTACAAATAATACAATAATAAATTTTTCACCCTTAAGTTTGATTTTATTATCCTTAAGAAAAATTTCCCTTAATCATAATAAATTAACTTCAATTAAATTAAAAGATTTCGATTTACTTGATACTGTTATAAATTTAGATTTATCTTATAATAGGGTTGGAAAACTCCACCCTTATTGTTTTTCCAAAATGGGAAACTTAGAAGAATTAATTTTAAATTTTAATAATTTAAGTTTAATTCCTAACTTTTCTTTTGAAGGTTTAATTTCTTTAAAAAAATTATTTTTAAATAATAATTTTATAAGTTTTTTCGAAACTAATAGTTTTTCAGGTTTAGAAAATTTATTTCAGTTAAATTTAGAGAATAATTATTTAACAAAATTAAACTGCGAGATTTTTGGAATTTTTAAACAATTACATAAACTTTCTTTGAGTAATAATAAATTAGTTGCAATTTCCGAAAATTGTTTATCTAATTCAAGGAAATTACAAGAACTATTTTTAAATGAAAATAATTTAAGGTTTTTGGATCCTGAAAATTTACTTTTTTATAATTCTGACTTAAAAAATATTTCTTTGGGTAAAAACGAATGGAAATGTAAGACTTTAACGAATATTATTGAAATATTTGAACAAAAAAATGTTAATGTTGTGGATGTCAATAAAACTGATTGTGATTTCCTTGATAAAGAGGAACATTTTGTTCCTGAAAGGTTTGACGAGAGTCGCGATTTTTTGAATCTGTAATATCAATAAAAAAACAATTATTTCTTCAATAAAACTAATTTTAATTGTTTTTCCTGTTTGTTTTACTTTATATAAGGCCTGGGTTGCGTAATTGAGTTGAGTAAATCAAAGAAAACGAATTATTTGTTTGGTTTTGTCCTGAAATTACAACTTTTTCAAGAACATTGACTAATTAGGGACGGTCCCTAATAGAATTAATTAATAATTAATTAGTTAAGTAGCGGAAAAAAATAAAAGTGTGGTCTTGGGAAAATCGCACAGTGAACAACCTCGAAAAACTGGTTTAAAGCAGCGAATTCTAATCTAGTCGTTGTTGATCCAACCGAGAAGTTTGTTTGTGGTTGTTATAATGAACGTTAAATTGTTGTTTATATTTTTAGTAGGCTATGGAATTATTTTAACAGGTATGTACAAATAAAATCGTTATTTGGGGTGAAGAAGGAATTTTTTTTAAATATTTCCCTGAAAAAAAACGCGAATACGAAATTTCAGAGTTGAATTTTCAGCGTGTTCTGTAAAATCGACCTACCCTAATTCAGTTTCCTATATTAATTTTTCTTACACCCCCCCTCCTGTTATCCTTCTTTGCAACCCCAACCCTTTAAACCCATACATTTTTTTAAAAACATTTTTTACTTCTGCAGAAGTTTTCTTGCTGATTTTTCATCCCATCCCCTAGCTCTCATGATTTATTCCAATTTAACCCTTTTACACCCCCTTCCTCATATAAATCTCCCTGTCAACCTTTTTTCAACTCACCACAATTCAAAATATTATGAATAGCAACATAAAATATTTTTTTATGAATTAAATAAAAATAGTTAGATCCACAAATATACCGGGTGTGTCATATATTTAAAACTCATTATTTTCCAGAAGTGTATTCAGATCAAGACCAAGAGAATCTCTCAGATAGACGTTATTGTGGATATCAACACGCTGATGAATATTTCCGTCTTGATAATGAAATTTCCATAGACGAATTCCCATGGGTAGCAGCCCTTATATACAAATTCAAGGGTGATGGAACAAAGGCAATATTATGTGCTGGTTCGCTTATTAATCGAAGATACGTACTTACAGCAGCTCAATGTTTAATTCACCCCCAAATAACAACCCTGTAAGTTTAAACAAAAATATAGAATCAGAATTTAAATATTTCTGTTTAGGGATGGGGTTCGATTAGGGGAATTCAACCTTAAAAAGAAAAAGGACTGTATTAACAGTAATTATCAAGAAAATCAATGTTATAATGTCATCGATTTTGGGATTGAAGAACAAATACCTCACGTGAATTATAGTCGGAAAACTGGCCTCAATGACATCGCCTTGTTAAGACTCGATAGGACAATTGAAGATTACGAAGGTAAGTAAATTTAACGGAAAAAAGGGATTTTCCCAATTTAAAAAAAAATTAAGCTTGTTGTTTTTTCCAGAAAATATCAGACCTATTTGTCTACCAGATTCCCACACATCGTTTGCAACAGTAGGAGATACCCTTCAAGTATCCGGATGGGGTAGAAAATCCCATAAAGGAAGTCCTTCGGAAATTAAGAAAAAAATTCTCACTGTTTTAATAACAAACAAACAATGTGCAAAAGAGTTTACTACAAGAAGTATATACGAGACTCAAATGTGTACAACAGATCTTAAAAATAATACCATGTTCACTTGTGAAGGGGATGTTGGCGCCCCTCTTATGTTTGTTAATAAAAAGAATCAGTGGCACCTTGAAGGGTTTTCTTCATGGGGTGGCACCTGTGGAACTGGAATTCCAGAAGTACATACGAAAATAGCGAAGTATTTGGATTGGATTCGAGAAAATATGAAACCTTGGAAATAAAATTTTCAGTTTTATTGTCTTTTTGTAAATAATTTTAATAAATGTTTTCTTGGGGTGTTAATTGTGGATAATTTTAATTTAAGTTAGAAAAATAAAAGCTTCGGTTTTAAAACATTTATTTTTAAGGAAAACACATAAACTATTTTCGGATTTCAGGGAAAAATGAAAGAATATCGGCTCAAAACGTCATCCCGATCCAATTATTTTAAGAGAGCCAGACTCGCAGCAGTAATATTTCAGATCTTTCATAATTCAGGATTCCTGATGACCTCATGGTAAGCTGTTTTGAATTTCAGGTGAAAATAACCCGATTTTGAATTTTTGGAATTTTGTTAAGAGTTGCTGGAAAAAATAATGAAGAATTGCGAAACTCCGGTATTATCTTTCTTCCGGATAAATATAATCCGGGGTTATGGAAATATTTTCGTAAGTTACCATAAAAGTATTCTGGATTTTTGAAATTACGAACTTACCCAAAAATAAAATATGGAAAATATATAGTACTACCCCGGATTTTCTAAATTCCAAACTCCCGGAAAGTAACAATTTCAAATATTATCCAAAAATCATTCAAACTAAAAACATTTATCTATTATCCTTCAGTATTTAATTCTAGAAGAAATATTTTCCATAACAACCCATCGCCATTCCCACCCCTACTCATCAGATATAATACTTAAAATCCATTTCATATATCTAGTAACTCTTGTATAAACAGCCGGATATCCGGAAACCCCACAACCAACTCCCCAAGCAACAACCCCTTCTTGATACCACTGATTTTGCTGTCCACTAAGTTTATCTTCATAAATTCTCATTAAAGGTCCTCCAGAATCTCCTTGACAAGTATCCTGTCCTGCTTCTCCTCCTGCACATAGTTGGTTGGAATTTATTAACTGATTTTTTAGTTTCTCTATACAAACATGATTTGAAACTAAAGGCACAGTAACTTTTAATTTAATATCCGAAGAAGAACCTAAAAGAAGACGAGATAGAAAAGTGGTAGAGGCTATTTCTTAAATAATGGGGAGCTATTGTGGATTAAACAAGACTTTATTGCTTGTAGCTCGCCACTATACAACAAATAGCCTCTAACTTGCTATTTACTGTTAAATTTCGTTGAACCCCATCCGGAAACGGTTAAAAGACTTTCTAATTCAGGAATTGGTAAATTCGGAGGCGGCATACAAATCGGACGAATAAAATCTAAAACGTTTCGACAACTTGGTAAGGATCAGAGATTTTTTTAGGTCTTACCAGAATATTCAATTTCTTCCTGAAGTTTAAGCAAACCTAAATCATTATCCCCAGATTTTCTACTATAATACGGATGAGGAAATTGTTCTGCGATTTCAAATTTTTGTACTGCGTCTGCACATTCTTCGTTAACAATTCCTTGTTGACAATCAGGATCTGTAGAAATTTTCCATTCCCCTAACCAAACCCTTGTGCTAAAAGATTCAATTTAAATCAAAAATTACCTTTTAAGGGTAACTTACAGTTTAAATTCCTGGTTTACAATACAATGAGCTGCGGTTAAAACAAACCAATTATTAATAATTGATCCTCCGCATCTAATTCCTGCATTTTCAAGATTTTTTATTCTTTTATATTCTAAAGCGGCCATCCAAGGGAATTCATCAATGTCTGTGATCTCACCTCCTGTAATTCTGGTTTCTTTTGAACCTAAGCCACAAGTTGTCCTATCTGGGAGTTGTTTGGTGTTAAAATTCATTAAAACAACAGTTTGGGAAGCGCTGTTTCTATTATTCGGTGGTTGTATGTTTGGGGAAAGTGTAGAATTTAAATAATTTAAGGTTCCACAACATACTGAAGGTCGTTCATTATCACCACATTGCGATTGCTTAGCAAATTCCCTAATGCTATTGTTTCCTGTTAGTAATCCTGTTACAATTATCGAACAAGAACCAAGAGGAATGCATTTTGCTTGTTCGCCATTCGGGGTTATGCAAGAAGAATTATTTTCTGTGGGTAAGAAATAAATAAATACTTGTTAACATGAGAAAGTACTTTTTGCGTAAGTAAACTCAAGTTTATTTACATAAAAAGTGGTTTTACATACGTGCAAGAATAGATGTAATGGTAATGGATAGCAGAAACAAAGGTCGGACACTCATTGTTAAAGTTTACCTTGTATTAATTAATTATATTTTAAACTTAACACAGACACAAACTTTTGCTATAAAATAATCTTGTTTTATATCAGAATATTCGTTTTCCTTCTGCGCAAACCGCATAGACAGCACTGAAGACTTTTTTATCACTAACTCGTTTGATTATATTAACATTGGTGTAGTTCAACGTGATTTGCATAAATCGGTTTGGTTGGTCGAGTCTATCAGGTAAGAGGAAGCAAGGAAAAAATTTAGTAAGCAAGTTTAAGCTTGCGAATTCGGTGTTAAGCCGTAGGAGCAGACCTATTGCTCTCTTAACGGGAAGTAATTATTTATAAATCTAAATATTATTATGGTTCAGAAAATAATTATGAATTGGGACGGGCGTAGCGCAAGGAAAAAATTATTAAACTGCGCTGGTGGTTCAACTCCGACCGGGGAATGGATGATGAAACCGTCTTGTTTATGGGTGTTTTGTCTTTCGTCTTCGATGGCAAGACATGCCTTAAAAATTATCACTTATAATGCATAGGAATTCCAAACAAAAAACAAAAATTCTGATAACCTTGTTAACCTCAGCTGGAATTTCTATACATAGACATAAATAAATGTTATTAATAAAATTGCAAATAAATTTATTAATTAGTAAAAGTATAAGAAAACTGCGATTTTCTTAATTCTTAAATAAAAATAAAACACTCAGAGGTGATTTTATTGAGAAAAAGTGAAAGTGAATGAAGTAATTACATTTTCGTATTTTCCATATAACGCACTACGTCATAAGAAATTATTAAAATTCAACCTTGCTGAGTCTTTCAATGCAAGAATACAGTATGGCAGGAATCGCGTTCAAGATATCCCCGGAAGTAAAGATCTGCAGATGACAATCACTGAGGTATCGGTTACGTTGCAGAAACCCCGACAATTATAGTCGCTGAGGTATTAGTTGTGTCCCAGGTATTCCTGCTAACACAGTCCATAAGGTGCATACGAAATTATTGTCACTGAGGTAGCCATCGCAGGTATAGTTTGCGCTATACCTCAGCATGATCATTCCGGAAGGTGCCTCATCATCCAATCGTAGTCGCTGAAGAATCAATTGTGTGCCAGAAACCACAGTAAACGTAGCCTCCAGTAGAATTTTGATCAGTAGGATCTTATCGATACCCATCAGTTTGTAGTCATCTCGTGGTGACATACTTTCAAAGTGCAGTCTAAAACTATTTTATTAACAAAACTAAAAACATTTACTCGTTCTTTATGTTGTTTATAATCCAAACCATATATCTACTAGCTCGTGTATAAACAGCAGGATATTCTCTAATCCCACATCCAATACCCCAAGACACAATTCCTTCCTGGTACCATTGATTTTGCTGGGTAAGTTTATCTTCATACGTTCTCATTAAGGGTCCTCCTGAGTCACCCTGGCAAGAATCTTTTCCTCCTTCCCCCCCAGCACATAGGTGATCCGTACTAATTGATCGATCGCTTAGTTTTACTTTACAAATGTTATTCGAAAGTAAAGGTACTTGAACTTTTAGTTTGATATCGGATGATGTACCTAATAACCAAAGATTAATTTAAAATTTGGGTTGTGGTTATAATACACGTACTGTTTTCTGTTATACCCCACCCTGCGACGGTAACAAGACTTCCTAATTCAGGATCTGGTAGATCAGGAGGTGGCATACATATTGGACGAATATAATCTAAAAAATTGAAAGGTTAGAGAGAATAATCCGAGGTCTGGTCAAGGGAATTTTCAGGAAGATTTTTTTACCAGTATATCTGATATCTCTTTCTAATCGAATCAAACCAATATCGTTTTTCTTTGATTTTTTACTATAGAATGGATGAGAAATTTTTTCCTTAATTTTAATTTTTTGAACACGTTCTGCACATTCCGTATTTGCAATAAACTTCTCACAATCAGGATCAGTAGAGATTTTCCATTCCCCTAACCAGGCGCTAATACTAAAACAAAAAAAATATATAAAAGGAACAAACTTAAAAAGAATTTGAAAGTTACAGTTGGAATTCTATGTGTCTTAAACAATGTGCAGCGGTTAAGACATATCTATTATTAATAATAGAACCACCACATCTAATCCCAGCATTTTTACCATCCAATTTGGATTGGTATTCCAAAGCAGCCATCCATGGTAGTTCATCGATATGAGTTATCTCTCCTCCTACGATTCTATCATCCTTTTTTTCCAAACCACATACCGATCTATCTGGTAATTCTGTGGTTTTAAAATTCGCTAATATTTCCGCTTCTATTTCCGGTTTAGAAATTCGAATTGGTAGAGCCGGTGCTTTTTCAAATATATCAGCAAATAAATGGTAAGCAGAAGATCCACAACATATTAAAGTTTCGTTGTCAAAACCACATTCTGAATGTTTGGCAAATTGGGAAACTGTTTCGTTTCCGGTTAATAAAGCATTGAGGATTATATTGCAGGATGATAAAGGTATACAGGTTACATTTTCACCATTTGGGGTTGTACATGAAGAACCTCTTTCTGAAAAGATTAATGGGGATTGTTACGTAACGGAAATTTTAAAAATTTGCTAAATTTTTAATATCAGGAGCTTGTGGTTTGTCTGACGGTTCCCAGGCCCAAACTATGAATGTTAGAAAAATGTTTTTCTAGAGTTTCTTGTAGGAAATTTTATTTTCTACAACTTCGGTCTGATGTTAATTTGCGTTATGTTGCGCGGTTTTCGCTACGTTTCCAATTAAAGATAGAGATGGTTGATGACGAAATACGGGGCGTGCATGTGCTTAGTCTGACGGTTCCCAGGCCCAAACTATTAACGCTAGGCAAATGTTTTCCCAGAGTTTCTTGTAGGAAATTTTATTTTCTACAAGTTTGATCTGATGTTAATTTACGTTATGTTGCGCGGTTTTTGCGACGTTGCCATTTAAAGATATTAGCGCTGCTAGTTTATGTGTCTTGCATGGTCGACTCGGTTAACGCCGGATACGATTTTCTAGCCTCATTTTCTCAAGGCGTAACATTCGTTAAAATACAACAAAATAGTCATAAAATTTCTATGGTACCGTTAGGAGTAAAGGGGAGGTAGTGTCACGTGACAACCAAAATCTTACAGGCACTAATCTTAACAAATTCGGTTTTTACATCCCCTATTTTGCTCCAAATACTTTTCTATATGAAATTAGATACAATTAATGAAGAGAAAGTACCATTGGCTCAATGTTATCTTACGAGGATAACTACAAATTATCCTTTCCTAGTACAAATGAATAAATGTATAAATGAAAATTACTACATACCTGCGAGAGAAGTCTTTAAAATGATCACAGATAAATAAACAACCAGAACTTTCATTGTTGAACTTCGCGTAATTAATGAATCAAGTGACAATGGGAACTATCCAACGAAGGTTTGATTAAAAAATAACCTTAAGAGGCGTAACAATTAAAACGACTTTTCGTGTTGGAAATTTAAATAATTTACATAGTTTTAAAAAAATCGTAGAATAACAAATATAATCAACTGACTTTCCTATGGGTCAACGCAATAATTATTTCTGTGTACAAAACGAGTTGTAAAATTTTAAACTGGTTTTGAAGTTGATCAAAGCGGCTGTGCTCTGAAGAAAGATCTAATTTTTGTGATTTGTTTACTGATTAATACATAATTACGGTAAGTTTTCTTAATTTTTTTTAGTAGGTAATTAATTTTGTTTAGACTGGGTTTTTACTAGAATAGAAATTTTATTTAATTTCCAGAACGAAATGAAACAGTTTCTGGTTCTCCTACTCTGTTTGGTATTATTCCAAATAATAATTACAAGAGATTGCAAATTAGAATTGCCTCAGTGGTTAAAATGCAATCATTTACAAAGTTTTGAGAAAAATGAAACTATTCCTGATGACCAGAAGCGTGCGCAGGTTTTAGCTTGCACATACTGTGATATACCTACAACTTATTTCCATTTTTTACCCAATTTTATAAATACAACCATGTTGTGGTATAATTTAGGATCTGGTGTAACAAAATTAAATTCTTCTTATTTCGTGGAATCTAATTTAACCCAAATGGGATTTACTTATAGTAATATTTCAGAAGTAATTCCAAGTAGTACGATCAGTAATAAAACATCAAGTTTAGAAAAATTAAATCTTAACAATAATCAAATAAAAGAAATCAAACCTGGTAGTATGAATTCCCTTAGGAATTTAAAACATTTAGATATTGAACATAATTATTTAATTAAACTTGAAGGGGTAGGTTTAAGTTTATCAACAAAACTTGAAAAATTATTGCTTGGTTTTAATCAAATTACGAAAATATCAGGAGAAGGTTTTGTGATTCCTCCTAATTTGATCCGTTTACAGCTTGGTCATAATAATATTTCTGAAATTAAATCAAGAACCTTTGATTCGTTATCAAAATTAACATTTTTGTTTCTTGATTTTAATCAAATAAAAACCATAGAAGCTGAAGCATTTAATTCGTTAAATAATTTAATAGAGTTGCGTTTGAATAATAATAATATAAAAAAAATTGATGCAAGGACGTTTAAAAATCTGACTAGTTTGAAATATTTACATCTTCAAAATAATAAAATAAAGGATTTAAAATTAGGAAATTTTGATCTTATGAATAATTTAACGCATCTATTCCTTGATAATAACAAGATTGAAAAATTAGAACTTGGAATTTTTAATTCCCTGAAAAATTTGGAAGATTTAAGACTTCAAAATAACAAGATTATGGAAATCCAAGCAGGATTATTTGATTCATTAAATAATTTAAAATATTTACAACTCCAATCAAATCGAATAAACGAAATCAAACCATTGACTTTAAATTTATTAAAAAAATTAGAAACATTAAGTCTTTATGAAAACAATATTGAAAAAATTAATTGGGGGAATTTAAAAACGTTAAATAATTTAAAATATTTAAATATTGCAAATAATAAGTTAACAGAAATACAACCAGGATCACTAGATTCGTTTTTAAAATTAACTGAACTCTACCTCCATTACAATCAAATATTAGAACTAAAACCCAAGACTTTTAATTTACTTACAGCCCTATTCAAATTAGATTTAAAAAACAATAACATATCAGAATTAGACACAACAGATTTTAATTCTTTAAAACGATTAAATACCTTACAACTTCAAAATAACAAGATAAGAACCTTAAAAGCAGGAATATTAAATCTTCCAGATTTATATAAATTATTTCTTGATCATAATCAGATTTCCGATATAGAACCAGAAACATTCAGCTCGTTACAAAGGTTACAAGAATTACGATTAAATAATAATAAATTACAACAATTAAGAAAGAATGTTTTTTCCCAAATACCCCGAGTTGAGTTTATCGATTTAAGTTACAATTCAATAAAAAATTTAGAAGAAGGTTCCTTCAATTCAATTGATAATATAAAATTCTTATGGCTTCATTTTAATAACCTCCCTAATTTAAAGTCCAAAATTTTCAACCTCTTAAGAAAATTAGAAGAATTACGTCTTGGTAATAATAATATTTCAGAAATCGATCCTGGAACGTTCACCGCATTAACAAGTTTAAAAAATCTTTACCTAGAAAACAATCAAATAAAAGAATTAAAACCGAGGAGTTTAATTTCCCTTACAGGCTTAAAAAATTTAAACCTGGAGAATAATAAAATATCAGAAATACCCCCTAACACGTTTAAAACAACAAAAGAACTTCTTGATTTAAAATTAAATAATAACACTTTGAAAACAATACAAGTTGAGGAATTTTCAGGATTATCTAAGCTTGAATCTGTAGATTTCAGTCACAATCATTTAATAGAAATAAATCCTGAAACACAACCTTCAGGAAGATCAAACCTAAAATATTTAAAACTTGATTATAACAATCTCTTGGAATTAAAACCGGGAATGTTAAATTCCTTTACAAATTTAAAAAAATTAGATATTAATAATAATAAAATTTTAAAAATCCTTCCAGGATCCCTTAACGCTTTGGTAGGCCTTGAGGAACTTAATCTCGTCAATAATAATGTCCTAGAACTAAGACCCTTAAGTTTAAACACATTACATGCTTTAACATATTTTAACCTACAACATAATAATTTAAGTGAAATTAAATTTGGGGTGTTTAACCCTTTAAGTGCGGTCAAAACTTTAGATTTATCTAATAATATTTTGCTTAAAATCGCTAAACGTGGTTTTTCAAACATGAATAGTTTAGAATTATTAATCTTAAGTTTTAATTATTTAACCTCAATTCCTGAATATTTATTCGAAGGTTTACCCGATTTAAAAAAATTATTTCTTAATAATAACATTTTAAGTTTTTTAGATTCAAATTGTTTTGAAGGTTTGGAAAAATTACAAGAGCTTCATTTAGAATATAATTTTTTTACAAAATTTGATTGTGATGTGTTTGGGGTTTTTAAAGAATTAAGGGAACTTTATTTGGGGAATAATAAATTAATTGCAATATCAGAAAATTGTTTTTCTGTGTCAAGTAAATTAGAGAAATTATTTCTAAATGATAATAATTTAAAATTTTTGGATGTTGAGAATTTTTTTTCTCATCATCCAAATTTATTGGAAATTAATTTACATGATAATGAATGGAAATGCAGGTCTTTGAATGAAGCGCGTATGTTGTTTAAACAGAAAGCGATTAATTTATTAGAGAATGTTGATATAGCTTGTACAATAGGGGATGAGGAAGTACTGGACATTGTAGAAAGATTTGAGGAAAGTCGGGAATTTTCTGTACCTACTTGAGGATGTTGGTAGTCAATTTTTGTATTTTTTTTTAATTTTTATATTATATTACTGTATTGTTAAAAAATAAATTTATGCATTGTTTTAAAAACGAAATTTTATTGTAGTTAGTACTAAAGGGTAAGTCTTCGGGGTATAAAATAAGAGGCCATTTTGACACAGTATGCCAAAAGGCTCAGAACGATTTTTGGACACGTACGAACTCCTTGTGATCTCCACCAAGGACATCCTGGGGTACGTAAAAAAATAGAGAAGAATAATTAATACAATGGGCCTTATTACATCTTTTAGGTCATTGTGAGGTAGGCCCAAAAAGCTCAGAACGTTTGGAGCACGCTTTAAACAAATCCCCAGGTCATCTCTCACAAACCACGTGAATTTTTTGTGGTGAACTGCAGCGGGGAAAAAATGTTGAGAAACTAGGAGGAACTCCAGGTCATCTACTCCAAGGACCTTTAGGGGTAGAGAAAAAGGTGCAAGACTACTTGAGGACGAATAATCAACACAGGAGTCGCTGTAGAACTTTTTGTGTTGAACTGCATATGGGAATAAGGCTCAAAACGTAGGAATTTCTTTTTTGGGTAACACGGAAACTCCAGGTCATCTCCTACAACGGCGTCCTGCGTTAAGTAAAAAATACAGGACTACTGGAAGAAGAATAATTAATACAAGGGTTGTTGAAGAATCGTTTGGGCTGCACTGTAGCGGGGAAAAATGCTCAGAATGTAGGAGTTTCTTTTTTTGGGCACATCGCGGAAATCCGGGTCATCTACTCTAAGAACCTTCAGGGGTATAGAAAAAGGTGCAAGAGGGCTTGAAGAAGAATAATTAATACAAAGGATATAATAAATTTTTTTTGTTCTCTCTTGGTCCTACTATCCTTACGATCTTCCTTTTTTCTCCTTCTGTTTCTTGTCTCGTCTTCCACGTTCTCTTGGATTTTTATTTTGCACCCCTAGCCTTCCCTTTCCTTAAATTTTATTCCAGCCTAAGCGATTTTCACTTCCTTTACTCAATATCTATACATCTCAACCTGTAACCTCTTCTCTTTCTGTTGCCTAACGCAACCAATTTCCCTTGCAATTTCCCATCTGCCTCACTCTTTCTGGTTTCACAGGTTCAGGCACTATCTTCCAATTCCCAATAGATTCGGCCCATTCAGTCACCACGTTGTTGTATTTTTGTTCTTTGTATTGTATTTCCCTAATTCCATCTCTCTTTCTCTCTTATTCGTTTTATATGACAAGCTATATTAACTGTCTTCCCCCGATCAAAGGCACGAGACGATTATTTTTATTTTTTGTACCCCAATAATATCTTTTCTGGTTTTATTTCCCACTTGCTACTCTTCTGACTCTCTACGTTTTTTCTGTTCTTCTTTCTCTAATAGGTACCTGTATCTTTATATTTTTACCTTTAACCTCCCATCCCTGTGTTTGCTTTCAATCCTTTTTATATCCACACCTGTTTGATGTTTATTTCTGGTCCCACCTCATTTCTATCCCTTTATTTATTTATTTTGAACCCTTTCTTTTCTTCTACTTCCCCATGTCTCATTTTAAACCATTCTTAGGTTTCAGATTTTCAAAAATTATAAGATTAAGGCTTTTAATGATAATAACAAGGACATAACTTGTTTTTCTTTGCAGGATTGAAGATTTCTATACCAAAATGAATTGGTTTCAAGTACTTCTAATAAACTCAATAATATTTCCGAAAATTAAAGGAGAAGAATGTAATTATGTGACTTTAAACCATTACTATTTACAATGTAACAACATTACAACATCTTTGGATGTAACTGATGACCATGACTGGGTTCTACGAATCAAGTGCAACTATTGCGAAATCCTTGCAGTTTTTAATGAACTTCTTCCTGATTTTAAAAATGTATACGATCTTGAATTGGATAGTCCTGAAGAAAGACAGGAAATAGAATCTTCCTTATTCGTAAAAGGAAGTCTTAAAGAATTAAAAATTCATGATGGGAACATTACGCGAATAGTTCCTGATGGATCCAATAGGAGATCGACTTTAGAGAAATTATTTCTTCGTGATAATCAAATAGAGGAAATAAAATTAGGAGCTTTTAATTCGTTGAGAAATCTTAAGGAGATTTATCTTCAAAATAATAAAATAAGGGAAATTCAAGTTGAATTAATGGATTTTTTGATTAGTTTGGAAAAAATTAATCTTACCAATAATAAAATAAAAAATTTAAATCCTGGAATATTTAATTCAGTAACAAATTTGAAAGAGTTATATTTGGGGTATAACAAAATAATAAAATTACCCCCCGAGACTTTTAATTTTACAAAAAAATTAATACGTTTACATGTTGATAATAATGAGTTATCTGAAATAAAATCAGGATTTTTCGATTCATTATCAAGTTTGGAATTTTTACATCTTGAACACAACAAGATAGCGGAAATAGAATCTAAAGCATTCGTTTTTTTGGAAAACCTAACCGAATTATATCTTAATAATAATAATATTTCGGAAATTCACCCAAACACGTTTAATTCTTTAAAGAATTTAAAAAAATTGTTTCTGAATTACAATAAAATTTCTGTAATAAAACCTGAAATGCTCAAATTTCTTGGAAACTTAAAAAGTTTATCTTTTGAAGTTAATTTTATTTCTGAATTACATCCTGAAGTCTTTGAGTCCTTGAAGGATCTTGAAGAATTAAAATTAAATAATAATTTGTTAATAGAAATTATTCCTGGAACGTTTGATAGTTTAACGAAGTTAAAATTCTTACATCTTGAATTTAATCGAATAAAGGAAATAAAATCAAATACTTTACATTTGTTAACAGAATTGCAAGAATTATTTCTAAATAATAATAATATTAAAATAATAGATCCGAATAATTTAAAAGATAAAATCCATTTACATGTGCTGTATTGTCAAAATAACAGGATAAAAGAATTACACCCTGAATCAATAGGGATGATGGTAAGTTTAAGAAAGTTATATTTGGAATTTAATCAAATCAGGGGAATAGAATCAGAAATTCTTCATAATCTTCAGAGTTTACAAGAGTTACGTCTTAATAACAATGAGATATCTGAAGTAAACATAAGAAATTTAAAAAAATTAAGTTATTTAAGGCAATTACATCTTCATAATAATAAAATAATAAAGATTAAAGCGGGAAATTTAAATCTAACTAATCTGTATTACGTTTTCTTGAATAATAATAATATATCGGAAATTGAACCGAATTCGTTTGTTGTAATGGATTTATTAACAGAATTAAGACTTAATTACAATAAATTATCGATAATAAAAGTTGATGTGTTTACAGGATTAAAAAGACTAGGAATTTTAGATTTAAATAATAATAAAATAAAGGAAATTGAAGAAGGTGCGTTGGAGTCGTTGAAAAATTTAAAATATTTACGTCTTGAATTTAATAGTTTTCAGGAAATAAAACCAAATGTATTTAATTCGCTGAAAAATCTCAGAGAAATCCGTTTTAGGAATAACTTTATAATAAAAATACATCCTGAAAGTTTTAAATCTTTGACAAGTTTAAAGAGTTTGCTTCTGGAAAATAATCAAATCCTGGAATTGCAACCTGGAACGTTAAATTCGCTTACAGGGTTGCGATATTTATTTTTGAGTAATAACAGGATATCAAAAATAGAACCTGATCTGTTTGGATCGCAAAATGAACTAAAAGAGTTAAGAATAAAAAATAATACTTTATTTGAAATAAAGGTGGAAATTTTTGGGAAAATACCTAAAATTGAAATTGGGGATTTTAGTTTTAATCACATTTCGGAAATTAATACAGAATTACCCTCCCCTATAACAATAAAATCAGATTTAATAAATTTATACTTGAATAATAATAACATAACGGAATTAAAACCCGAACTTTTAAATTCCTTTACTCGTTTAAAAATCCTGGACGTGAGAAATAATAAAATTTCGAAAATCCCTTCAGGATCTTTAGACACAATGGTTGATTTAGAACAACTTCATCTTGATAACAATAAAATATTCGAACTAAAACCGTTTAGTTTAAACACTTTATATGCTCTTCAGAATTTTTCCCTTAACCATAATAATATTTCGGAAATTAAATTAGGAACTTTTAATTCTCTTGATGGGGTAACAATTTTAGATTTATCTTTTAATAAATTAATTATAATTGATAGCCAAAGTTTTGTTAACATGATAAAATTAGAAGTTCTAATTTTAAGTTTTAATAATTTAACCCATATCGAGACAAATGTGTTTGAAGGATTAGAATTTTTAAAAAAATTATATCTGAATAATAATTTTATAAGTCATTTGGATAAACATTGCTTTGAGGGTTTGGAAAATTTATGGGAGCTCCACTTAGAACATAATTTTCTTGGAAAAATTGAATGTGAAGAATTTGGTAAACTCACACAACTACGTAATCTTTATCTGAACCACAATAAATTAATCGTACTTTCTGAAACTTGTTTTGCGTCCAGTACGAAATTAGAAAGTTTATACATTAATAACAATGACTTGAAATTTTTGGTTTTTGAGAATTTTCTTTCTTATCACCCAAAATTAATTATTGTAACATTGAATTACAACGATTGGGACTGTAAGGCGTTAGAAGATGCACTTCTTTTGATGGTACAACGTCATGTACGTGTTCTAGATCAGGAAATAGGGGTGGGTTGTAATAATTCTTATCACGAAATAGAAGAAGATATTGTGGAAAGATTTGAAGAAAATAGAGAATTTGTTTATTAAGTTTTGTTACTTAATTTGTTTATATTTTATAGTTTAAGAATAATTGAAGTTAAATAAAAAATGTTTCTATCTCTCTGTCTTTCGTTTTTTGTCTCATCCTCCCTTAATAACTCTTCGAAAATATGAAAAAAGTTTAAATATAAAAGTTGTTCAGAAAATAGTTCTGCATTCTCCTAAATTTATATCACGTATACAGGGTGTTTGGTTTCCACAGTACAATAAGCAACTTTGTTATTTTAAATGAAACACCCTGTATATTGTTATATAATTGAATGCAAAATTGAATTGTCTATCACATAGTATAAGGTAGTCATATAGCTAAAATGTACGGTTGATGAGAAAATCGCGAACTTCCGCTGCGTTAGTAAATTAGATGCCTGTCTCTCTTCTGTACGTATCGAACCCGTATAGTCTGGTGTTTCTCGCCACGCATTCAAGTGATTTCCAATGCTGCCTCGCGAACTACTGTTGAATACCAAAAACGAAATGTTTATTGTTAGTATGGGAAAATCCAGGGGAGCAGGGGAGGTGCGCATGCGCACCTCCACTTTTTAATGTTTCTTGTTATAGTTTGGCCGTGTTGTAAATCAAAAAGTTAGGGTGGTAATATTATTCTACATAATACTAAAAATAGAAAGTGAAAAGAAATTGTTATGATTGGGTATTTCCAGATAATTTCATTCAATGCTGTAAATAATTACAAGGATAACTAGAAATTGCTTTGATCATTATTTTTTTTAAGTTTATAAAACATAGGAATACCTAGTCTTAAATGATCAGCAAGGAACCAAATTTTTCTGAAATTTTAAAACAATTTCTCATGTCGCAATATTAAAAGTTTCAAGAGTTTAAACAATATTCGAAATTTTAAACGAAAATTGTTTTGTGAATTACAAATTCCAACAAGTTAAGAAATAAAAATAATAAACTGATTTTCTTCTAGGTCAACACAATAATTATTTCTGTAGTACAGAAAACAACGTTGATTCTTCTATTCTATAAACTTTTAAACTAGTTATCAAGTTGAACGAGAATGAACTTGTTGTAGTTCTCGTGAAATTCCAATGTTTTCATGAATTGTTTATTTTATGGCGCTTTTGGGGTACGTATTTTTTCTCTGTATTTTATTTAAAAGCACAGACATTAAATTTTCCATATTTATACCGCGAGTCTCAAAAAGAAACGGCATTTCGGTTTTTGAGGATGAGGGACCTGACGATTCTGAGGTCCCCGCTTTGCTGAGGCCCAGGCATGCGCCTCATGTACGATAGGTACATATACCTCGGGAGCAGGGCACTCCCCGTTTACTTTTCGTATTGCAATTCAAAATAATTAACAATAATACAAATTTAATGTGCTCTAAACATTCTTCAGAAGTTAAAGCACTAGAAACTAATTAAAAAAAGAAAAAACTAACTTGTCTATGCTTCTTGGAGGAATTTGTCCAAACCCATGTACACCTTCACAAAAAACACTTCAATAACTTCACTTGCATTAGTTAGAGATAGTCCACAAACAGTCAATTATTTAAAACAACACTTAAAATTTTAGAACCGAAATAAAACTAAACACGATGCACCATGTGTCAAAGATTGCCCGAAACTGAATTCTTATCAACAGTAACATGCGTTGTACTAAACCGATGACGTTTCGTTCTTTTCTTCGTGCACCTGCACCTGCACATGTGGCTACAACTACGAAATTAATCATTACATGATAAGAATACAATACAAAACGTATTTTACTATAGAATGTATGTAATATCATTGATTTTAAAATGCACACAAGTTTGGGTATTCAGTATACAGGGTGGGCCAATGAGAAACGGCATCCAATTAAGGGCATGCTGCTTTTATGAAAATACGAGGAAAAGTTCCTATTAACGCGGGCTCACAAATGCTTTGTTACCAAGATGCACGGTGTTGAAATGATTATTATTATTATTATTTTACAAATAATGTTCAAAATGACCGCCATTACCTTCAAGACAAGCTTCTATTCTTCGAACAAAATTTTGAGGCTAAAGGCGGTCATTATTCAAAAAACGGATTTGCAGAGTTATTTTTTTCTTCGCATTTTTCATCTTTGAAGTGTGATTTACACGAAAACGGTTAATGGTAGGAAAAAATCTCAAGAGACTGTTTCAACCGTAAATTAGTTGAGAAATTTGAAAATTGTGTCAAAAACAAAAAAAACAGTGGCGTACCATATTTTATCTCAAGAAATATCCACATACCCACCCGTAGTTACGCCACTGGAGAAGGAAAAACCTGACTAATATGGTCCACTTATAGCAAATGTACATACATACACATTGCTTACTTTTTAAAATTTAATTCCTAGTCATTTCCGAATGAATGAAAAAAAGATCGATATTTTTTACAACTTTCAACACCCTACCCTGTATCTCGATACGAAGCATTTGCGGACCCATGTTAACAGATACTTTTCCTCTGATTTTCATGAAAGGAACGTGTCCATTAACTGGATGAGGTTTCTTTTTGGGATACCCTGTACAGAGAACCAGAAACTTTCATTTCGTTAAAACACTTAAACTATTCCCGAATGTTTCTTTGTATCAACTTAAATTTTATTACAGGTTCGAACCATTAAAATGAAGTTTCCAAAATTCTTCATCATCTTTACAATACTACCATCAATTCTTCACGCCGAGGAATGCAGTTTCTTATATTTAAGATCAGATAAATTAGATTGCAACAATCTCACAAATTCCTTGGAAATAACAGGAGACCATTCTACAGTCAAAGTCATAGAATGCAATGATTGTGACCTATCCGCATTATTTTTTGAATTTCTCCCCGACTTTAAAAATGTACGTAACATACAAATACGACGTCCCCAAAAAAGAAGAGAAATACAAGCTTCCATGTTTCTGGGAGAAAACCTGAAGGAATTAAACATCTTCGATGGAAATGTCATGGAAATTGTTCCTGATGAATCAAATGGGACTTCCGGTTTAGAAAAATTATTAATCCATCATAATCACATCCAGAACATAAAATCAGGAGCTTTTAATTCATTAAAGATCCTTAAGGTCCTTGACATTCCCCATAACGAAATAAAAGAAATTCAAGTTGGAGTCATGGATCCTTTAATCAATTTAGAAAGACTTGCAATTAGTTACAATCAAATAAAAGAATTGAACCCAATCATTTTTAATTCTTTAACAAATTTAAAAGAGTTATACCTGAACCGTAACAATTTAAAGGAAATTTCACCAGGAACGTTTAATAACGTAAAAAAATTATTTTTTTTAAAACTTGATCACAACAGTTTATCAGAAATAAAATCTGAATCATTCGAAGGTTTATCAAATTTGAATTCTTTAAACCTTGATTTTAATAGAATTGAGAAAATTGAATCTAACGCTTTTGATTCTTTGAAAAATTTAACTGTGTTGTATTTAAATGATAATAAAATTTTTGAAATTGATCCAGGAACTTTTAAATCTTTATTTAATTTACAAACACTTTCACTTCAATCCAATAATATAAAAGGGGTGAATCCTTTAACCCTAAAATTTCTTAAAAATCTTACACGTTTACGTTTGGATTTTAATCATATTTCAGAATTGAATCCTGAAACGTTTTCTTTCGGGGAAAATTTGCTAGAATTAAAATTAAATAATAATTTGCTAAAAGAAATCAAATCGGGTACTTTCGATTCTTTAAAAAAATTAAAAGATTTACATCTAGAATTTAATGGCATTTCTGAAATACAAAATGGAACTTTTGATCCTTTATTAAATTTATTATATTTGAATATGCGTTCTAATAATATTTCAGGGATTACGCCTGGAGTTTTTGATTCCCTAACTAAATTAAAATTTTTATATTTGGAATTTAATAATATTCCGGAATTAAAACCTAACACTTTAACCTTGTTAAAATTATTACAAGAATTATATTTAAATGATAATAAAATTAAAAGGATAGATCCAACGAATTTATTAAATAAAGATGGCTTGCATGTAATGGAATTGCAAAATAATAAAATTCAGGAATTAAAACAAGAATCTTTAATTTCCATGTGGAGATTACAAAGACTTAATTTGGAAAATAATCAAATCAGGGAAATAAAATTACAAACTGTTAAAAATCTGCAAACTTTAAAATACTTATACCTTAAAGGGAATAATATATCGGAGGTAAACATAACAAACCTGAAATTGTTCAGCGATTTAATAATTTTAAATCTTGATAATAATAATCTTACGAAATTAAAAGCGAATACTTTAAATATTTATACTTTGCAGTATTTGTTCCTTACCAACAATAACATCCGGGAAATAGAATCAAAAACGTTTGTTTTATTAGATAGGGTAGTAGAATTGAAGTTAGATTACAATTTATTATCTGTAATAAGGGTAGATATGTTTACAGGATTAAAAATATTAGAAACTTTAGATTTAAATAATAATAAAATAAAAGAATTAGAACCCAATTCCTTTGATCCCTTAGGACTTTTAAAATATTTACGTTTGCAATTTAATCTTCTTGAGGAAATAAAACCAAATATTTTAAATTCATTAAAAAATATTCTGGAAATTAATTTAAGGGATAATAAAATACGAAAAATGCATCCTGAAGGTTTTAAATCTTTAACAAGTTTAAGATTTTTATTTTTGGAAAATAATCAAATCCTGGAATTGCAACCTGGAACGTTAACTTCACTTACAGGGTTGCGATATTTATTTTTGAGTAATAACAGGATATCAAAAATAGAACCTGATCTGTTTGGATCGCAAAATGAACTAAAAGAGTTAAGAATAAAAAATAATACTTTATTTGAAATAAAGGTGGAAATTTTTGGAAAAATACCTAAAATTGAAATTGGAGATTTTAGTTTTAATCACATTTCGGAAATTAATACAGAATTACCATCCCCTATAACAATAAAATCAGATTTAATAAATTTATACTTGAATAATAATAACATAACGGAATTAAAACCCGAACTTTTAAATTCCTTTACTCGTTTAAAAATCCTAGACGTGAGAAATAATAAAATTTCGAAAATCCCTTCAGGATCTTTAGACACAATGGTTGATTTAGAACAACTTCATCTTGATAACAATATAATATTCGAACTGAAACCGTTTAGTTTAAACACTTTATATGCCCTTCAGAATTTTTCCCTTAACCATAATAATATTTCGGAAATTAAATTAGGAACTTTTAATTCTCTTGATGGGGTAACAATTTTAGATTTATCTTTTAATAAATTAATTATAATTGATAGCCAAAGTTTTGTTAACATGCTAAAATTAGAAGTTCTAATTTTAAGTTCTAATAATTTAACCCATATCGGGACAAATGTATTTGAAGGATTAGAATTTTTAAAAAAATTATACATGAATAATAATTATATAAATTATTTATATGAGAATTGTTTTGAGGGTTTGGAAAATTTATGGGAGCTCCATCTAGAGTTTAATTTCCTAGGAAAAATCGAATGTGGAGAATTTAATTCACTGAAAGGATTAAGAAATCTTTATCTAAGCCACAATAACTTAATCGCACTTTCTGAAGACTGTTTTGCGAAAAGTACTAAACTAGAGAATCTATACATCAATGATAATGATTTAAAATTCTTTGATGGAGGAAATTTTCTTTCTTACCATCCAAAGCTAGTTAACATTACTTTGAACAATAATGACTGGCAATGCAAGTCCTTGGAAGATACTCTTCGAGAATTAACTCAAGGTGGTGTTTCTGTTTTGGATAATAATTCGACAATTACTTGCAACTTTTACCACGAAGTACAAGAAGAAATTGTGGACAAATTTGAAGAGAATAGAGAATTTGTAATAGGTTTCTAAGGCATTTGTAAGCTTGGTGGAGCTGTATTTTAAAGTTTAAATAAATATAAGGATTATAATAATAATTTTTTTTGACGTTTGTTTGACGTTTATCTGACATAAATATTGTCGCTGGAAGACTCTAATGTTTTTCAGTTGTCATACAAATATTGTCAATAAAATTAGCCTTCTGATTGGGTCCATTTTTAAAAAAGGACGCTTCTGATTGGCTGACGGAATATGAATTGAATTGTCAGACAAAAATAATAATAAAAACAGTTACTAGGCAACCAAAGGTACTTCCTAATAATTAATCTATCTAGTATCAATTAACCACGAAATATCCTGTGTAGGTGTAGGGAAAAATCTATTCCGAATAATTTATTCTGAAACAGGGTCGCAAAATATACAAATTATTTTAAACTCCTTTGAGTTTTATTTCAAATAATTTTTTCAAATCAAAATTTAAATATTTCCAGTTTTAATTAAAATCATCATCGGTTATCCTTGAATGATGCAAGCGAAAGTAAGCTCCATGGATGAGACTCGTTATTAAAAAGACATCGCAGATCAAAACAAGTGTTAAATGATACAAAATTTTGTAACCGGTTCAAATCTATTTCAGTTTAGTAGAGAAAATTGTAATGTTGTTTGTTTCTGTTATTTTTATCGGACTAGCCCTGGTTTCTTCTGAAGGTACAGTGTTGGATCCATTATAATTCTAATAATTATTAAAAATTAATTTTTCAGAAATTGATTCCCCTTGTGTAACCCCAAATGGTGAAAAGGCAAAATGTGTTTCCATAAAAAACTGTTACGTAATCCAACAAGCCATAAAGTTTCTCGAAGACGATGCCATAGCGTTTGCCAAGCAATCGCAGTGCGGATATGAAGGCACACCTTTGGTATGTTGCGGAACTGTAGGCAAATTTGTTGATCTTCATGCAACAACACCACCACGTCGAAGAGTTTCCGAAAGACCAGCTGATCCATCATACAAAGCTGAACCTATTACTCATAATCTTTTACCCCCTGGTAGGATATGTGGTCGACAAAGCAAACCAAATCAATACATAGGAAAAAATATTACGGAATCACATGAATATCCTTGGATTGTTTCTTTAAATTACAAAAAGACTAATGGAAGTCCTGGTGGGGCTTTATGTACCGGGACATTAATTAACCGTAGATATGTGTTAACTTCTGCGAGTTGTCTAGAAATTCCAGGATATGTCTTGTAAGTTATTTCTGGTAGGTAAAAGTATTTTTGATAAGGACTTGGTATTACAGGACTAATATTCATTTGGGAGAATGGAATTTTAATGCTATAGGTGAGGGTAATGATTATTATGTCGATACAAAAAATAATACAACAGTTAAAAGAAGACAGGATTATAAAATAATCAAGAAAATGTCTCACCCTTATTATAATAAAATAAGTGGAAATAATGGAATTGCTTTAGTACGTATCGAAGAAACGATCGAGTATAATGGTAAAATAATTTTCAATTCGAATTTATAAGGAAACTAAATTTGTATTTTAAAGATTATATTATACCAATTTGTTTACCGCCTAAAAATTTTCCTCCACCCCTTCCAGGGACTATAATGGAAACTGCAGGTTGGGATACAACAAAAGAAGGTAAATATTAAAGTAACGTTTAATTTTTTTAAATTTAATTATTTTTCAGGTTATTTAACTGGAATTAAACTAAAGGCGAATTTTACTATGGTATCTGCAGAAGAATGTAACAAAACTTACGCAAACTACACTTCCAATTTCGTAAACAAAATTTGTGTTAAAACTGCTAAAGGTTTTAGAATTGAAGATTCAGGAAGGCCACTTTTAAGAAACTATGAAATACCAGACCCTAAAAACGAACGCCACTGGTATCAAGAGGGAATACTTTTTAAACAAGATCCTTTAAAAGGGAATGGGACTTCTATTGAACTTTATATGAGGGTTTCAAGATACCATACTTGGATTTTAAACACCATAGAAAAATCCTAGATAAAATGTTTCTTTTCCAAAGACACCATGAAATTAAAATAAATTTTTGATGAATATTTATAATTTATTGCAGATTTTTTTTTAAATATAACGCATATTATATCCTACTGTGATTTTTTTCAACAATGAGGTTTATCCACGCAGTTGATTTTCATTTTCATCATTCAAGGTTAACCGGTGGTATAATCTTTTTAATGAAAACAAAAAATAAATAAATCTTAAAAATCAACACAAAAATATTGATTTGTAAAATACGTCGTTCCTTTCTGAACCGTTAAACCCGGATGCGTTCAACTTTAACTGTCGAAAATTAAAATATTTCGTTTTTGATATTTAACGGTAGTTCGCGAGGTAACATTTGAAATCACTTGAATGCGTAGCGAGAAACACCATATACGGGTTCGATACGTACAGAAGAGAGACAGGCATCTAATTTACTAACGCAGCGGAAGTTCGCGATTTTCTCATCAACCGTACATTTTAGCTATATGACTACCTTATACTATGTGATAGACAATTCAATTTTGCATTCAATTATATAATAATATACAGGGTGTTTCATTTAAAATAACAAAGTTGCTTATTGTACTGTGGAAACCGAACACCCTGTATACGTGATATAAATTTAGGAGAATGCAGAACTATATATTGAACAACTTTTATATTTAAACTTCTTTCATATTTTGACTAATAAAGGAGCTATAGGAGTATTAATTTTCGATTTTCAAAACCTCGTAGAGGGCGCCGCGCCGCGCCGCAGTGAAATTCTAGCATTAATCTAAAAACGAAACTGGACCTAACACCAAGCTGCATAAATGTAGAAAATTTAAACAAAATCGTGTGGCAATGTTTCAAAAATTTCAAAATTTTTGGAAGAGCGCCACACCCTTGCGACCGTTTTTGGATTTATTAAATAAATGTTTCCTAATGGTATAGTAGCGCCAAAGGGCTTTCAAACAAGTTGTTCCTGAACCTGATCAGATAACTGGTTATGGGCCGTTAAAGTCAATATTTACAAGATAAGATTTAAATTTGAACTCTGATACTAGTTATTTTTTTGAAGTTCAATCAGACACTTTATACAGGGTGTTTCTAAAATAGGGTTCCAAACTTCTACAGCGTGTAGTACTCATCAAAATAAGGCAAACAGTTCTAATAATAATAAACATATGGCCTAAAACGCACCCCTAGGGAGTTACAGGCCTTTAAAGGGGTTCATATGAAATTGGTTTTTTTCTGTTGTTTGAAGAACGGTAACAGACAAATAGACAAAATTATGGGAATTTACTTAGTTTTTCATTCTGAATAAGACGTGCTAGTACATTTTTGATTTTTAAACTCATGGGCGTCCCTTTCAGGGGGAGGCAAGGGTTTTTCACCCTGTAACTTTTTTTTGTTAAACATTCTTTTAATTTTTACCATAAATTTAGAATTTTTGGACATTTTTATGTAAAAAAGGCCCTCTTTGTTTAAATCAATATCGGCAACCTTTTTCGAGTAATTATTAATATTCAAATCCTTCGGCCTAATAATTTGAAAAATGGTAATCTTCAAACTCAAATTACTCGAAAAAGGTTGCCGATATTGATTTAAACAAAGAGGGCCTTTTTTACATAAAAATGTCCAAAAATTCTAAATTTATGGTAAAAATTAAAAGAACGTTTAACAAAAAAAAGTTACAGGGTGAAAAACCCTTTAAGGGCCTGTAACTCCCTAGGCCATATGTTTATTAGAACTTTTTGCCTTATTTTGATGAGTACTACACGCTGTAGAAGTTTGGAACCCTATTTTAGACACACCCTGTATATGCTTTCTTAATCTATGAAACAATAAAACAACTGGTATCAAATTCAAAATATAATTCAAAATATAATAGGTGCCGCTCACAAATCAAAAAGCATTGAGAGTATTAGACAGTTCTAATATCAAACCTAAATTAGCAACAAAAATAGATTTGATGGACCACAACTATTTGAAGACAACACACGTGCTGAAATGTCAATACATTAAAGTAGTTTAGAGGTAAGGAATAGGACGATCAATTGTTGCATAATTGTAGACAAGAAATACTTCACTAGAATGGTACATAAATTGGAATTCCGTCATATACTTTCCACTGCGGACGAAGGGAGGAAATTTAGAGCCATCTGGTGCAAAATTGTACATGCAATATTTCTTTCCCTAATCAGAGATTAAAATTAAAAGCTGCATATTTTACTGATTAGAAAGCTTTACCTTCAGCAATGGACAGATAATATTTCCATTTTCTTTTGATATCGCATTTAAACCAAATGCATTGGAACCTAATGCTCTACAAAGATTAAATTGGAAACGTAATGGAAACTCGCGGTATTCATTACTGGCAAATCTGTACACTTGTGTAATTACCTGTAATCGTAATTTACATGAAATCTTACAAAGACTTACTATACTTTAAATAATACGTACCTCTATATCGTTGCCCATATCCATTTTAAGAATAAAACTGGCATTAATAACGGGGGTTGTACGGTTGAATTTAAAAGTACGAAGTTGCAAATTACCAAAACTTGCGTTAATACGAATTAATTCAGTTCGTTCGTAAATCAGTTTGTAATCATTTTGATGAAACTTGCTTAAAAGATTTGAAGCAGGGTTGGCTGTAGTTGAAGTAGTTTTATTATTTGGACGATTTCCCAAAGTACCAAAAACAGCAACAATAATTAATAACAAATAACTGAACAGTAAATTTCCCATTTTTTACAAAATCGAGTTGTAAGTAAAATATGGAAAAAGTTTTAAACACAACACGTTCTGCTGAGTTCTAGTGGTTACTTGACAATATATTTCCTGTTTTTGTACTGTTGGCATTTTATTAAAACGAAATTATGTTTCAACTGGTATTCATTATTGGACGTAATTACTAAAAGATCGCTGTGTAATGACAGGGTTCTTTTTACAGTCAGGGACTATTTGAAATTTATCGGATCCTATCAGTCATAGGTCCAAAATTATTATGGTAATCTACGATGATGGTTCAAATACGAACTGAAATTTGTCAAGATTATTTTTTTTATCTACTCTGGTTTATATTTCTCTAATAATCGCATATAAAACCCCAGTAAAAAAATTCATTAAATTAAGATAATCAGATAACAATCATAACAGAAGCACTAACAAAATCCAAACCGATAGGGCAATGCAAGAAATGTCCAAAAGGTAGAGGGCTTTGCTCTTTAGCCTCCCACACCGATTTCGGTAACCCCCCGTGCACATTCTATTTATATGACCCAGCAACCTTATTTGATGACTTTTAATCTGTCCCTAATTTCTGTGTTTCGGATTCAGTGCATCTTTGTTACCCCCTCTATTTTTCTCAGCATCTTCATTTCAGAAGAAGAACAAGACCAAGCTAAGATTTAAATTCAAACTCTGTCAGGTGGAGTTATTCTTTTGAAGTTCAATCAGACACTTTATATATTTTTTCTTAATTTATGAAACAGTAAAACAACTGGTATCAAATTCAAAATATAATTCCAAATATAGGAAATACCGTTAACAATTCAAGAAAGCATAGAAAATATTAGACCGTTTTAATATCAAACCTAAATTAACAACAAAAATAGGTTTGATGAACTACAAATCTTTGAAGACAACAAACGTGCAGAAATGTAAATACATTAAAGTAGTTTAGAGGTAAGGAATAGGACGATCAACTGTTCCATAATTGTACACAACAAATACTTCACTAGAATGGTACATAAATTGGAACTCCCCCATATACTTTCCACTGGGGATGGAGGGAGGAAATTTAGAACCATCTGGTGTAAAATTGTAGAAGTACAATTTCTTTCCCTAATCAAGAATTAAAATTAACAGCTGCATATTTTACCAGTTAGATAGTTTTACCTTTAGCAATGGACATACAATATTTCCATTTTCTTTTGACATCATATTGAAACCAAATGCATTGGAAGTTAATGCATTACAAAGATTAAATTGGAAACGTAATGGAAACTCTCGGTATTCATTACTGGCAAATTTGTACATTTGTGTAATTACCTGTAATCGTAATTTACACGAAACCTTAAAAAGACTTACTATACTCTAAATAATACGTACCTCTAAATTGTTACCCACATCCATTTTAAAAATAAAACTGGCATTAACAACGGGGGTTGTACGGTTGAATTTAAAAGTACGAAATTGAAAATTACCACAACTCTCGTTAGACCGAATTAATTCAGTTCGTTCAAAAATCACTTTGTAATCATTTTGATGAAACTTGGTTAAAAGTTTTGAAGCAGGGTTGGCTGTAGTTGAAGTAGTTTTATTATTTGGACGATTTCCGAAAGTACCGGGAACAGCCATAACAATTAACAACAAATAATTGAAAAATAAATTTCCCATTTTTTAAAACCAGAACTTCAAACAAAATATGCAACACAATAGAATGTGTATAGTAGTTGCGACTGTTGTTTGGAAATGTGGGGTTTGTACTTCCTGTTTTATAATGTTGATTGCCGTTTATATGCTTATATGTTCCAACTGAGATTCACTATTTGATCTAATCATAAAATGATGATTATGAAATTTATTTTTATTTACATTCTAGGACAATATTACGAATTTATCTGATGCTATAATAGGTCCAATTATTATGGCGAGGGACGTTGATGGCACAAATTTAAACTGTAGAAACTGAAACTGTGTAGAAAATTTAAACAAAATCGCGTCTCCAGTTTTTTTGTAATAATTTTTCAAAAATTTCAAAATTTTTGGAATAGCGCCGCGCCGCGCCGTTGCGACCGTTTTTGAATTTACTTATAATTTGTCGGAAAATAAATGAAGAAGATACATTGGGGAGGCAGAGGGAACATAAAGTATCAAGATTAAGTGGAAAATCAGGGGAGAAATGTAACATTTAGTAAAAGAGATCGACAGCAAAGGGGTGAGCAATTTGAAGGAATATTACACAACTCCAAGAAGCGAGTAAAAGAGAAACGCGAAGGACGCGCGTACGAGAGAGAAAAAAAGACAACAACACAACATTACAAAATATTCTGAAAGTTTTATAATTCTTACATTACATAACAGTTCCTTATCTGATAATAATAATTTTTGGTGGTTCTGCAGGTTTACAGCACTAAACATGTGCCTACAGTCCGTAGAAACTTTTTCCCCATAGCCTTCCCAATCTGAAGGAAGTCTTTCTAATGCTTGAACTCAAGCTGGGAAAAGAATCTCGTCTTAGCTATCCATAAATCAATTTCGACATGGACCATTCAATTTTTTTCTATTAATGCCAAAAAGATATTTATTCTAGTACATCTCTGACGAAGTTTGTTTGTAAACATATCTATGATGACGTCTAAAAATTTAATTTGCAAACTAATGACGTAGATTGAAGTTCAAAACGTGATTAGGATTATCCTAAAAATAAAATATTAAATTGGCATTGTTAACCTTGATAACATACAAATGTCGTATATTTATACACCCACAACCTCCAATTACGTCAGCATTTGTACAATACCGGTCTATAGTCTCATCAAAACCTGAAATCATGTTAATTAGTATTTTCAAACTTTATAAAAATCAACTATCCATAGTTTGACTTTTAATCGTGTTCAAACAACCTTAAGGAAAAGTTCACGTATATTTTAAATACCGGAAGTTAAAAAAAATCTTAATTGAATAAAAAAAGTGCCCTAACAAGTTGTAAACTGTAATTCCACGTGAGTCACTTGCGGCGTTAGGAAAATTAATAAAACCTTTTACATTCTAAAAGTGAGAAACAAACTGCATATTTCTCATCTGACAAACTTTTGCACCTCCTCGTGTTTCGATTCTTTTACACCATTCGGATACTGAGTTTCGAACTGAGAACAATGATTAAAATTAATTTTATCTTGCACGTGTTATTGTTAGGTAAGTTTTGGTTTGGTTTCAGTGAGGGATTTCCTACTAAAGTGTGTTTCTTGTAGTGTGCGTCTTTGGTTTAACCCAAAGCAATGTGGATTTACAATGCGTGCCTTTAAGGAATTGCCAAAAGTTGTTAAATTTGTTAAAGCAACCAATTAATGAAAATACCATTCAAATTCTGAGAACAGCACAATGTGGATTTGAAGGAAATTCTCCTCAAGTTTGGTGTGCAAAAGTATCGGCACCAAGTTGCCAAACTCCTGATGGACATCCAGGTATGTAAAATAAATTATTAAAAGAGTTGGAAATATTGGGGAAATTCAAAAAGTCCAAAACTAAATGTCCTTATCTAAAATTTGGCAATAAAGAAAGCCGGAAAAACAGAGTGTATAAACAATTTCTGAAAGGGATAATTTTTAAATTCAAACAATTGTATTTAATTTTTTTTATTCGTTTACTCAAGATTACAAAATATTTTTTAACTGAGATGTGGTGCAAGATATCTCAACGTGTGTTAGAAATTTAAATCAGTTTCCCATAGACCAATAAAAAAATTAACCAAAATGGCAATGCGCAATAATTTTTTATTCTTTTGTGGTTTTCTTGTATAATTTTCGCATTTTAATGTGTTTGCCGGATCTATTGTGTCGTACATTGTTGCATTTCTTTTAACTCTAACACATTTTTTGTGCCGACAAGAGTAATTAATTACGTCTTGATTATTTATATTATCCCGATAGAAATTCCAAACAAATTGTAAATACCAAAGACATCTTCATGTAAATTCTAAGGGAAATTATTGTAAAATTAGCATACATTTTTACAAACAATTTATTTAATAAAAAGAAATTATAGGTTGTTTTCAATTTTATTCAACAATAGCGCAACCAGAATTTCAAGTTCTGCAATAGAGAAAAAACGTGCAAAAATATAAAAAAAAACAATTAAGCATACATTATGCAAATTGGCTTAAAGGAGGATGCAAGAAAAGTACCTCCGGGGATTAACATTTGAACTTAAAAGAATTTTTTAGAATGATTCATCTCATCAAAGTCCGTTCGGAATATTTTCAAATTTATGTGTAGAAGCGGTAGAAGCCGATAAAACTAAAAAAGGTTTACGAGAAAATTTTCGGTTTTCAAGAAAATGTCGACTCAAAAGGTGTTCTACGATTATTTTGAAAACAATTGCCGTTACGAAAAAATTTTTCAGATAAAATTTAAAGAGAATTAAATTCTCTACAAGATATCTTTATATAAAGTTTTCAGGAAATGTAACGGTTTTCATAACAAAGTGACGTAAGAACAGTCAGCGTAAAATTTTCTGATTTTCCTTACTGCATCAAAAGGGTTTTCACGGATTATCTTAAAAAAAGTTACCTTTACGAACAAGTGTTTCAAATAAAATTTCAAGAGTAGTTAATTCTCTACAAGATATCTCTGTATAAATTTTTCAGTAAAACTCATGGTTTTCATGAAAAAGTGATGTCAAAACAGACGGCGTATAATTTTCTGATTTTCCTTACTGCATCAACAGGATTTTCACGGATTATCTTGAAAACAGTTGCCTTTACGAAAAAGTTTTTCAAATAAAATTTAAAGAGCATTAAATTATCTACAATATATTTCTATATACATTTTTCAGGAAATGTAACGGTTTTCATGAAACAGCGACTTAAAAAAAACAGCGTATAATTTTCTGATTTTCCTTACTGCATCAAAAGGATTTTCACGGATTATCTTGAAAACAGTTGCCTTTACGAAAAAGTTTTTCAAATAAAATTTCAAGAGTAATAAATTCTCTACAAGATACTCCTGATTAAATTTTTCAGAAAATTTAACAGTTTCCGAGAAAGAGCTACGTTAACAAAAGCCAACGTACATCTTTTTGATTTTACTTTCTGCATCAAAATGGTTTTTCAGGATTATTTTGAAAACAGTTGTCCTTACGAAAAAACCATACAAACAAAATCTAAAGAGAATTGAATCCTCTACAAAACATGTTTCACAATATTTTTCATTAAGTCAAGAGTTTCTCAGAAAAGTCAATACCCCACCGTGGATATAAGAAAATCTAGTTATAGGCGGTTTTTATTCGTTTATCTTTTTAAACCTTGCTTAAATATTTACAACGCAATGATTCATAGTTCAAACCTTGAAGATGAACTAACTTTACCGATTTTTTAATTACAGTGTCAATTCGCATCTAACCTATTATTATTTATTGCAGGAACGTGTAGACCGATAAAAGAATGCGAACCTTTCGTGCAATTACTACAATCCCCAAATGGACTCTCCACGGATATAATAACATACCTGCAGAAATCCCAATGCAAAGAACCAAACGTACAAACCCAAACAATTACAATATGTTGTCCAACAGATCAGAAAAACCTGTTAACAAAACAACCCATCATATCAACCGAATCACCTACACCTTTACCATTAATAAATACTGAACCTGCAGAACCCCAAGATCGTCCAAGTTTCTTACCAGCAAATGATGAATGTGGTTTACAAGCAGCTAACAAAATTATTGGGGGAAAAGTAACAGAAATTGATGAGTTTCCATGGACAGCACTTGTAGAATATCATTTAAAGGCTCGTGTTAGTACAGCCTGTGCTGGGACTTTAATCAGCGCGAAATATGTTGTAACAGCAGCACATTGTGCTGATGATTATGCCATAAGAGTAGCAGGAAACCCGTAAGTAGTTTAAAATATGAAACTTAAATCTATTAGTTATTTGGCACGAAAAGTGCTACTTTCGTGCCGCAGTTTACATCACCGGAAAATTAGTTACGCAATTATTTTTTTTTAGAACCAACGTTATACTTGGAGAGTTTGATAAAAGTACTGCAAGGGATTGTATAAATTACTTAGGAATTGAAGATTGTGCCGATCCTCCACTTAAAGTTCCCATCGAAAAAGTCATCATCCATGATCAATGGTACACAAGACCTAAAGCTCAAATAAACCATGACATCGCATTGCTTCGTTTAGGATACTCTGTTAGGTTTACCGATTTTATCAAACCAATTTGTTTACCTTCTTCAAGTTTAATCATTGGGGAAAAAGAAAAATTAGTGGTAGCAGGATGGGGTCAAACCGAGAATGGTAAGGAAAATCAACTTTTTTACTTAATAATCCTTAAAAGTAATTTTTTAGGTGCTCCAAGCTCTGTAAAATTAAAAACAACAATCACAATGGCAAATAGGGATTTGTGTATTCAAAAATACATGTCTGACAAGAAAGTAATGGTCGGGGATGGAGAAATTTGTGTTGGAGGTGAAGAAGGAAAGGATAGTTGTTCAGGAGACTCAGGAGGACCTTTAATGGTTTCAGTGAATACACTTGGAAGTGGAGTTTGGTTTTTAATTGGAATTGTATCATTTGGTTCTAATCAACCCTGTGGGATAAAAGATTATCCTGCTCTATATACATATTTACCAAAATATATTGATTGGATTTATAGAACAGTCGAATCTTGATTTTAAAAAATCAAATTTTGGAATATTTTGTTGGAATTCGTAATGAATTTGGTTTGTAACATAACCCAGTGATTTCAGCTTTTTTTATGAGACGCTTTATAATGTGAATGATTTGTTAAATATTTTATTTAGAAAAAAACGAGATGTTTATTATTAAAATAAAAATACTAACAATATACTATTGTTACTTTTTTTTATTACACGATTTATTTGTTTTATTTTATCCTTTTTTTATATTTTACACGTCATGCACTCCTGAGACGCCTACTGTAGAGGTTATATATCCCCCCCCCCTTATCTAATACTCAAGACGAAATAAAAATACGAGAAATGACGAGACCTGGACTTGAAGCCGGGACTGTTGAAAAAACTCTACAAGATTGCAAAATGTCAACCTCGTGAGATTACCACCGCCCCAACTGGACAGGAGTTAAAAAATTTTCTGATGAGCTCCGTAAGTCCGAAACCAAGTTGCCTAACTTTAGACGACTGGGCACAGCAGATACGTTTTATTAGATCTACAACCCTGCATAGGCCCGGTCGTCATTGGAAATCTTTTGGACCGAAAATAGGAAAATGTTAAAAAGAATAAAAGAAAGTTTTGATGTGATTGGATTTAAAGGTAACCTTGATTTGGAAAAGTTTTGGCTCTACTTTCGTAGACGTCCTCTAAAAAATATGAACTATAACATATCATAACCCCTTCTTCATAGCGCGATGCATCTTCAACCCCCACCAAGACCAAAAAGAGCAAAACTCCCCGATATCCACACCCTATTATCATTAGAAAGAAAAACGTACAACAATGTCATTGTTATTTTCTTTATTAGACAATTTTATTGTTGAAATAAATTCAATAAATTTAAAATAATTGTTTATTGATATTTACTTCTTCCCCTGATGGTTTGTATTGTTATTAGCGGCCCTATTATGAGCTGCTGTAACCTTAGCCGCATTAGACAAAGCTCTGGCAACTTGTCCCCTTGTAAATTGTCCCCAAGCACGTGGTAAATCGGGTCTCTTCTTTAAATCCACCTCCCCACCTTTAATCCCCTCCATCATATCTGTAATCGCAGGACCTTTCTTTGAACTTCCTGCGGCAGAATCTCCAACGCTACGAGATTTATTTAACATCCCAAATTTCCGCTCATCTTGTGCCCTAAGAGCACCATTCTTCTTGAGGGAATAATAAATGTGTTCAACAATTCCATAACTTCTTACCAAAAAATCACGTTGGGCAAAGCGTTGTAAACGTTCTTTTTCATCAGCTTCCACAATCATTTGTGGATCAAACGAACTTTTGATGCTTAGCGGAATCGGAGGTAAGGAATATTTCGTCGCACTACGACGTGGTGGTTCGGAAACTTTTTGTTTTAAAATTATAGGTCTAGGGGGTGGAGGTGGAGGAACTCTTTTGGCCGCTTCCATTTTCGCTTTTAAAACCATTTCATCACGCATTGCGGCTTGGGCTGATTCCCTAGCACGACTCGATACAGTATCACAATAAAGTGAAGCTTGTCCTTGACTGAAGAATTTTCCGTAAGTTACATCGGCATGGGACGTTGGGTAAACCAAACGGAATCCACCACGATGTGCCATCTCGTGTTTGTAGTATTCGGTGAAAGAACGTGGGTCTGCCGCGGCATCCTTATTGGAACCATAAAGTAAACGATCCCTTACTCGTTTCTTGTCTTCTCGCATTATTTTTCTTTTATCACAGTGATGTAAGTTGAGCATGTTGAACATATCACCAAGCATTGCTTCTTTAACTTCACAATCAAGATCTGTATCGGTGTGGAAACTGGGGGAATGGTTGACTTCGAGTACTTGCGGGTTTAACCTTTTATCCAAGAGAATGTCGGTGCCTAAAAGTTCAGCACATGCTGGAACAACATCATGGTTGGGAAAACAAGCAAGGTAGCTGTGTTGCAGGATAGGCCAAGCACATAAAATTGTTTTGATTATGACGTCATCAATTCTACGCCATAATTTATCAACGTCGTGTCCTAAACTACGAAGATAACCACTGAACCATGTTAGTTTCCTTTTGCTACCAGCCTCGGTGTCTAAATTATAAGTTCGGCTATGTTTGTTAACTGCGTAATTGGTTAGGTGCATGAAGACGTTGGTTATATTAACCCCAGTCGGTTCCTTGTACCGGCTTGTAGCAAACCGAACTAATCCTTCCTTGTAGATATAAACCCTTAAAGGATCACAGGAGGTTATTAAAGTGTAAACCCTCAGATCGAATTTGTAACCATCAATCAGGAAAGGACGTGTGATGTAAACTTGACAAACCACCCGATCTGTGGGTTTAACATCCCTTAAGTTTTTGGTGATGTAAATTCCTCTGCCTTGACTTCCCGCGTCTGGTTTCATAATAAATGTTTTATTTTTTCTCAGGCGGCTGTAAGATAAAGCTTCACCAAGATCAGCAGGTAAGCACCAGGTCTTAGGGAAAAAATTGTATTCCTTGGGAAAAAGACGTTGCATCCTGTTTAAATTTCTTGCCAATAAATCTTTACGGCATATTTCTAACATTCCGGGAAAATGGTTGATTCGTTGGAAACGTTTCATTTCCTTGCATCTTTCCACGGCTATTGATAAGTCGGTCCAGTATAAATTCCAATTTTCCGAATCTCCAACTTCTTTAAATCCTAATTTGGATGAGACTCTGCGGACTACGTCATATCGACAGTTTGTGAGGCAAACTGAAATTGTTTTTTTTCTTTTTCTACGTTTCAGTGCAGATTTGGCACTGCTTACCTTTTCTGCACTTTTTGTAACTATTTCTGTACGTATGCACTGTTTGGTATTTTCAAGTTCGGTTTCGCTGGTTGAGGTAGAGGAATCGCTGCTAGCGACCGCGGGCAAATTTGTTACAGATTCATCACCCATTACAAATTGTGAATGTAATAGTTATCGGTAAATACATTTCAAATTTTTTGTTACTTAATTTAAAAAATTCTACACCTTTTTGGTAAATAATAAGGCTAAGATCAGTTTCTGACAAGGTGGAGACGCACTTATATGGACGTCATTATGACACCACAGATGGTATGATTAAATAACAATTAATAGAAACAACGGGTTTCCAAAGCAAACTTCTTCCAAAAACACCTAAGGAAGATTTTTCAACCATCACCATTCAAATCCAGGAAAACATTTACATATCAGATCCGGTTTCAGGTTAAAAATTTCTAATTAATTATTTTTATATTTTTTAATTCGAGTTTCTGTCTTATTCCGGCATTGAATAACCGTAGTTTACAGTAAATACTCGAAATTAGACTCTAAACCCGGAGTATTGACTTTTAAACCAACGAAAAATCCCAAACATTCTATATTTTGCACTCAAACCCGGAGTTTTTGCAATTTTAAGTAGGTACCTAAAGGTTCCTAAAAACTTATTTGAAAAATCCAGAAGGACCGAAAAATAGTGGAAAAAAAATAGAAAGACAAATTCCTATAAGAAACTCTAACTCCGGGGTATATAAAAATTCTGAATATTTTTAGTGTAGACTTGATGTTCAGATTTGAAAACCCGGAGTTTTGTATTTCACACCCCGGAATTTTAATTTCATTCAGACATCTTGAATTAGAAGGTTTTTGCCCGGAGTCGATGATAAAATTCAAAATTTTAGACGCGACGTTCTACTGGCAAACCCCGGAGTTTTGCTTAAATCCGGAATTATATCTTGTAGGAAATTTTACTCTCTATAATCCCCAGAATTTGCGTTTTGACGGGAAAATTTATATTAGAATATTTTAAGCAGCAATTCGACGATTAAATTTGGAACTTTCACTACATACTCGATATTCAGACTTTTGCCCCGGAATTTTCGCCATACACCCCGGAAGTTTACTTTTAGCCAGAACATTTTTTGTACTAGATGCTAATTATTCGCCTAGATATTCTTCTCTTTTCAAGCGGAAATTTCTAGTATAAACTGGAATCCCGGAATAGTGTACAACGAATCTTTCCTATAAGATGTTTTCTTTTTGGAATTTGCAACTCGAACTTGACCCACTGAACCCGGAATCTGGATAATCAGGATTATTCAAGCCCGGAATTCCTTTTCCAAATCCGAAAATAAAAAAAGTAATCACAGGATCATACGACAAACTTTTTGTCCTGTCTGGAAAACCCAGAATTTAATTTTTTATTTCAGAATTCTATTTTTGAACTCAGAATTCTATTTTTAACTAGAAGTTTAATTTTAATAACAAAATGACTTGTAAATTGAGTTTAATATCATGAAATTTTACGTTGACATAAGAATTTTTAATTTAAAAAAAGTTTACTGAAATAAAAAATCGAAGAACAATTTTTAATCTTGGAATTACGTTTTGAGTCAAATTTGTTTACAATATTTAAAGATAAATAATAAAAATCAATAGTTGTTCTACTCATGATTTGTAAACCGTGTCCTATATTTGCGCAATTAATTTGCACAAACATTAATTTTTGTAGCGCTTTCCCCGACCTTAACCTCCTTTAATCCTCAAACCTCTGATCTGTAATAAAAATAAATTCTACATGAATTTAACCATTTATGAACCAAATAAATAATTAATAAAAAAATAAATTTAATTAATAATTGTTATTAAAAGCAATCACTATTTTCTTTAAAAAATTGATAAACTTTTGATAACCTATACTATAAAAAATATTTGTAAACACAAACAAAATTTTTCCTCGAATAAAATGGGTTAAAGGTTATAATTTATTTATAATCTGCTATTTAAAATTACTCAGTCCCCACTTGATGTGTTAATTCTTCCAAGACACGTATCCTCAGTGTGTCCTACAAAAACTTTCAAGGTAAACAGCCTAAAGATTCATTGACATCTTAACGATGGCTGTGTTGCGTTGCATGTTACTGCTTGTTGGTTATCTAACGTTTGTGGCTTCAGGTAAGTAAAAAAAAATATTTTTTTTACATATTATAATTTTTTTTATCATGAACAGAGCTCTGTTCTACGCCAAATTCAACGGAAGGGGAATGCATAGATATTAATCAATGTCCTCAGCTTCTGGACTTGCAAAAAACGTTACCTTTAACCCGAAAAACCGCAAATTTTCTTCGTAAGTCACAATGTGGGTTTAAAGGAACCGAACCACAAGTTTGTTGCCCTAATAGTAATAATGTAGAACGTCCTTTTGTAATACCAACCCGAGTACCTTCATTTGGTAATCGGTTTGGTGAAGAAATTGAATCTACCACAAAATGTGGGATACAATATTCTGGGGATAGAATATTCGATGGGACAGTCACCGAACTTGAGGAATTTCCTTGGATGGCACTTTTAGCCTATAAAACAGGTTTGTACGTTTTCAGAAACGAAAGAAAAATTTTCAAATTAATTTTGGTTTTAGCTCAAGGGGTTGGATTAGCTTGTGGAGGAGTTTTGATAAACCAAAGATATGTTTTAACAGCTGCCCATTGCGTAAAAGGACCAGACGTTGATAAAATTGGAGAACTGTAAGTTTTTAGGGGATTCCCCAATCTTCTCTTATTAAAATAATTCTTCTTAAATGTTCTGAGGGTCCGAATCCTCATTGGGACCGTCTTAATAGCTGCGAGAATCAAATGCACCCTTAAATAAAAAATTCCCCTGACAAATCAATAAAAAACACTTTTCCATTTTTTGAAGATTAATTTTTTAGGATTTTTCTAGAGTAGCTGTACGACTAGGGGAGTATGACACTCAAACATTAGAAGATTGTGATGAAACTACAATGGATATTGAAGAAAATTGTGCACTACCACCCGTAGACGTTTATATTGAATCCGTGCACCCCCATCCTGATTATAAACCCGGAACTCCTGAAAGGCATCACGACATTGCTCTTATACGACTCTCGAGTCAGGTTAATTACACAAGTAAGAATTTTATTAATTTATAACTAATTACTAATTTTTTTTTTAATATTCAAGGATACGTACAACCAATTTGTGTACCAACCGAAAAACAACAAGGCATTCTTGCGAATCCTGGAACAGAACTCGTAATATGCGGATGGGGAAAAACCGAAACCGCTGGTATAAAATCCTACAACACCCCCCCCCCGCCCTTTAGATGACCTAATTATTTTTTTGCAGAGGGAAGCGGAATTAAATTAAAAGCTAAAGTCCCATTGGTAACCCAAAATGATTGCAAGAGTCCTTATCAAGCTAAAGGTATCCATCTTGGAGCAACACAAGTTTGTGCAGGTGGGGGAAGCAAAGATTCTTGTAGGGGTGATTCTGGAGGACCTTTAATGTTCGAGGATAAATCAGATCCTTCAGAAACAAGATGGTATGCTGTAGGGGTAATTTCTTTCGGTTCGAGTCCTTGTGCTAAACAAGGAGTTCCAGCTGTTTATACCAGAACTGTTTCTTATCTAGATTGGATTAAATCCATTATTAAACCTTAAATGTGGTGTTCATAATTTAAATTGTTAATTAATAAAATCTTGATTGGAACTTGGTTTTTCCCTTAATAATATCGTAATGATTAAGGTGTAAATTTTGGTAAGAAAGGGAATTGGGTTAAAGGATTAAAAAAAGATCTTTGGGCAGGGTCTTCTCACCTTGGGAAAATGTTGGGAGCTTTTCCCAGAAATACCATGCTCTCGAGTCTTTACTGACCGGGCAATATTATGGGATGTCGGATCTCACACGTCTGGTAAGATGGTAAACAGGAAGAATAGGAATAGGACAGTCGCCCCAAATAGTCGCCTTTTACGACCGGCAGGGGATTCCCTGGGCCTATTCTTCATCCGGAACCCAGACGGATACGTTCAGATAAATTTAATAAACGATTTTAAGACTACCCGCATTGAGTTTACTAATGATTGGCTATAATTGTTTAAACTTAATATTTATCTACCAATTCCATATGTGTGAAAACTGAAAAGAGGTGGAAACTTTGAACCATTAAACATGTAATGTATTATACGCTGTTATGGTTCTAAAATTTGAGCTTCTGAATAAAATTATTTAGTACAATGAAAGTCGTAACAATTTTATTAGTACTAGTAATGGGAAGATATCCATTTAAAGCGGCTGCGATATTTGAGAAACTGTCAAGGCATTTATTTACGGCTCCATAGATGCTTTACGCGGATGTAAAGCTCGCATAAACCGCGTCGTAAAGTGCTGACTGGTTTCAGGGCGCATATTAAACATAGCGTTTGCTTCAATATTTTTACAACCTATAAACCGGGAGAGCGACAACTTTACAAAGACGAAACGTGACAAAGTACCCTCGTAAATTGTACAGAGAATACCTAAACTTGCATAACAATCGCCTCAGAGGAAACATAAACGCATTTTAGTAGTAATTTTTATTAGGGAAGTAAAAAATTGATAACCAGATGCAACCACTATTTTTTTTCTTTTCATCAACCCCTAGGTAACAGAAGAATCGGCAAACAAAATTTTGATTTGAACCCTCCACTTTGGAAAATAAATCCTACACATCATCCACACAAACACGTGGGAATTCTGATTTATAACGCTCCCTTAAAAATAGGAACTCATTTCATATAAATCTCACCCCTGTCAGTACCTAATGCGTATTCTAATGGCTATTTAAAGGGTGCTAAATAGAAACAAGTCAAAATTTTAATTACAAAAAATAAAAATCGTTGCCTTGGTGAGTTTAGGGGATGACCGGACAAAGGGAAAATTACAAATTCGTCAGGTTCACTTTTAATAATTGCATCAAAGGTAACTATACATACACGACCATTATTTTCTACGTCCTAAAAGGCGTAAAGGTAAGGGTTGAATTTGAACGGTTCACCGATTTTTGATACTAAACACCGCATCATAGGTTGCCATGGAAATTAAAGCTTGAACGAGTAATTGCGGTTGAGGTGAATTTCCCTTACTACCTATTTCATATTTTTTCCATATATGCAAAGGATCTAACAAAAGGGAAAACCTCAGCATTTTTATAATTGACAGGAAGAAAGATTTTTTTTCGGAAACTATACTCAAAGTGGAGGACTTCCTAAGTCGTTAAGGAAGTGGCACGTACAAACAAGTTGTTCGTCGAAGGTTTTAATAGTTACGAGAGTTAGCACCCCAGAAGTTGTCAGCGACACTGGCTGCAATTAGTGTGGGTAGGCCGAGGACGTCACAGGCACTCACCACTGTTATATTTGGTTGAGAATTCGAGGATTCTGTCTTTAACACATTTCTAATCAAATTAAAGAGAAGTCGTAATTGTTTTTGGGAATTAATTGAAGGGTTTCAAAAGAAAATTATTAGATCTTAGCAGGAAATATTGGAAAAAAATAATCTGAGGTAATACCAAGAGGATTCTTCTGGAAAACAAATAGAGGGGGGGAAATAAGTGTCTTATATTATTTTAGAACAAGGTGAGACCTAAGGGTACTAGATTCAAACTCGTGGTGTTTAAAAATTCCGGTTTTAGGGACTCTACACAAAAATAAATCCCTTTCTCGTTTCGATGGATTATCGAAAATTTGTTAAACGTTCATTTGAGTTTTGAATATGTATTCAAAACGAAAAACAGGTCAGGAGATTAAATAACGGGTACATGAATATCAATGACATATGAAAATTATATTTTTACCCTCTGGCCGTTACATAAAGCACAGATTAGTGAATATGAAAAGTACCGGTCCGTGATATGATACCTTTCATTTTTCCCTGTTTGGGATTATTTTGACGAACCCCTTTCAGAGGATTAACCAGGACCTGTTTATCTGAAAAAACAGGAACCCTTTCCTAATATCATGCAATGAGAAAAAATATAATAAACAATAAAGAAAAAATATTGAGTTGGGAAACTAATTCCGATAACAAAGGACCCTTGCATATGTGACTTATGTAGGATTATTAAAACGTTCTAATCTCAAAGGAATAAAGTAATCTAAATTTTGAACTTGTTTAATTTAGGACATGCCAGGAGGATCATACTCTGTTCACGTGCACGTGTGTCCTTAATTAACCGTTCCAATATTTTTTAGGGCAAACATTGGAAATATTAAAACTTTCTAAAATTTAATCAAAAGCAATGAAATTAAACGTGAATCCCTTGAGGAAACGGGGTGTAATATCTTAACCAGGACACATGAACAAGTCCGTTGTGTTAAGTTCTCTCTGTATTTATATGCAAAATTGTACGCTTGAAATCACCAATTGACAAAAGAACTTTACGCAACGTTAAATACCCCCTTAATAGTTCCCTATTAGCATCCAAATGCGTTCATTTCATCTCAGCAATTATACACGTACGTATTTTGGACATTGTGCACCTGAAACCGGACCAGTTTAACCCAAACCCTTTTGATGGGGTTAAGAACCGGCCTTTAATATACAAAGAAAAGCTTTCTTGCTTGACCCTTCGTACAAGAAGCCTGAAAACTTCCCATCTTTGTTCGAGTTACCACCTGTACTAATATTTGTTGAAGATTATTAGTCGGAATGATTAGGAGAACATTCGATTTTTATTTTTTTCCTAAACCAATTTTATCGATGCAAAAGAAAAAATTATTTGTGTAAGATTCCGAACTGCCTGAAACTTTTTGTTACCTGCCCTGAAAAATTCTTCCGTTTTGTTCCAAAAAAAAAACAGATTTTTCAAGGAAATTGGTGATCGGGTAAATTGTTCAATCATCTAGAACGAAATGATTGTGCAAGTTTGACAATTCGATCAAGAATCGGTCATTAACGGGTCTAGATGCGTCATTACTCTGGAGAGCTCTCTTCAGCCACGGCAATCATCGTTATCCGCATTGTTCCTGTCAGAAGTGAGTCCCGCTGATTGAAACGGCGACGGACAAAGAACAATGCGAGCAACATGTCGACCAGAGCATTAGTTGCAGTTATAAATGTCAGATCTAGATGACATGCGACCTCCCTTATTGTTTCTGTCAGTCCCGTAAGATCTACCCCTAACATTCTTCTTCCCGGATATTAATGTCTTTCAGCCGCAAAAAGTTATAAGCCTCCGGTATTCATATATAGCAGGAGAGATTGTAAAAATCCATTCTTTGCGTTCTGACATGATGACTACCCGGGTTGTTATTGGAATAGACGGGGCTTCCGTTTTCCTTACTACTTCCGGTTCTTCGTTAATTGGTCATTTGTCTTGTGTTTTTGGAAACGCGTTCGAATTACCGACAGAAAATGGGGAGAAAGAACGACAAAATATTATTTGTGCCAACTTTCGCATTAACCCTCATCCCCTTCGAAACGCTCTCCACTATATGTCACATTTAATCGAATTTCGTCTTTTTTTATCTATTTCCCATTAAGCTTCCACTCGGTGACCCGCAACCCTGAATCACACTCGACGCTCGACACAATTCAAACATCACTTCACACTTTACGACTACTTTTGCTTTCTACTTTTGTTTACGCCGAGAAAAGCAAACACTAAAGAAAATGAAATCGTTCAGATTGACACATACACATAAGAATCGACCATTGTATACATGGACGTACCCAGACATTTTTCAAAGGGGCCAGACATTTATTAAATAAAAATTTGACGAAAAGCAAGAAAAATTCAACAAACAATTTTTTTAACAAAAAGAATTTTTTTCTTATAGGTACCTATATTCCACAATCAGAGAATAAAAATATTCCCTGAGCTCAGACGAGTCAAATTAAGGAAGGGGATCCTACCAACACTTTTCATTATTAAAAAAAAATTCAATTCTTCGTATCTCAAGCTTTTAAGTTAAACTCCCTGGATTTAAAAAAAACATTTAAAACTTTAAATATTCTTAAAGCTAATTCCATGACAAGTTTGAAAATATAAAAATATACAGGGTGTTGTATTTAAAAAAATTGAAATACAAGGAGTTGAATTTTATTAAATGCTTGAAAACCTGAATTTCAATTGAAAAATTTTTTTATCAAAATTATAGCACCACATCGAACTGTGGCCGGCATGTAGTCGAGACTTAAACCTTTGAGATCCTACTGTATTTCTCCACCTATGAAAATATATATTTGCGTAAAATAAATTTAATAATTATTCATGTTTGAGTGTAAATCAGGCTTTTACTACCCCTAACTTTATTTATCTGTCTACTTGTTAGATTTTTTAAATGAATCCCGTGTTTCCTGTAAATACAATTACATGAGACGAATTTTTTCATTAATCACATTGTTAAACCTTCCTTCGCCGTTTTCTTATTATCTTAAACCAAGATACATGATCCCATCGACCCTTTCCTGCAAATGATTCTAACTTCGCATCATTAATTCTAATGCCGTGTAATTCCTTGTTTCCAATAATAAAATGCTGAACGAAACCAAAGAGTAGTATCCTTAATTCATTTTGAAATAAGAGTCTTGAATGGAGGAGCTAACTTTAAATTTAACCAGACCGTTCGAAAAAAGGTACGGAAATTTAGAAACTCATCAATAAGTAATGAAAGGGAGGTTCAGCCCTAAACCGCAGACGAGTGCATTCTGGGAATTCGCGAACTTTGAAACTGCTGCCTGTAAAAAAGTTTAGAGCTCTTGCTGACCGTCCATGTAAAATGTTCGTCAAAGTGCAAAGTGCATTAAACTCCGGGTACAAACAACACCCCATCCCCCTTGAACTTTCAAGCTTAAAAGCCAGGTAAGTAGTTCTAATACGCACACACTTCAAGATCTATAAATTAATGCAGAACTAGAGAGCATTTAACAAGGAAGTTTCGACAACCATCCAGGCATGCAAATTCTAATGAAATACTCGAACGAGCGAGCGCTTAAGAGCTCCACGCTACATTTGCTTAAGGAGAACCACCCTGTTCAAGGTGAGTCTGCATGGTTGCTCGATATAGCATGCATGCGTACCCCTCTTGTGTAAAACCGTGGCCGCATTAACTGTCGAGGGTTTCTTCGAGTTTTACTCGTTTCCAAGAGAGTTCTTCCAGTAATTGATACGTTTTTCCATAACTTCCAGTATCGCAGATTTTTTCATCTGAAAGGTAGAACTTAACCAAAGAAATAGCACGAAGTCCCACCCCTTCATTCTTTTATAGTCGGGTAAAAAAATAACTTTAAAAAATGCATGTCAGTAGATTTCCTCTTAATGGTTGCCTTTCGCGTGAACCAGAATATTTTTTTCTCTAGGTCCCTCGTATTCAACTAGAGGGTAGAATATTGTTTGCACCATATGTAGGTAATAACAATCTACAAAGATGTGGAAATAAATTTTGATAACAAGGAATCTTTCTTGTGTTTCTCTTTACCCTCTCACCCAGAAATAATTCAAGAATAAGCGAAACCACCCTTTATCATAATCAAATAAGGTTTAATTTCGATACCATAAATAAAGTGAAAGGAAAATCCTTAATCTGAGTAAAATAAAAAACAAAATACATCCCTTAATAATTTTCTAAAATTCCTGAACCTTTTTCCTTTTCGTCCTGACTCGAAGACGACGCACACAAACTCATCTACATTTGGAGTATCATTTTTAGGTATTTTCATGGCACATCCTGATAAATTTACAAGGAAACCAGAAGAAATGAAGGCAGATTTAAATAATAATACCCCCGAATCGGGATGTCTGCCGTCTGGCGACGTAGATTCCACGTCTTTTACATCACCGAAAGTTTACTAAAAAGTTATAGGATCGGAGCGGTGATGACAGTTCGCTCATCGCAGAAATGTTCAGTTTCAATGGCCCTTTTATTCAAGATCAACTTTGTTTTGTGAGCTCTCGTTTGGCAGAAATGTAGGAGGAGTTCATATACATTTTTCCATTTGAATACCTAATACATTTTTGCTTGAAATGCGAGGATTTCAGTTCGGAATTTTTGATGGGTTTAAATTTATAATGAAAAAACTTAGGACGAGACACAAAAGGTGTGTTTGTTGTTTGTTGCATTCATTCCGATTTTTTTTAAAATAAAATATCCTTTATATCCTTGGATTTTAATACCGAGATCCTTATTGTGCAAAACTCATCATATACGGACCAATTAGGGGTAGCATTAAAGGGCATTAGGGTAGCAGGTGACCTCGTTGCCCTCGAAGGGGAGGAAACTCGTACGTCTACTAAAATGGTTTCTAAAGAACAAAATGGAATTTTAGCCCTGTATCATAGCATATATGAAACGGGGAAGTCCTTTATGTCCGAACGCCTTTGATCTGCATCGTATTACGTTTGCGTTATACATTTTTATCCCCAATTCGCCGCTCGTGGGCTTTGCGTCTTATTATCCTCAGTTAGGACAACGCGAATGCAAATAATCAGGGTCGTTACTGTAACAACCAGACCGCACCAAGTATTCTGAATAACCCTCGATCCCATGCAATTCGATACCATATTCATTGGCGTAACAATAAGCCCGTCAAGATTCGTCACGTAATTGGTCGTTATATCGCGAAATGCTTGTTTACAAAACGAGTTCTTTTTTAACAACGTCGAAGTTGCAACATGAAGACGTTTTCGGGGAGAAAATAACGCGAAATGAGTTTTTGTACTTGTTGTAATAAGAATAAAGCAAGGGGTTACATTACAGTTCTTTCAAAAGAGCTTTTGTGTCTCAAGGGGCATACTCAAATATTAAACAAAGCTTTTCAGAACATGCTTAAAAGTTAGTATAAGACAGCAAATTCAAACTTTGTCTTCTCTTATTCTACTCAAGATCCTATAAAATTATTCTAACAGTTTGAAAGGTTGTCACAATTCGCTCGATATTAAAATATTAACACCCGAAACTTCTGGAATATTATTTTTAATATAATCAGATATTAAACACCTGTCTTTTGAAATCAAACCTGAAAGATCATCGCTGAAACTTCATTATTCTGAAGTTAAATTCGGAAATTCCAGTCCCAACCCCCGATTTTTTTGTTACAAACCGAATCTCCCGACAGACCCCGGAGTTTTCCGAATAAAAGCAAAATTTAAAATTTTCCAATAAAATATTCACTGAACTTTAATTATTTTTAAGTTCCAAACCGGATCTTCACCCCCGAAACCCGGAATCTTTTAAAGTTCCGTGCAGTAAACCCCGGAATTGCAGTTTTTTCACTCCACATTCTCTGATATGACTTTGAGACTCGAATCCTTGAATAACTTTTATAATTCCAGAATTTTCCGGAGTATCCTATTTAACCCCGACAAAAATTCCTGGATTTAATAGCAAACTCCGGGAGTGTTTGCTAGATACGGGAATTTTGGATTTAAAACCGGAATTTCAGTTTTCACAGCAAACTTTCACTTTGGGACTTTCCTAGTCACGAAATTTTATTATAACATGAAACATTTCGGAATTTCCAATTTAAACACAACAAAAATTGTCATCTACCAAAAAAACTCCGGGAATGTTTCTTATAGACACTAGAGTTTTGTATTTAAATTCTTAATGTAACCTTTAAACCCGGATTTTTTATAATATATTGTGAAACCTCGGAGTTTCTTACCTAAACCCGGATTTTTTTTTTTACAAAATATTCAATACAATGTTCGTTTTTATTTCCAATAATATTTAATAACAAATTTTATTTAATTTTTGGAGATGGTATTGATAATCCAATCCATGTAACTGGAGACGCGAGTATAAATTGCAGGAAATCCAGCAACTCCACATCGCACCCCTGAAGAAACAATTCCTTCTTGATACCATAACATTTTTCCCACCGATTTATCTTCGTTTACTCTCATGAGAGGTCCACCGGAATCGCCTTGACAACTATCCTTTTTTCCATCACCTCCTGCACAAACCTGTTGGGAACTGATTGTTCTTCTCGTAGTTTTCATTTTTTCATTACATTCCTGGAGTGAGACTACAGGAACGTTAACTTTTCGTAATATATCAGATGAGGTGTGGGTGTCTAAAATTATTATTTTAAAATAATAAAAACAATTTAAAGGTTTTTTCTAACCATTTTCTGTTACTCCCCATCCAATTACAGTCACATCATTTCCGGGTTCCAATAATGGTAAGGTTGGGTTTGGTAAACAAATTGGTTTGATGTAATCTAGAAATTTTATTTCTGATTAATGTCCTTAATATTTTTTTTTAGGTCCTACCAGAAAAATTGACTTCATTTTCCAAGAAAATTAATCCAATGTCGTTGTGCCCTGACCTTTGGTTATAGAATGGATGAGGAATTAATTTTTTTATTGCAATTTTTTCGATTGGAGCTGCACATTCAACATTAGCTAAGAGTTCGTTACAATCAGGGTCAGTAGAAAGTTTCCAATCGCCCAACCAAACATTTATCCTGAAAATCAAATTTTAACCCACGCCAAAAAATATTTCGCAATACTTACGGTTGATAATGTTTATTTGATATACAGTTACCTGTTGTTAAAACAACTCGATTGTTTATCAAGCTACCACCACATTTAATATTTACATTTTCATTATTTTTTTCAGGTTTAAATTCTATCGCTACCATCCATGGAAATTCCCCTATTTTGGTTAAATCTCCCCCTATAATTCTGGCTTGGTCTTTTACCGAACCGCAAAGAGTTTTGTCAGGAAGATCTTTGCTTTCAAATTTGGGTTCGATTACAGGCCCTGGTGATTCACAACAAACTAAAGGTTGATTTTCGTATCCGCAATTAGATTTTTTGGCAAAATCAAAGTCGTTATCGGTTTTTCCAGAAGAGGCGTCGTAAACTTCTTGGCAGGTGTTTAAGGGTACACAAGTTCCTGTTTTTTCGTTTGGGGTAGTACATGATGCACCTTTTTCTATGAAAAAAGGAATAAGTAGAAGAAAATGCATCAATTATACAAGGGTGGTCCGAAGGTAAAATAAAAAAAAATATTTTTTGGGTTATGGAAAGATTCTTATTAGTATTGTGAATATTTCGCAAAAAAGTAAAGAGAAGTAGAAGTTACTTTCCCATATATCGTATATGGGAAAATAAAAATACTTACCAGCAGAAACTGCTGCAAAAATTGCCACAACGAAACACAAAAGAACATTCATGTTTGTAATGATTTAATTTTCAAACAAGCGATACGAAATCTTGTTAATATAAAACTAGTTTGAAATTTTCCATAAATTTTACGCGTTTTGTTTCTGTCCTACTACTAGAGAGGAACAAAGCGTACTGAAGTTTAAGAAACTAAAAGGTTTCTCAAATTTCAAAACCAAAATTGGACTTTGGCTCCGATAACGATAGATTTTTGTTTTCAATTTCTTGAAACTATTTACACAGAGTTGTTTAGATTGCAAGTTCGACGATAACCTTGTCTAAATAATTTTAATATTTTGAAGGATAACTACGTAATTATTTATAAACATTAAAAATAAATACAAAGAGAATTTTAGTTCGAAAATTACTAAACCTTTTCACGATAATTAATTAGGGAAAATTTGGAAAGTAATCTCTTGGGAAAAACGGTCTCTTGACTGTTTCTGGAAAAAGAACAAAGAGCGAGAAAGAGTAATGTGTTGTTTACCTGCCCCTTTTTTGTTTTATGAAGTTACCAATTATCGCGCGCATGCTCAGAAAATACTAGTCCCTAATATATGTCTGTCCTTGTCAATTTTCTTTGAGCCATTTTCAACAGTATGCTCTTTGCATAAAGGAGCAGTGTAAAAATATTCGAAGGTGTCTTTACTTAAGTCATACGCACAAACTTTTGCCATTTACTGTCATTTTTGAAATTCTGTTTGTATATTAATGTGTTAAGTAACTTTATTAGTAAATATATATTCAATTTATTAAACAGGTTTGCGAGCATAAAGTCTAAATTAATTTTTTTCAACCATCTTAAAAAAACAAAAATAAAGTCTAATAAAAATTACAAAGCAACACTATAAACTGTTTAAGAGCCAACCCAAATAGGACGATCAATAGTTCCATAATTGCGGTCAAGAAATCCTTCCATAGAACGATACATAAATTGTAATTCCAACATATACTTTCCACTCGGAATAAAGGGAGGAAACTTAGACTCATCTGGTGTAAAGTTGACTACATAATATTTTTTTCCCTAATCAGAGATACAAAATTAACTATTGTATAGTTACATTATTATAAGTAAAGAATTACCTTTACCAATGGACAGACAACATTTCCATTTTCTTTTGATATCGTATCCAAACCAAGAGTTTTCGAAGCGATTGCTGCACACAAATTAAATTGGCAACGTATCGGAAACTCTCGGTATTCATTACTGGCAAATCTATAAGCTTGTGCAATTATCTACAATAATAATTTTACAAAAAAACAAATTTCATTTCAAAATTACATACCTCTGTCTCATAACCCAAATCAATTTTTAGAGTAAGGTTTATATTAGCAACCGCAGTTGTACGATTGAATTTATTAGTGCGGATTTGAATGTCTCCGAAGCTTGCATTACTGCGAATTAATTCACTTCGTTCGAAAATCAGTTTGTAATCATTTTGATGAAACTTGCTTAAGAAATCCGAAACAGGATTGGCTGTAGTTGAAGTACTCGCAACGATTTCATTTCGACGATTACATAAAACACCAGAAACGGCAATAATAATAATATAAAAAACTCGGAAAAATAAATCCCACATTTTATTAAAATATGGAAACATTTTAAACACATCACATTCTGTGGACTTCTATTACTGATGTGTCATTTGTGTTTCCTGTTGTGAAATGGTTTGTTTTTAAAAAGCGGACGTTGACTATGCTTCATTATTTGATTGTGAATCTAATCGTAATGTGATCGCGTCGAATATAAAATTATTGTGTCATAGTGCAATCACAGAGAGCAATCAGTTGCTGCTACCTTGTACCCGTGTGTTCATTTCAACTCTAATAATAAATTATTTTGTGTGCAACTGTCAAAAAAAGGTCACTTTTTTTGTTTGATTTTGAGTCGTGAAGTAGCACATTTGTTTATAGTAAAATAAAACCTTGACAACGTAAAAAAAGCCCTGACAACGTAAAAAAAAGACTTTTTTTTACCGGCCGACAAAGACTTTTTTTTACGGGTCATGATCTTGAATGAAATTAGCTTTTAATTTTATGTAAAGATTCGATCGAAACTTTAATTTTGGTAATTTTTCACAGTTGCACACAAAATTTTGTATGCCACATGGCCGTGAACTATCTTTTTTTTATTCGAATGATTATTTGGCTCGGCCTTCGCCTCGCCAAATAATATTCATTCTAATAAAAAAAAGTGCTACTTCACGGCCTTGTAACATAAATAACTATTTTGTTGCGATTTCATCTGTATGCGTCCCAAATAAAAATAAAATAAAGAAAAATGTTTATCATACACATTACAGTTTTTCCCTTAATCAATTAAAACAATAAAATAACTTTTTTATGAAGTAAGAATCATATTATCTTCTACAGTAAAGTTCATTTATTATGCATTATAGGCATATTGCAAGTTAAATGGACCGGCCACTTTACCATTGGAATATATAGGCAACCCATTATACACTGCTAAGCACTCTTGTCCCTGTTTAATGACTTTAATTATTGTTTGTCACCTGTTAAATTTGTTTTTTTTATATTTAATACAGAACAAGATTGAAAACTACCGATTTATTGAAAACATAATTTATACTGACCAAGAAAAAATAGAAATGTGTACAAATTCATGTGTTACTGTTTTACGTAACTTTATTAGTAGATATATATTTAACACAAACAAGTTTGTAAGCATAAGGTCTAAATTAATTTTCTTCAATCATCTTAAAAAACTCTAATTATAATTTCAAAAGCACTATAAACTGTTTAAGAGCCAACCCAAATAGGACGATCTATAGTTGCATAACTGTATGTAAGAAATCCTTCCATAGAACGGTACATAAATTGGAATTCCAACATATACTTTCCACTCGGAATAAAGGGAGGAAACTTAGATTCATCTGGTGTAAAGTTGACTACATAATATTTCTTTCCCTAATCAGAGATACAAAATTAACTATTGTAGTCACATTAGTATAAGTAAAGAATTACTTTTACCAATGGACAAATAATATTTCCATTTTCTTTTGTTACCTTACCCATACCAAGAGTATTCGAAGCGATTGCTACACACAAATTAAATTGGTAACGTGCCGGAAACTCTCGGTATTCATTACTGGCAAATCTGTACGTTTGTGCAATTACCTACAATAATAATTTTACAGAAAAACAAATTTAATTTCTAAATAACATACCTCTGTCTCATAACCCAAGTCACATTTTAGAGTAACGTTTAGATTAACAACCGCAGTTGTACGATTGAATTTATTAGTACGGATTTGAACGTCTCCGAAGTTTGCATTACTGCGAATTAATTCACTTCGTTCGTAAATCAGTTTGTAATCAGTTTGATGAAACTTGCTTAACAAATCCGAAACAGGATTGGCTGTAGTTGGAGTACTCGCTTCCTTTTCATTTCGACGATTAGTTAAAACACCAGAAACAGCAAGAATAATATAAAAAACCTTGCAAAATAAATCCCACATTTTGTTAAAATATGGAAGAATTTTAAACACAGCACATTCTGTGGACTTCTGTTACTGATGTGCATTTGTACTTCCTGTTTTGAAATTATTTTATTTTAAAAAGAGAGAGTCAAGTATGCTTCATTATTTGATTGTAATCGTAATATGACCGTTTCCTTTTTCAAATTATTGCGAGATAGGGCAATCATTTGCTGTTACCTTGTACCTGAATATTCACTTTTCAACTCTAATAATAAATTATATTGTAGTATCTACAATGTTTTTGTTACATTTTCATCTGTATACAAATAAAATAAAGACAAATGTTTATCATCGTACACATTACAGATTTCCCTTAATCAATGAAAACGATAAAATGAAATATTCAATATAAACAAGTTTGTAAGCATAAGGTCTAATAGTATATTATATTATTAGGAGTAGAAAGAGTTCTTTTTGTGTTGAGCTTATATTGCGGCCGAGGCGTACGCGCCGAGGCTGTGCAAGTGAGCGAAACACAAATAAGACGTTCTACTCCGAATAATATATACTATTTTTTCTTCAAGTGTAAAAATATTCTTTTGCTGTAAATAAATATTTCCTAAAAAGCCATTTCGACAGGACAACGCTCTCCCCTCTACCAACCTTGGGGGCGGAGCTATGGGCAAAATAGTGCCGTTGCCATGGATACGTCAACACATTATTGTACTAGTAACATTATTTTCATTATTTGACTATTAACAAAATGACTTCCTTCTACATAGCCAGTTCTGTACAACAATACGGATATTATGATACGCTTGAAGAAAAATTAATTTTCTTCAATCATCTTGAAAAACAAAAATAACGCAGTCTAATAATAATTAGAAAACAACAAACTGTTTACGAGTCAACCCAAATTTTTTCCCTAATCAGAGATACAAAAACAAAATTAACTATTGTATAGTTACATTACTAAAAGTAAAGCTTTACCTTTACCAATGGACAGACAATATTTCCATTTTCTTTTGATACCTTACCCAAACCAAGAGTTTTCGAAGCGATTGCTGCACACAAATTAAATTGGAAACGTGCCGGAAACTCTCGGTATTCATTACTAGCAAATCTATACGCTTGTGCAATTACCTACAATAATAATTTTACAGAAAAACAAGTTTCATTTCAAAATTACATACCTCTGTCTCATAACCCAAATCAATTTTTAGGGTAAAGTTTAGATTAACAACCGCAGTTGTACGATTGAATTTATTAGTGCGGATTTGAATATCTCCGAAGCTTGCATTACTGCGAATTAATACGCTTCGTTCGTAAATCAGTTTGTAATCATTTTGATGAAACTTGCTTAAGAAATCCGAAACAGGATTGCCTGTAGTTGAAGTACTCGCTTCGTTTTTATTTCGACGATTACTTAAAACACCAGAAACAGCAAGAATAATATAAAAAACCCTAAAGAATAAATCCCACATTTTGTTAAATATGGAAAAATTTTAAACACAGCACATTTTCTGGACTTTTATTACTGATGTGCATTTGTACTTCCTGTTTTGAAATGATTTGGTTCGAGTCAACTATGCATTATTTGATTGTTAATCTAATCGTAATGTGATCGCTGTTACTTTGTATGTTCACAATCATTAAGTTTTTGTTACATTTTCATATGTATCCATTTCAAATACAATACAGTTTTAACTTTAATCAATGAAATCTAAAATAACTTTTACAAAACTAATTAAATAATTAAAAATTACAATAATGGATGTGCGATTCCATTTGACATTTTCCAGAAAAATACCGAAACATCCGAGTTTTTACTAAAACCCTTCAAAAATTCCAAACGAATTAAAAATATAATTTCGAAAGAAAATTCAATGTTACCAGAATTAATACAAACACGAATTTCTGATAAAGAAAGTCCTTAAAAATTTGAAGAAAGTGTGTCCTGTAGAAGTCTCTTAAAAATATCTTTGAAAGAAAATCTACTGCCTTGGGACAGACACGAACTCTTCTGGAAAGAAGATATTCTTTCATACGAATCAGCGCAATAAAGCTTTGTCTTATCAAACACGACATAATGCGTTACACACGCCATTTTTGTAACAAGACATCAGTCCTATCTGGAGCAAAATTCGAGAAGAAAATCAGGTTTCCTTTGGTTAGTTTATAATTATTATTAGAAAATATAATAAAACGATCCGAGTTTAATTTACTTTATAGACATTTAATTTAAGAAGTTTTTTTCTTCAAATAACCAGTGGGACCACAGCACACCATCCCTTTACCAGGTACGCAAACAGAGTCTTTGATAAATTGAATTCCAGCAGGTTCTAAATTAATCAGCCCTTCAGCAACTACTCTGCAATGCTCAAGTAAAACACACGTTCCATTTTCTTGATTTGGGGTAATACAAAAATCACCCTCTTTTAAATCTAAAAAAAAATTGGGAATTTTATGATTAAAAATTCCTTTTTGTTTACAAACTTTGCAATGTTTTTAATAATTATTATAAAAAATATTAAATAAATGCACGTATACCTGCGGCGATGGCTGTGTTCAGAATCAACAAGAATGCAAAGCATAGTTGAATGCCCATGGTACAAAATATTATCTAACTATCAAGACGGCTAAATATAAACTGCGGGGATTTTAACGACATTTTTTATTCTTCAAGGTTTGTCTGCAAGATACAGAACCGGATTAATCAGGATTCAAGGACATTTAATGGAAACATGTCAAACCGATTCTTGATTTTCTTTAAAATAAACAAATAATTATCTGCAAACGTGCGTTATTGGTTAAAATCTTGCGTGACGTAACTAACTTTTATATAACGGCGGCTGCGCCCGTGGAAACAAAACGAAACATCAACGAGCCGCAAGGTTGATTTAATTTGACGGTTCCCAGGCCCAAACCATTAACATTAGACAAACATTTTCCCGAAGTTTTTTGTAGGAAATTTTATTTCCTACAATTTTTGTCTTTTATTATTTTGCGCTATCTTGCGCGGTTTTCGCTACGTTTTCATTGAAAGATTGGTTGATGAGGAAGCGGAGTGTACGCATGTGTGTAGTCTGACGGTTCTCAGGCCCAAACCATTAACATTAGACAAATGTTTTCCCGGAATTTGTTGTAGAAAACGTTTTTTTCTACAATTTTAGTCTTATATTATTTTGCGCTATCTCACGTGGTTTTCGCTACACGCGTCGCTAGCCTCATACCGGGTACGATTTTCCACCCTCATTCGCACAGAAAAATTTACAAAGCGTATATTTTTATAAAAAAATTTAAACAAAAACTAGGAACCATATTTTTAATTTAAATTAAGAACATACACAAAAAAAATTAAAAACTAAGCACGAATTGTATCTAAAATCCATTCAATAACGTCCGGTGTAATCCTTATCCCATCAATGGGTTTAACATTAGAACAATCCTCTTCTGGTACAGTATAAACTTTAGTAATAATCGCATCAGCAAACCACTGAAAATTATATTTATACATAAGAGGACTTCCTTCATCACCAGCACAAGCTCGATCGCTAGCATTTTCTTGAGGGCTCAAACAAATTAAAGTTGAATTAACAGATAAGTCTTTTAATTCTTTTTCTAACTTATAACATTCTTCAACGTTTGTAGGTTTATATGTTAACCTCTTTTTTACAACTGCCTTTTCATCTGTAAACAATTTATTTTAATTTTTTTTATCCAAGCGGCACGTTACTTTCATGACTTGTTACGTAAAGGGTAAATTTTTTATACCTGCTGCTCCCCAACCAGAAAATATAAGTTCGTCATGTTTTACAGACGGCCTAGGATCATGAAAAGGCAAACAAATGGGTCTGATAAAATCTGGAACCAAAATTTTCAAACGAAATAGTTAAAATATTTTTTTAAAGTCATACCAGTATAGGTTACACGTTTTGCTAATCTAAACAAAGCAAAATCGTACCATGGATCAAGTTTATCACTGATCATATGAATTTGCTCCTCGATTCTTGCTATGATTGTAGGTTCAGTACATTCAGGAAAATCAGGGTTTTCAATACAACTTACAGTTTTGTTTGTGTTATACTGTCCTAGGCGTACTTTTACCCTAAAAAAAATTCTGTTACTTTAATAAAACCTTAAAAACAACAAACCACGTACGGATTTCTAGCACATACTCCATTGGTTAACACATATCTATTATTTATAAGCACCCCATTGCATCTATCAGCAAACTCGTAGGTATCTTCCCCATCAATTTCCTCATCACTGAAAATTACATGGGCTAACCATGGAAATTCATCCAAAGCTGTTTCGGATTGATTATAAAAACGATCATCGGTATGTTGAAGCCCACAATATGTTTTAGTTGGTAAGAGTTTTTTTAAAACCATATCCCTATGGGCTTGTTTATCAGGAATACTCGTGGTTGTGGTTGAACCAATTGAAGCTCCTTGAATGTGGCTTTCTAAAGTTACGTTTTCTGCAAAGTTTCCCAATTTTCCACAACAAACTTTTAAATCTCTTAAAGCCCATTTGGTACAAACAGATTGTTTTATGAATTTAACAGCTGATGGGGTTGCGGTTCCTAAGGATTTTTGTAATGTTGGGCAGGCAAATAAAGAAATACAAACCCCAACTTCATCGTTTGGTGTTAGGCAAGGGTAAACTACGAGAATTTAAATTTAATTAAAAAAAAAAGTTTTTTGAAAGTACTTACAAATTTCATCACTAAAAACAAAACTTACAGAACTTAAGAGAAAATATAAAAGAAACATTTTGTTTTAAATTTGCAAAGTATGTTTATCTTAAGACAGAACTGTTGCAACTGGTTTAAATAACAAGAACGTTGAAAGGACATTGGCCTTCATCAAGGAAAACCCGCTATCATTTATTATTTCCAATTGCGTTAACCCGTGACGTGCGTATTTAACCAAAATTTACACAAACTATATCAAAACTAGGTTGGATTACTTGGTATTTATTTATTCAAAAGAAAATCCCTTATAAAAGATTCTTTATTATTCATGCATCTTGTCAATAATAAATTGAAGAAATTCTTCGGTAATTCGAGAAGCACGAGAAGGATTTTTAATAGCACAAAGTTCACCATAGGCATCATACATCCAATTAAGAATTCCTTCAAGAACCCATTGCCCATTGCTGTTGTACATTACAGGACTTCCTTCATCCCCGTCGCAAGGAAAATCAAATTGATTTCCGTTTTGTTTAACACACATGACTGTGTCGTTGTTTTCTTGAATTACACCACTTTTTTGACAATCTTTATTGGATATCAATGTGTGATGTACCTTCTTCATTTTTTTAGCTCGCTTTCCTTTAAGAAAATTTGTTATTAAAAGAATTCGAAAAGTAAGAAGGAAGGAATAACCTTGATAAGATGTTGATCCCCAACCTGAGGTGTAAACGTCTGAACCTGTTTCAGCTCTTTCAAAATCATCAAAGGGGAGACAAATTGGTGTGACGTCAGCTGGAAAATAAAAGATTGAGTGGAAACTCGCTCGAAAATTTTTGGGTTGGCCAAGAAAAATAATTAATGTGTCTTTATTTAGGTATAAACCACTCAGTTGCGTTTTGAAAATAAAGTTTTTGTTGTCTTTGTGTACGTCGGTATCAAATCTTGGCACTGTCATAAGTAGTGAGTGCTAGCAAACGTGTCTGTCGTAGCGTTAAATAGAGCGCGCGCTTGTATTTAATCTGACGGTTCCCAGGCTCAAACTATTAATGTTACACAAATTCTTTCTAGGAGTTTCTTGTAGGAAATGTTATTTTCTACAACTTTGGTCTAATATTATTTTGTGCTATCTTGGGACTGTCGCGAGCAAATTCGTCTTAGAGCTAAAGAGACACGCGCACGTGTTTAGTCTGACGGTTCCCAGGCCCAAACTATTAACGTTAGACAAAAACTTTCCTGGAGTTTTTTGTAGGAAATTTTATTTTCTACAACTTTGCTCTTATACTATTTTGCGCTATCTTGGCACTGTCGCGAGCAAGTTCGTCTTACAGCTACATAGACACGCATATGTGTTTAGTCTGACGGTTCCCAGGCCCAAACCATTAACGTTAGACAAAAACTTTTCCCGAGTTTCTTGTAGGAAATTTTACTTTCTACAACTTTAGTCTTATACTATTTTCCGCTATCTTGCGCTATTTTCGATACATTTTCATCTAAAACTTAACGTTGATATTTTACGTCTCTTGCACGATTGACGACGTCACGTGCCACTAGCCTCAAACCGGGTACGCATTTATTTCCATAAAATATAAAGAAATATCCCCACAGTTGAGTATTACCTCCAAATTCCACGTCTTCTGCTAATCTCAAAAGCGCAATTTCTGAAACTTGATCAACCATTCGTTCTTCTACATCAATCTTCAATACAGGTCTATTATCGCATGTTACATTACTCGATGTACTAAATTGCCCAATATGTACCTTAGTTCTAAAAGCATAACCAATGAAATTAATTTAAAAATATTTTCAAAGACTTACAAGACAAATTGCAAACATGGCATGCTTGTGATAACATATCTTTTGCTGATTAATACTCCAGCACATCTAAGGTCTATTCCAGGATTATTTATTCTACTTTCAAGAGGAATAAATACCAACCACGGGAAAGCTTCACATTTTTGAATTCCACAAACATCTTCGGATGGTAAAAGATCCCTTTTGGAATCATCAATTTCAAGACCAGTTAAAAAACAAAATTGCAGCAGGAAAACCAACGCACTCTTAAGCAACTTCATCTTCTCTGACTTTGAACGTATTAATTAAATAAAAGCAGTTACTTATCAACAATTGATAATGAGGTCATAATTATTTTAACACAATAATTAAGATGTTATTAAACAATAACATAATATGACAAGGCCAACTAGATAAATGTAGATAATATAATAAAAACAGGATCTGTTACTATGGAAACATTTATTTTTCTTATTTTTATAAAAAGAAAAACACTTTAAGCATGAATTTTCTCAACGATCCATTCAAGAACTTTTTCGTTTATTTTCGGACCACCTGCAGGTTCGTTGATGGTACATGGTGTGGCTTTTTTCTCAAATAACCAACCCATAACTCCTTCAAGAACCCATTGGCCATTGGAAGAGTACATAATAGGGCTACCTTCATCCCCTGAACAAGCTTTACTGGTACTGTCTTCTTGGACTTTAACACAAATATATTTGTCTAGATCTTGGCCGTCTCTGATCAATTCAGCTGTTTGGCAATCTTCAGTTTTGACGATAACTTCCTTAACCTTTTTTTTAATTAAAGAATTTTCTTGACCTGGAAAGGAATAATTTAGAAAATGGATATAGTTTTGTTTTTAAGGAATTTACCATCGGGTTTTATTAAACCCCACCCTGAAGAATAAACGGTTTCACCAATTTCACCCCGTTTGAGTTCTTCAAATGGAAGACAAATTGGACGTACTTTATCTAAAAAAATAAGTCTCTTAATTAATTTTGATCTTTAACCTAATATTTTTTAATTACTTGTGAATTCAACATCTTTTGCTAACCGAAGAAGCACAACGTCCATGTTATCATCTACAACCCTTTCTTCAATTTCAATTTCCTCAACTGGGGAACAATCGGTGCCATCACAAGTCTCAGATTTTGAAGTATCGTGTTGTCCTACATGGACTTTAGTTCTAAAAATTAAAAACCTTGCCGAAATTTGTTTTAAATTAATTTAAAATACTTACAAAACGAATTGTAAACAAGATTTGTAAATAACAACATATCTTTTGCTGATAAGGGCTCCAGCGCATCTAACATGAGCTTGGGGGTTGTACGTCCTGGTTTCAAGGGGTATATAGACTACCCATGGAAATTCGGTATGCTCGCCTGATTGTTGATGCCCACAAACTTCTTTCGTTGGTAAAATATCACTTTTTGAATTTTCAAATTTTAACCCTTCCAGGTACATAAAGCACCCTAAGAAGACTATTAAACCGAAGAACTTCATTTTTATTATACCACGTCTAGCGAAGAAGTTTACGCACTAAGAAAAAAACAAAACCAGCTTCGTATTTATAGGAGATATGTTATCGTTAGAAGTAATGATGTCATTGTGTTATCTAACCAGTAATTAATTATTAGAAGAAGGTCATCAAGTTACAGATATAAATAATACAGTTAGGTAATTCAAAATTTTTAAACTTTTAAAATCTGAGCTTCATTTACTGAAAGATGTTAGATTAGCACACGCCCCTGTTCTAAAGGGTAATTTCCATTATTTTATTACGCTTAAAATGTCATCTTACTAACAATAACTTGGAATAATAACCAATAAAGGAGCTGATGAAGCGAAATGTCCCCTGTTTAATAACTGATGCTGAACATCCCTTCCAACACTTGTTATTGTGGTGCTTTGGTACTCGATTAAGCGGAGGACGAGCGACATAATATTTTGGAGGGTGAATAAATGACTCAAACTTTGATTATCATTATTATTACTAAAATTTAAATTGTTGTTGGGGTTACATTTAATGTATTTTCAAGAAAAATATATTTTATTTGCCATTCAAGATAAAAAGAAGACAGATTTAAATTATCTTTAGTGTTTATGAATAATAAATAAAAAAATAGTTAATTAGAGATAGTTGGAAGGTCAAAACAATATTTAAATAATTCCACGAAGATTTGAATATGTTACAGAATAAAATAAGAAAAATATTTTCTTAGATATCTTATACAAGGAATTTTTTTTAGTGTAGGTACTACCTAGGGTTGTCTCCTAGGAACATTTTTTCGTTTCTATATAACTCCCTATCGTGTTTTAGTTTTGAAAATAAAAGTTTCTGTAATTCAAAACACTGGAGTGTACAGGGTTTCAAGTCGGGCTCTGTACGAGTAAGCGAGTGGAAGCTAAAGCGCTTATTAATGCAGTAAACAGAGCGCGCGCATGGGTTTAGTCTGACGGTTCCCAGGCCCAAACTATTAACGTTAGACAAAAACTTTCCCAGAGCTTTTTGTAGGAAATTTTATTTTCTACAACTTTGGTGTGATATTATTTTACGCTATCTTGCGCGGTTATCGCTACCTTTCCGTTTAAAGCGATTGATCCTGGTATTTTACGAGGCACTAAATAGAGCGCACGCATGAGTTTAGTCTGACGGTTCCCAGGCCCAAACTATTAATATTACACAAAATTTTCATGGGAGTTTCTTGTAGGAAATTTTATTTTCTACAACTTTGCTCTTATATATTTTTACGTCATCTTGCGCGGTTATCGCTACCATTCCGTTTAAAGCGATTAATGCTGGTATGTTACGTATCTTCCATGGTTGATGACGTCACGCCCCACTAGCTTCAAACCGCCTACGATTTTCTAGCCTTATTCAGGCGGAAAAAATTACAAAGCATTTATTTGTACTTATAACACATTTTTAGAATTATTTTGAAATATTCAATACAACTTTCATTGTCATATTACAAACTTGTAGGCATATTTGATTAAATACTTTACTCCCCAGTTTCCAAATATTACTAAACTCTCTCTCTCTCTCTGAACAAAAACCCTCTCTTTACACACTCGAGAGGAATTAGAAGACCCTTCAGATTCAAAATTTTCGAGGAGCTTTAGTTAATACTTTTAGAGCACAATAATCCGCCCCTTTTCCCCCGTTTATTATTTATTTTTTACCTTGTACTATATTTAAATACTCGGGGCGGCTATAATTTGTAATCTGCTTTAGAAAATTTCCAATTTTACTGTAAAGTTGAAGGCACACACCAGAGGATTAGTTAAATTATTTTCTTGATGCGCCAGGGATTGTTGTTATGGTTACGAAAGCCCCTAAGTATGTCTTCGGACAATGAAGCCTACAAAAACGACTTCGGTAATTGACCAACCGTAAAGCATCGGTTCTGATTTTTGCATTTCCATTTCACTGAAGAACAAATCTAATTAATAAAGGGATGACAAATAATGAAGTAGGTACGGTTCTTTGAAAACGTTTTTTAATTTCATTAATTGAGATTCGAATAACAAAAAAAATTGTGTCTTCTTGACGAAGTTAATAATAACAAAGGAAATTTGTCTTCCTTCTATGAGGATTTTTTAATTAAAACATAAAAAGAGAGAAGTAATAATAAAAATGTTCCTGAATGCGTTTGTTTAATAAATTTAAAAATTAATTTAAATCGGATTTCTTTGAGGTGCAGTCAGGAGTGACTTAAGGCCCTCCTGTTATTATTCGCAGTGGAATTGTTTGTTTGAGAAACTTTTCAATAAAGGTTTTTGTATAGTACAAAAGAAACTTAGGGTTGTTATGTTTTTTTATTTGAAAAAAAAAAGAATTAAATCTTGTTAATTATACAGAGAGATAAAAATTAAGTTCCGAGTCAATTTCAAATAAGCTTCTAGAATATTAATTCCGTGAATTTGCAATAAATATTACCCTAAGTGCATTTTACGACTTGATCCATTAATTACCGAGCCAGAGTCCTGTAATTCTAATTAAAGTACAAGTGCGCACTCACGCTGCATCCGTTCCTAGCTCTTAATCAAAGCATGTTCTATCTCTATGAAGAGATTTTACAAAGGCTAGGGCCGGTAGAGCACGTGAAATCAGATTTTGAATAGCGAATTCAGACGGATAATCTAAAAGCAATTCGGTGTCGTGTCCAGCTTAGCACGTTTTCAATGGAGGAATTAATTACGGCCGATTCTCTAACTTTAATAAGCTTTAAACTATTTGTCGCCTAATGACGGCATTGTTACGATCCGCACTGACCGTTATCTATCTTTTAGCGAATCAGTCACGTAATTACTGAATGTTCTGTACATTAAGGAAAATTCGGTTTTACCCTAAAAGGAAATAAAAGCTAATAGACCGACGGTGTAGAATTTTAGTCGTTACCCTTGCCCTTATTTACATACAATACAGACAAGAATAAATAATTGTTGAAACTTCAAACAAGTTTAGAAAACCGATTTTTAACATCTGAAATATATACAGGGTTGGACACAAAATTAAGGCAGGCACAAGATAAAAACATAAATAAATGCACTCGACAACTGAAAACCCTTTTACAGCCCATCTAGTACAGTAGAATTATTTAGGTTTAATTCACATCTCGAGGATCACTGATTAATAGCAATTTATTAACCAGATCAAAATTCTGCAATTTTTATCAACTGCAACTGGCACATTTGCGCAAACACGAAAGCTTAAAGAACTCTGAATTAAAATTCTACAAAAGTTAATTAAACAGCAATTTACTTTAAGTAATAAAATCAGTTCATAAAGTGTAATTAGTAATCGGGTGGGGGACAAGAAAAAGTAAATCAACTTGAAAATCCTATTAAATCTACTTATTTAAACATTTAATTACATCTAAGAGCTGTTCCAACTCGGGTGGTTTAAAAGTTATCCTCAGAATAAAATTAAAACTTTTGCGGCAAATCGTTTAGGGGATGATTTCGCATACGCATTGTTTATATGGAGGAAAATGAAGTTCATTCTCATTAAAAGCACATTATTATTGCCACTGTTGCTAGTTTCGAGTGGTAAGTGTGTTAAGCTGGCGCCTACGCCCTTTATTCCCTTACAATTTACTCGGTTTTAAAGAGGGATGTCAACCGTGAAATTTGCGTCTCCCTTTTCGGCTGTTTTACAAAGTGTTAAGTATCGTAAATAAGGAAAATGGTGGAGGCGCCACTTGATTTCTATTTTTTGTTATATTAGACCACTATCAGTCTGCGCAGTAACCCAGGGACGCAAAATTTTTAAGGGCGTCTTATCAAAAGCTGAAACCCAAAATTTCATTTAATATGAATTAAAGTTTCACCTAGGGGATTTTTTTTAATAGAAGTAACAAAAAGTTCTACCTGAGATTAGAACGAACTCAATTAAAAGCTCATCACTCACCCCTAAGAAAAAACCTTATGACGAGCAAAGAAGCGAACTTCTCTCAATAATCCTGCGATATGACTCATCAATAATTATCTCCGCTAAAAGCATTGCCGTTAAATCGGTTTAGTTGCATGCAATATTTATTTTATTCGGCGAGGTCATTCATTGTGACCCTTTCGGCTGCGACCCCAATGACCGGGTACAGCTGGACAAGTGGAGTGCAGCCCTTGGAAATAACGTCATTTTATGATAACAGTTCGTTGGAGCAACTACACCACGTAATGGTGCGAAGTGGGACCCTCTAATTTACAATGAGATTCATGTCCGTAATTAGCTCACAAGTATTAGTGATGGCCAGTGGATAGTGGCTTCGCTTTTCCACCGCTTTCTATCCCGCTTTTCAACCCTTGACGTCTATGAAATGTAGAATTTATGCAGAATAAAGTTCTGAGGGGTTGGGTTGTAATAATACGGGAAATATAGGCGATCAAGCCTGGGGAGGTAATGTCAGGAGACGAATTAGAATTTTTTCCAATAAGGACAATAATTTTTTTATGCATTCCCCAAAAATTAAAAAAATAATTGCTTTGAATATTTACCTACAATGTTGGAAGACCTTGGTATATTCTAAAATATCAAGCTCGCAGTTATTATTAATGTTTGACGAGGGAGCAGCGTGTATGGCACCGCTTTCTGTATTGTTTTCCAATATTAATCTCTTTGAAACGCTATCAAAATTAAAATGTATGAATGCAAACTCATTTTAAAAGTAATAAACTTGCGACCCACATCCGCCTATATGGTTATTGAAATTTTTGGTCGTTTATGCAGATGGAAGCCCCAAAAATCGACCAAAAAACATTTGATTCGACTTTGTAGCTCCTTTTATCCCGAAATTAACCGCAATCAGTATCGCACACGACGTCCTGGACGTCTCCGTCATTCGACGTCGTTTTTAACGTAGAAAACAGCGACGGTGCTTGTTTCTGTGTGCGTGTGTGCAGTGACACGTATTAATGGTTGTTCGGAGCGCATTTTTGGACCAGTAATAAAGAGAGTCGGAATTAAAAACTCGTAACGAGGCTCGTGGGGGCGCCGTCCGAGCCCCTAACTCACTATTAACTCCGCTATCAGCAATGTTGCTATCAGCTCGCACCGGACGCACGTTATATTAACTCCAGATTACCCCCTGGTCGTCGTATAATTTTTATTTTAGGGTATCTGGAAATTTTATTGTGACAATTTGCGAGCGTAAGTCGGTGTTTATCATCGTGCTGGAAATAAATTTTTATCTTCCGCTCGAACACCGCAATTAAAACAAAAGAACAGGCATTAGGAAAATAATAAGCTCCAATTAGCGAAGCTATGAAATACCGGCTCTAATAATCCTACTTATAAACCCAGCACCCCCTAACCAACCATAAACTTTTATAATATTTTAAGCTTTACATTCTTATTATTACTCTGTTGCGATATTTTACTTCGTAAACTTTCCAAAACGTTGCCGGATTTTTATTATACCTTGCTCTGCGTTGAATCTTATCAGCGGTGGCACGCTAGATCAATGTGTTACAGTAGCGGGATTGAGTCTAGCAAGCGTTTTTGGACCGGGGGTCAAATCCGGATTACTATTAACTTTTTTTTTCAAAGCAAGTAATTAAAAGTTTTCAAATTCAATTTATTTGAACGATTCCCAAAGAAAAAAATTTCTAAACATTCCCAATACCCTTTGTTTCTTTTAAAGTAACCCCTAAAATTCACACAGCTTGCACGTGTCTATCTAAAAGCTATGAGAATCTAACAATGCGACCTGACCGGACATAAGAATAATAGAAAAAAAAATTACAGGGAAACCCTACACCTCTCAAAAAATCTATTCATAGTCTACTCTGCAGGACGCATTTATTCCGATTATTATTTCATTTCGATGACCCCTTTCTTAGGTCTACGACCTTAAAGTTTGCTGTTGAATAATTAAAAGTAGGGAAAAAATTAAAATTACTTAGAAGCTTGAAAGGAAAAAAATTAATTTAAAGTAATCTTTGTCCCAACACAAACACACTATACTACTTTACAAAGCAAAGAATGGTTTTTTATATTCTTTCAAAAGGGGATATAAGAATTTGAAGTCCTTGCGGAAATTCCAGGACAATAAGAGTGCTCGAGGCTTGAGGATAATCAAAGCATCGAAACGTAGCGAAAAAACAAGCCTCGAGCTTGAATATGTTTTTTGTAATCGCAATTATTTTTAGCGATTTTTTTTATTAAACACAAATTCCTGTTTACACCGTTAACGTTCATATTAGCTCCTAGTTATTGTTTTTTTATAGCTTTAATTAAAACTTGCAGCCTGAATCCATTCGCGCTTTGAATTCTTTAATATTTCCCTACAAAAACGCGTCTGAATGCAAGCAAAATATTTCCATCCCTTAATATTTGTTCTGCTAAAACCCCAACCCTGTTCTTTTTCCAACAATACAAAAGGATACGATTTCAATTTAGTTCATGACGTAAACTTTATTGAATAGAAATGTATTTTTCCGAACGCTAATTATTAGTTTCAAATTAGTCTGGGGAAAAGTTGCAGCAGTTGAATTTAAAATATCCTAGTTGTGTAACCAATTAACGTTAGGGGTACGTTTTCGGTTTAAGAAGGCGCTGGTGGCGGGTTTCATAAATTACAATTTTATGTGGTGTAACGTTAATATTCGCAAAGTTCACTGCGCTAAGCATTTTATTGGATTTGTCGGGATACAGAAGCGGGATTAAGGATGGACTTGATCTTTTTAGGGGAAGTTCTTTACTTTCCGGGGTCTTTTTTTAGCGAAATGATTTTCTTGAGGTATTAGACGTGAAAGTTTACTTCAACAAATTCAATTTATTATGATATTACAGAGAAATGAAATAACACTAAGAGCTTTTATTTGCTGCTTGTTCTCAAACGTTAAAAGACATTTCACCCCTTCTCTCAATAAATCACGACAGGGTAAAACACTACGCTTTATATTAAAATAATTAATAAAGAAGAAAAAACATGAATGGGTCTTTATTTTTCTTTTGAGCAATTAGACTTAACAAATTTTTTCTGTCGTTAAGGCTTGACACCGACATCGTAAACTCACCCCTTGAAATCCCATAATTTTTTAAATAGCCAACTAGAACTATTGATCGTTCCTCTATAATTATTTTACCCTCAAAACATATCCCTTGTAAGTGTTCTCAGAAAGCCTCCCTCACATACGTTTGTTTCTGCCCTTGATACATACATCAAGGAGGGATAATGTACGCTTCTTCAGAATTCAAACTACTTGATTGAATTTGCTACAGTAGCAACGCTAATGCAAATTTCCACGAAATCTGGCGTCAATGTGCACTCGACGCTTAATTAAATACGAGCCACTCAAGTTTTGGCGTTTCGACAATAGCACTTGGGCCGAGATTACCGTTTCCTAAGCAACATCTTAAGATATTAATACGACGTAATTATGAAATTGAACGGCGGAGTCCAGAAGAAGGAGGAGGAGAAGCCGCGGTTCGGCAATGGCAGGGCTTCCCCAAGGACCGCCGAGGGCATTCATTATAACAAAACCACTTACTAATCATCGGCCCCTTTTGGTGATGGACTCGTGTAAACACCTTCATCATTTTGCGGTAACGCCAAGTCGGGATGTTAGAACAACAGGGATTCTTGGTTGTGGTTTGCTAGCCCCTTCAGGGAACTTACTTGTTTGTTAAATACAAGCTTTGATTTATTTAATGAGATGTTAGATTAATTTTCATGTGTCCTACACTTTGCCCTTTGGAGTTCGTTAAAAATAAAATCAAAGTTGGGAGATACCGACGAAACACACTACAAAAACATTAACTCCTGTTCCATATTTTCCGTGCTATAGGATTTAAGATCTTTTGAGCTAAGCTGTATTAAGGGTGGATCTACAAAAAAATTCTGGGGGGGGGGGGGGTAAATAATCCGGGAGGTACGGAGAACCCCCACGCGATGATGTTAGACGCGAAAAATTTTTGTTGTAATAATATTAATACCTGGCCTCGCGGGGAGAGGGGTAATTACCCCTATTACCCCCCCCGCCCCCGTAGATCCACGGTAAATCTGTATTAGTTTAAGGATATCATTCACTAATAAGTAATAAAATCTTTCTGTTCACTATACAGGGTGATCTTTTTGTATTGTCCGTGAGGTTACTAGAAATAAAACTTTTTCTGGGTTCTTGCCTATCTAGCTCTCTGTTTGTCTATTTCTGTCTACTTATCTGCCCGGGGCAGACTGCCCCCATCGCTTATCTGCGTCTCGTTGGTTTCCCAAGGGTGATTTGTACACGATTCCTTCAATTCTTTCCAAATACAAACTGTAACTTGAGGAATGCTAATATTTTGTCTATTAATAATCACAAATTCAAGGGATACAGCCCCTAATCCTATTAAAATTAATATTAAGGTAATTTAACAACCCAATAAACCAAATGATAGTCACATACATGGTATTAAAGAGATATTATCAGTGGATGTGATGTTATTAGTGCGTGTATTTGAATCGAAACTGATTTATATTAACTTCAAAGCAGAAAGTTTGAATTATTATAATTGACAATTATTAGAAATTATACCTTCCCTCTGAATTCTCATTTAAAAGCAATTAAATAATTCTGTTCCTTGTTTTCATGAAACCACGAGAAAACGAAGTAAAAGCTTTTACAAGAAAAAAAAAACAACGAATACTGAAGAAAGAAAAAAAATTACGAGACAACTTTAAGATCTCTCAATAATGCAATACAAGTATCAGTTTTCCCTTTTCAGTCCCGGTAGACGTACAAGAAAACTAAAACCAACAATATGCGAAGCTTATTACGTAGATTGAGACGTAAAAGTGCCACCCCGACGTCGAGGATAAGAGAAATACTACGCGAAAGATTTAGACTGCTCTGCAGTAGGACTGCAGCATCGCTGCAGTAGCGACGCAGGGCGTCGCGGTGATCCTATATAGGACCTACAGGGGGTGAGGGGTTGCTGACACCCGCATTTCAGTATCGTTCTCGGAATTATTCAATCTACGCCTTCTCGATCGGCCCATCTGCATCAGTTTTATCACCACTTAGAACCCTACAAGTGTTGCTTATTGCAAATTTGTGCTAGGATTTGTTTTTTTCTATTTCTATATTTTTTTATTTTTCTCCCTTATTATCTCGATAAAAATTCTTTCTGATGTAAAAATAAACTTGATGATCGAATAGAAAGTTTTTGATTAAATAAAAAAATTTCGTTGAGGTAATTTAAGGGTGGCATGTGTGAATATATTGCGAGTCACGCTCGTCGCCGAGGGGTGGCTTTCAGATGAGCAGCAAGGTGTGAAAGCTCCTTGAGTGTGTAGATACTTGTAGATTTTCAGACTGGGGAATTGCACTCGCGTTTTACGATGTCTGAGCAAATAAAGCAACAGGGATAAACCACGCATGGAAAAATGTGATGAGAATAATTCAGGATTTCATGAAAATTTCTTTAATGCCGTTTCATGATTTCAGGGCACACTCCCATTACTTCTACAATATATTAGAAATAGAAGAATTTTCTTTAGTTTATGTTTCTACTTAGAACTTAAAACCTGGGAACTTGTCAGATTGACGAGAGGACGTTTCGACGCAAGGACGTTTCGACGCAAGGACGTTTTGACGCGAGTAGCAAAATTAAAAATAAATTTTATAATTAATAAATTTGCATTATTTTGTTTTCTTCATTTTTTCTAATCTTTATAAATTTTTTTCAAGCAAAAATAAGATTTAGTACAAAATCAAGTTCTTATTTACCCGAAGATCGAACTGTGGGGGCAAAGTCTGTTAGCAGATGTGAAGAGGAAATTCTTAATAAATTGGAAACTTCCGTGCATTAGGGTTTGGGTGAGTTTGCTCCTGGGGATGAAGCAAACAGTGGCTTCTTAATAATCCGTCCTGGTCGGTGTATGTGTGGCCAAGGAAAGCCCAATTACTTAACCGATGACCGCCATTATTTACCCACCTCTTCTTATTCCGTTTGCGCTCATTTCTTGTTTACTTTAACTCGCAATTCCGATCTCGTTTTACGTTCTTTAAACAAATAACTGCAGATGCTTTTAGTTTCGACCCTCGTACTCATAAATCCCAGTATATGAGGATGAGAGTCCCTGCTTAAGCTAATTGCCGAGGGAGATTATTGTTCTTGGACTTGGAACAGAAAAATTATCGTCGTGCAAATATCGTTCCGGAGCAATTCTCTTGCCGAAACGTAGTCAAATATTTCCCTTTGTGTTTCCAACATGTTCGGCAAGTTAGAGTAACGATATTAGCTGATCAAAGACCAAGTAGGAGCGGGTAATTTGGAATGTCTTTTGTGTTCCTCAATTGTCCCTCGAGTCCGTAAGATGGAATTTTTAATGTCTTCCTTTTTACCTGCGCTTCGAATAGAATTGCAGATAGAGAATTGAAATTTACATTTATAACTACGCTCAAACACTTTTTTTTATGAATTGGAAATTTTGTGATACGCAAAAAATCTAGAAATTTATTTAACGGATGACAACTTCCTTTTTACGTCGCAGCGAACAATTTCCTTGGAAGGATAATAATCGAAGGAAGGGCTAAAGGAAGTCGACAGCGTGACGGATTTAGAGGGGCTCAGAAGTGGGATAAGACAATCAGCGAGTTGAGAGAGAAATCGGCGGTCAGCACGGACTTCCCTACAAAGGAGAACCGCAAGAGTGCTCCTGTCAACTGGAATAAACAATTACCAATTACTAAGGGATTTAGGGATGTACCTGCAAGGAGACTACGGTTTGAAACTTGTCTTCAATTAATACCAAGACTATAAAATATTTATGAACATTTATAATTATCATCAAGTTTAATTTGCTTAAGGTTTTTTTACAGAACTCTTCATTATGTTACCTTTTACAAATCTGGTAGCTAAAGTGGTCTCTCAAAAGCATGCAATGTATGCAGTAGAGATGGACGTTGTTCGGATTTATTCTTTGTTACGTTTTAATAACAAAAAAAAATTTATAAACTAAGAGATAAATATTTATGCAACTTTAATTACATTTGAGTGTCGCTGTGTTTATATTTAACTGCTGACCTGGAAGATAAAAATCGATAAAACTTTTTGTGAAAATTACCAATAAAAACAGTTTTAAGTCGGTAACAATGGCCTTTATTAGAGTTTCTATTATGTTTTCGAAATTGAAAATTATATTTGCTGGAGTTTAAAAGCGGGACCATGTGGTACATTCTCCCCTGCCGTCAATAATAGCGCTCATTCGCATTTGAAAACAACTTAATAAAGTTTAAATTAATTGTGTTAGGGACGTGTAGCGAATATTTGCGAACCCTTTGACGAGTTCGGTCCGGTGGACGAAGGACAAAGGCAAATGTGTGATTGTCCTGTCAATTTGTAGTTGCTCGCCCGGTAAATTAGATTTATTGATTAAAATAAATTCTGTTTGCATTTTACATGAATGAATACGTAAATTTTTTTTGTAAAAGGGGCGATATTAATAATATACAAGTTTCGCAATAATAAATTACGAGCGATTTAATGCGGTTGTAAGGGCAATTTCGGCGTGCCTTGGCTCATATTAGTGAATGCGGCAATAAACATCAAACAGAGCGGCAATATAAGGGAAGATCCCGGGTGGTTTAATAACGAACACGGACGAGCAAATCTTTATAAATTCCCATAATTATAACATATAGATCGTAATTAAATTGCTATCCACATCTCTGAAGATGGAGACGCAGCTTTGGAAGTTGCTCGAGCGGAAGTCGCCAAATATAAATTGGTGGTCGACGTTGCAATTACCGAAGTCGGACTACACCCCCTTTCATCCCTCTTTCAACAAACAGATGGTAATAAACGGAGAAATCCGGAAAATGTTCGCTTTTACAAATTCGAAATCAAACCATTGATTAAATAGGATTTAATTAACGAAAAAATATGGAAAGTACAATCAGAATATGACGTTTAAGATTCTTCAAAAAATTAAATCAATGAACCATGAACATTTTTACTTTCCCATAACACCACTGGTAGGTACCTACCTATATGGGAAGTATTGAATTTTTGAAATTGAGATTTTCGCGGAAATACGTGTTATGGACCTCTAGGAATTGAAAAAAGTGATTTAGAAAAAATGTCTGTCTGTGGGTGTGTGTATGTGATGCCTCTAACGCAAAAACTAGTGAACCGATTTTGATGAAATTTGAAATGAAGGGTTGTATCAAAAATTCATCGACAAAATAAAAAATTTTCAAAAAATCCGAAACCGGAAGCGGAAGTTAGACATGCTTTTTTGGTACCATTTCTTTCAGAAATAGAATTTTGAAAATCTGAGTAGCGGATACGAAAGAAGACCATAATTCAAAGGAAACAGTTTTTAACCTGACTCTCTACTTCAAAATGGCAGCCGCTATAAATCTTTCAGAATTTTGACTTTAACGCCATACAACTCAAAAACCAGTTATCTGATCAAGTTCAGCAATAATTTGTTTGAAAGACCTTTGGCAGTACTATACCACGAAGAAATATTTATTTAGTAAACCAAAAAAACGGTCGCAACGACGCTCGTAGTAACTAAATTATACCCATTAGAACATTGTTTAGAATGAAACTTCTAGTTTAAATTTGTGCCATCATCGTCCCTTGTCATATGACTCTGGCATCAGATAAATTCGTAATTATGCTACAATGTAAATAAAAACAAATTTCATAATGATCATATTGTGATTAGATCAAATAGTGAATCGCAGTTGAAGCATGAGTGTAGTAATTAACATTACAAAACAGGAAGTACAAACCCCACATTTCCAACAACAGTTACCTACAACTCTACACATTCTGTTGTGTTGCATATTTTATTTGAAGTTCTGGTTTTTAAAAAATGGGAAATTTATTTTTCAATTATTTGTTGTTAATTTTTATCGCTGTTCCCGGTACTTTCGGAAATCGTCCAAATAATAAAGCTACTTCAACTACAGCCAACCCTGCTTCAATTATTTTAAGTAAGTTTCATCAAAATGATTACAAACTGATTTTTGAACGAGCTGAATTAATTCGTTCTAACGTGAGTTGTGGTAATTTTCAAATTCGTACTTTTAAATTCAACCGTACAGCCCCGGTTGTTAATGCCAGTTTTATTTTTAAAATGGATGTGGGCAACGATTTAGAGGTACGTATTAGTTAAAGTACAGTAAGTCTTTGTAAGGTTTCGTGTAAATTATGATTACAGGTAATTACACAAATGTACAAATTTGCCAGTAATGAATACCGAGAGTTTCCATTACGTTTACAAATTAATCTTTGTCAAGGATTAGCTTCGAATGCACTTGGTTTAAATACGGTATTAAAAGAAAATGGAAATGTTATCTGTCCATTGGTAAAGGTAAAGGCTTCCAAATAATAAAATGTGCAGTTTTTAATGTTAATTCCTGATTAGGGAAAGAAATATTACTTCTACAATTTTACACCAGACGGCTCTAAATTTCCTCCCTTCATGCCCAGTGGAAAGTATATGGCGGAATTCCAATTTATGTATCGTTCTACTGAAGTATTTGTTGCGTACAATTATGCAACAGTTGATCGTCCTATTCCTTACCTCTAAACTACTTCAATCTATTGACATTTCAGCACGTTTGTTGTCTTCAAGGATTTGTACTCCATCAAACCTATTTTTGTTGCTAATTTAGGTTTTATATTAGAACGGTCTAATACTTTCTATGCTTTTTTGATTTGTTAGCGGTATTATATTTTTAATTTGATACCAGTTGTTTTATTGTTTTACAGATTAAGAAAAAATATATAAAGTATCTGATTGAACAACAAGAAAATCATTGTAGTACTTAATAGTTTTTTGATGAATGCTACAAGTTCACTGTGGTGCCCTCTAAGAGGTTTTAAAATCGGAAATTGATGCTCCTATAGCTCCTTTATTAAGTAAAATATGAAAAAAAGTTTAAATATAAAAGTTGTTCAGTATATAAATTTACATGTTTCTAAATTTATATCACGTATACAGGATGCTTTTTTTCACAGTACAATAAGCAACTTTGTTATTTTAAATGAAACACCCTGTATATTATTATGTAATTGAATGCAAAATTGAATTGTCTATCACATAGTAGAAGGTAGTCGTATAGCTAAAATGTACGGTTGATGAGAAAATCGCGAACTTCCGCTGCGTTAGTAAATTAGATGCCTGTCTCTCTTCTGTACGTATCGAACCCGTAAAGTCTGGTGTTTCTCGCTACGCATTCACGTGATTTCTAATGCTGCCTCGCGAACTACTGTTGAATACCAAAAACGAAATGTTTATTTTTGTACTCACTGCCAGGGAAGCGACATTTCAGGAACTGGGAAATATAGCAAAAACTATTGGTCCTCTCAAACATATTATTGCTTTGTCTCAATTATTTATTTAACTCCGATATTCACTATATTGGTTAAATTTGTTTTTTAAAAATAAACGTTTGCCGATTGATCAAGGTAAGGAAGGCACTTTCAGTCTGTGAAGATGTCAAAATCATGTTGCGCCCTGTCGATTCCGACCTCCCTTTAGTTTAGTCCCTTTATTCATATCCCAGAATCACACTCCCATAATTAAGACCAAGAGTCCACACCGCAACCAATTTTTTGTCCTAATGCACTCGACTAAATTATATTAGAAGGAAATTGTTTAGAATTAAAATTCCAGTTTAAATTTGTGTAATCATCGTCCCTCGCCATAATAATTGGACCTATGACTCTAGCATCAGATAAATTCGTAATTCTCCTAGAATGTAAAAAAAACAAATTTCATAATCATCATTTTGTGAATAGATCAAATAATGAATCCTAGTTGGAACATATAAGCATATAAACGGCAATCAACATTACAAAACAGGAAGTACAATGTACAAACCCCACATTTCCGAACAACAGCTACCAACAACTCTACACATTCTATTGTGTTGTATATTTTATTTAAAATTCTGGTTATTAAAAATGGGAAATTTATTTTTAGATTATTTGTTGTTAATTGTTATGGCTGTTCCCGGTACTTTCGGAAATCGTCCAAATAATAAAACTACTTCAACAACAGTCAAGCCTGTTTCAAATCTTTTAAGCAAGTTTCATCAAAATGATTACAAAATGATTTTTGAACGAACTGAATTAATTCGGTCTAACGTGAGTTGTGGTAATTTTCAAATTCGTACTTTTAAATTCAACCGTACAACCCCTGTTGTTAATGGAAGTTTTATTCTTAAAATGGATGTGGGTAACGATATGGAGGTACGTATTATTTAAAATATAGTACGTCTTTTTAAGGTTTCGTGTAAATTACGATTACAGATTATTACACAAGTGTACAAATTTGCCAGTAATGAATACCGAGAGTTTCCATTACGTGTGCAACTTAATCTTTGTGAAGCATTAGCTAGGAATGCAATTGGTTTAAATAAGATATTAAAAGAAAATGGAAATATTATCTGTCCATTGGTAAAGGTAAAGGCTTCTAAATAATAAAATATGCAGCTTTTAATTTTAATTCCTGATTAGGGAAAGAAATATTACTTCTACAATTTTGCACCAGATGGCTCTAAATTACCTCCCTTCATCCCCAGTGGAAAGTATATGGCGGAATTCCAATTTATGTACCGTTCTACTGAAGTATTTGTTGCGTACAATTATGCAACAGTTGATCGTCCTATTCCTTACCTCTAAACTACTTTAATGTATTGACATTTCAGCACGTTTGTTGTCTTCAAAGATTTGTAGTTCAAACCTATTTTTGTTGTTAATTTAGGGTTGATATTCAAACGGTCTAACACTATCTATGCCTTCTTGGTTTGTTAACGGTATTACCTATATTTGAAATTATATTTTGAATTTGATACCAGTTGTTTTATTGTTTCACAGATTAAGAAAAAATGTATAAAGTATCTGATTGAACTTAAAAAAAATAGTTAACTCCATCAGAGATAATAACGGCACACAGTGGTTAAGGTTATATGGGCTTGCGGAAAAAACTCAATATCTCGAAAAGTACTTGCGCGATTTGGATGAAATTTGGTTTCTGGGGGATATTAGGGTCACCGAGTTCAAATCTGATTTCAAAATTGTATAATTCAAGATGGCGGATTCAATATGGCGGACGTCTTAACAATAGTTTAATATAATAGTTTAATGGTATTCTACTTATAACTAATACCAAAACAAATGTTTTTTCTTTATATATGCTGCCAATATGCATTAATGCAATGATAATGAGACCCATTAATATGACATTTAATATGAGAAGCAACTTCTGAAAGTATCTTTGTGAATTACCCTAGTTACTTTATTATCGTCCCAAATTGATTCGGGCAAATTTGGGCAGCTGGAATTTTCAAAATTGTTTAGTTGACAGTTTAGCCAATACCATGAAATAAGGTAGTATAGATAGTAGCTAGAGGTAGCTCATTTTGAAAAACCTTGTGAAAGATTTATTTTAAGGATAATTTCCACTTTTCGGTTTAATAGTGATTAATTATTAATGACCAGGTTAATTAAACAATTTGAAAATAGTATTTTTTGTATTAGTAATCCATACTAATTAGAACGACTATTCGGTATTTCCTATAGAACAATGTTTGTTCAATCAAAATTTGATTAAGTATGGCTTATATTTTGTCGACCACAAGCAAACAGTAACATTTCTGTGTGAAACTAACAACGATAATAGTTATTTATGTTACAAGTACGCAAAACACAGTTTTAGCGGACGAATCCAGATGTTTACGGACGAGGCGAAGCCGAGTCCGTAATATCAGATGAGTCCGCTAAAACGTTTTGCGTACGTGTTTCATACAATATTTTTTTGTATAAGCTCTCCAAATTAGAAATTAGTATCTAAAATAATTCTACATCTGCTAATAGCTTGTGACATTTATAGAAAATCTAGTATTCGGTAGCCTGTGATCGTGACAACCATGGTAACCAGTTTGTTTAACAAGTTGTTTTTTAAGTGACAAAATAATAAATCTAATAAATTCTAAAAAAATGGTTGATGTTCCGGTCGAAATTACCGAAAAAGCCAGAAATATTGTACTAGATTTGCTGCCACTCAAGTCTAGGTAGCAATACGAGAAGGAGTACGAAATATTTAATGATTGGAAGCAGAAAAATCGTGTGACGGTCGTGAATGAAGATGTGATATTGACTTATCTGCATTCTGGTGACATTTTTAAATATGCCAAAAACTGTACTTTCCATTTTCATGTTTCAAAGTAGATTATTTTGTGTTAATTTATATGTTTTTTGTATTTTTTTGCAGCAATAGCTGTTTTGTGTTGTACAATGTTTTTAGTAAACAAATTCAGTCCTCTAAAGTGTTGCTAAGTTACCTTTAAGGGACTAGTCCCCTAAAGTGGCATTTTGCGGATTACGAACAGTTTCCAAAGTAACCACTTTGGAGAGCGTGTACAAAAAAATATTTTTTTTCAATTTTAATAATGACACTATATTGTTTGGTCTATGGACTTCATAAAATTCCAAAAAAAAATTTTAATTTGACCCAACTTAAAAATTAGGTTTTTTCCGCTTCTAAACCACTGTACGGCACCGGCGCCAACTTCCGCTGCGTAAGTAAATTAGATGTCTGTCTCTCTTCTGTACGTAGCGAACCCGTATAGTCTGGTGTTTCTCCCTACGCATTCAAGTGATTTCCAATGCTGTCTCGCGAACTACTGTTGAATACCAAAACCGAAATGTTTATTTTTGTACTCACTGCCTGGGAAACGACATTTTCACGAACTGGGAAATATAGCAAAAACTATTGGTCCTCTCAAACATATTATTGCTTTGTCTCAATTATTTATTTAACTCCGATATTCACTATCTATTTAAAAATGTTAAATAGTAGTAGTTAAATATAATTTTTGAACATTTGTTTGGTATTTTAATTTTCCAATCCATTTGGGCCCCCCCAAACCAAAATTCTGGCTACGCCACTGAACCAGTTGGAAGAAAACCAAACTCTCCACTTCTTAATTTTTTGTCCTAACTAAATTATATTGGAATGACACTGTTTAGAATTAAAATTTCAGTTTAAATTTGTGGAATCATCGTCCCTCAATAATAATTGAACCTATGATTCAAAGCATCAGATAAATTCGTAAGTGTCCTAGAATGTAAAAAAACAAGTTTCATAATAATCATTGTCTGATTAGATCAAATAATATTCCCAGTTGGAACATAATATATAACCATCTAAACGGCAATCAACATTACACCACAGTAAGTACAAACCACACATTTATAAACAATAGTTACAACGCTACACATTCTATTGTGTTGTATATTTTATTTAAAATTCTGGTTTTTAAAAAATGGGAAATTTATTTTTCAATTATTTGTTGTTAATTGTTATGGCTGTTCCCGGTACTTTCGGAAATCGTCCAAATAATAAAACTACTTCAACAACAGCCAACCCTGTTTCAAAACTTTTAAGCAAGTTTCATCAAAATGATTACAAACTGATTTTTGAACGAATTGAATTAATTCGTTTTAACGAAAGTTTTGGTAATGTGCAAATTCGAACTTTTAAATTCAACCGTACAACCCCTGTTGTTAATGGGAGTTTTATTCTTAAAATGGATGTGGATAACGATGTAGAGGTACGTATTTTTTAGAGTATACTAAGTCTTTGTAAGATTTTGTATAAATTACGATTACAGGCAATTATACAAGTGTACAAATTTGCCAGTAATGAATACCGAGAGTTTCCATTACGTTTGCAAGCTAATCTCTGTGAAGGATTAGCTTCAAATGCCTTTGGTTTAATTACGATATTAAAAAAAAATGGAAATATTATCTGTCCATTGGTAAAGGTAGAGGCTTCTAAATAATAAAATATGCAGCTTTTAATTTTAATTTCTGGTTAGGGAAAGAAATATTACTTCTACAATTTTGCACCAGATGCCTCGAAATTTCCTCCCTTCATCCCCAGTGGAAAGTATATGATGGAGTGCCAATTTATGTACCATTCTAGTGAACTATTTGTTTCCTACAGTTATGGAACAATTGCTCGTCCTATTCCGTACCTCTAAACTATACTTCAATGTATTGACATTATTTTTAGCACGTTTGTTGTCTTCAAAGATTTGTAGTCCATCAAACCTATTTTTGTTGCTAATTTAGGTTTGATATTAAAACGGTCTAATATTTTCTATGCTTTTTTGATTTGTTAGCGGTATTATATTTTGGATTTGATACCAGTTGTTTTATTGTTCCTAGAAAAAATATATAAAAACACGTTCATGCAGTAAATTCGTCTTCCCGCATTTGGTTTGTAAATAACTATTTTAATATGGGAAAGTCCAGGGGAGGTGCTCACCTCCACTTTTTTCGATTTGAAATTGCAGAAGCGTGCCAATTTCCACCAAAATCCCTAATGAATCGTTGAAATTATGCCTTCATTTCGTGGTACTTATTCTTTGAAAAAGATAAATACAAATTCATTTAAGTTTAAGTCAATCACGTAACTTTCAAATCATTAACGTTCCAATATTCTCTTAGATGATTAGAAAAAACTTCTTACAAAAGACTGTCTGAAAACTTGTAAGATTAATAGAAAAGTTATAAGGAAATCTTCATTTCATTGCTTGTCGTCAAGTTTTACGAGTTATAAACTGCAACTTTGTTACACCATTTTAGTGCTTATATAATTTTTACAGCTGAATGTAAAAACAGGGCAAAAGAATTCATCCCCTAAAAAAACATTTTCAATCGCAAGAATTCTATTTCTATAAGCGTAACATAAACGTGAAAAATGGGAACGACAAACATCGCAAAACATAAATTTTGCACGTAATATCGATAAATCGCAAAACGGCAATAAGCCACCAATGAGGTAGCGTTATTATTCCTGTTGTAATATGTTAACTTTTTGAACGACCGCCCCTCTCCGTATATCATGTTTAGTGGTTATTCGCGTTATCTGGGGGCAATCCAGAGGAACATCCGTCTTAAGAATGGTTTCATCTCAAATGGACCCATCGCGATTTATGCATCCTAATAAGCCTTATATTGACTGCTGCGTCCTCGTTTCCCGTTACAAGAGATAAGCCTACGTGAACGGGGATTTACTTTCAAACAACGCGGAATTATTTTTCTGATATTCGGGATTTAGCAACGAGAAGCTTTAACAACATGTTGATCTCCTACGGGAAATGCAAAATAACGACGTCTATATGTCGCCAAAGGCGGGATTTGTCCGAAGTTATAGAGTAGCGAACGCGAGGCATTGAAAATTGCCGATTATAGGAACCTTAAGCGTCCTATAAATATGTTACGCCCGTTACGAAATTGCTTCGGCTATGATAATAATGCTTCCCAAGCCATGCAACTTAACTTTATAATTTATATTCATGTCTAGAGGAGATGTAATGAATATTTAATGTTTTTTTTGTACAATAAACACCGACATTGCAGACTTTGCCAGACCAGACGCGAGCAATCGAGGTTAAATGGAAATCTGCTGGCAATCAAAAGTTTCACTGAAGGGAATTTGAAATAATAATTCACTCCTTTATACAGGGTGATTCAGAAGGTGTGGATACAGAAAATATTCATTCCACATTAAGGGGAAAGACTTCTTGCCCGTGAGTGATGATCAAAACAAAATTTTCGATAAGGGTTGTTCATGAAATATTATAATTCTACCCGCACAAATTATAATCCATCTCCAACCTTTTTCAAAAATTTTGTTGTAAAACATGTTGCTGAGTTAAGAGTCATGGCTTGGTTGATTTAATTTTTTGAAGAATCTTAAACGTCAAATCCTGATTGTACTTTGTTCATTTTGTTGTTATTTAGTCCGACTTACTTGCTAAAAAATCTGCATTCGATTTAAAAGAGTATATTTATTAATATAGCCGCGCGAAGGTTCTAAAAGCAAAGGGCAAACATTTTTAAATTTCAAATTTGACCCGTTCTTTGTTTTCTTTATTTGTATTCAAAACTGAATGAAAAATGTTGTGTATGGTACTATACACGTCTTATGTAGGAAAGATTTGTAAAACTTATTCAGTTAGGGTGACGAGTGACCTTTTGTCACGAATTAAGGACCGCAGGCGTCTTTTGATGCAAATGTAGCAAACATCAGTTTCCTTCTTTAATGCTGCCATTCAGGGTGGTCCCCTCGTTGTTCCTTTGTGGAAACTGCTAGATATGCAGATGCGAGCACAAAGACTCATCTGGAGTGTGCTTAAGGAAATAAGCATATTATGTTTACGTTTTTGAAATATCCCGAGAAACTTGTTTCATAAATAAAACCTGATTTAATTATCGCGCGAGAATTATATAATAAAAGCATTCATTTGTAAAATTAAACCGTTTTCCTTTGCCTAATGTAATTGCCCCTAAAAGAATGTTGGTTATAACTTATTTACTTAATCTTCCTTTGTGCTTTATATAAGGGTCGCAAAATGATTAATTAGGGGTATTCAGAAAAAAAACAACACAAACTGCGCGTGGATGAAATAACAATGTTAAGAAATGCCTCTTGAATTTATTTGCGATACCAAAAATTGAGAAGAAAGACAAATTAGGGGATGTTTTTGTTTTGAAGATCTTTTACAAGAAAAAATTCAGTCAGTAATGAAATTTCCTGTTAGCTGTAAAATTCCGAAACATTTATTTTAATTTGATTTTCAAGGATTTTTTGAATGTGTAGAAAACTGAAAAAAGCACGACCGGACTGAATTGCATCCTTAGGCGTTGGTCACCTCATAAAAATGTCTTCTACGCTTCTTTTTAGAGCTGTTTTGTTTCTGTGAATTTTTAAATAAATTTAGAAAATTAGAAGAGGCAGGACCGGACTAAAATTATCCAAATAATTTTTCTTTAAGATTCGTTTCTTACTAAGAATGTTTATTTGGTCGTTTTTAGTATCCAAGAAATTTTTTAATATCATTTGTAATATTAAGAGCAGGGCCGTACTAAAAATATTTTTAAATATTTAATTCTAATATACAGGGTGTCCCAAAAAGAAATGTTCCTTTCATGAAAATAAGAGGAAAAGTTCTTATTAACTTGGGTCCGCAAATGCTTCGTTACCGAGATATACAGGGTGTTGAAAGTTTTAAAAAATATCGACCTTTTTTTTATTTATTCGGAGTAAAAAATGGTACGCCACTGTTTTTTTTATTTTTGACACAATTTTCAAATGTCTCAACTAATTTACGGTTGAAACAGTCTCTTGAGATTTTTCCCTACCATTAACAGTTTTCGTGTAAATCACACTTCAAAGATGAAAAATGCGAATAAAAAAATAACACTGCAAATCCGTTTTTTGAATAATGACCGCCTTTAGCCTCAAAATTTTGTTTGAAGAATAGAAACTTGTCTTGAAGCTAATGGCGGTTATTTTGAAAATTATTTGTAAAATAATAATACTAATAATCATTTCGGAATATACGAAAAAAATTTTCAACACCCTGTATCCCGATAACGAAGCATTTGCGGACTCATGTTAATAGAAACTTTTCATGAAAGGGACATGCCCCTAAACTGGATACCAATTCATTTTAGGACACCCTGTATAAGTGTTCCTGGATTAAGCGAATGCAGTAAAAGGACCGAATCAAGTGTAACGCGAGTTTAAAATTTTTTTTTTGCATTTAAATCTGAAAAGTTACAAAAGGCACAGTATCCAGGGTATTGTGTTGACGAATTGTTTGAACAAACCGTCTATTTTCAATCTCCTTCCTTTATAAACTTCAAATTCCAGACTAGGAGTTGGAAAATCAAGGACTTTCCAGCCATAACCATAAATCGGTCGACATTTAACCTCGACGGTCACAATTTTCTCGAAGACGACAATGCAAAAGTATTTTTTGTCCTCGAAAACCTCAAAGTGCTGGTGGTGCGGTTATGAAAAGCGATTTATGGTATGGGCAAAAAACAACATCGACCGGTCCTCTGTTCTTTGTCTAAGAACTCGAGACTCTGCCGGTCACAGCAGTTCATTTAGGAAAATTAATTAGCCAATTATAAGGGAGACGTGCCCCGTAAGGAGTTATGGAGCCGCAATAGTTGGTTCCGCGCTGTCGAATCTCTCCTCCATAGTTATTTGTCAAGGAATAAAGGATATGATATTTATTAGTCGGGGTTTTTCCTTATATGAGCTTTAATTTAAGGCGTTGAGAACGCGTCAAGTGCCTTCACCAATCAACCCCTCACTACTAATTAATGATCGCCTTCTTAGGAAATCCCTCTTTGATTATTTTTCTTTTACTTCTACGAATCAACTAATCCTCTTATACTTTGACTTTTATTTCCCGGACATTTTTCTTTCCGGACTTGTTTGCTCGTTCAGCTCCGAGGGGTTTCCTTCAAAAAAGTTACGTGGAGACAAATTAACAAAAATGTATCAATATTAGAGATTTTTCTTCCTTCCTTCCATTAAGAGTAATAAATGATGCATCAAAATCATGTCGTTTGTTTACTTACGACGTCAGGATTAAAATTAAGAGCTTTCTGTGGAAAGCTCCCTTTACAAAGAGACCAGAATTTTTAAGTGTAAAGCAAACTGTCGCGGTTTTTTAAAGTACGCTCTTTGAAAGGAGGTAGGTACTTAATTTTTCATTCTATAAAATATTTAAGAAACGTTAGGAAAGAGAAAATTACGAAATTCTTGCATGAGATATTTTTTATTTTAATTCTACTATGTGTAGAAAAAATTGGGAATCAAACACACAAACTTGTTATTATGCGCTTTTCAAAGAAGTTCAAGGCTGGAATTACCACGCTGAAGGTAATCCCACGATCTCGTAATTACTTTCCTTAGCGAGGTGTGTATACATTCCTTCATTCATACTCGCAGATTAAGAAATCCCACTTTCTTTTTTTTACTATAAAATTCCTACATAATTTCGCAAGGAAATCCCGCCAAACAAGAAGTTCTAACCTGCGGTATACCGTAATTTCCAGTAAGGTAACAAAAACAAATCATATTCTATATAAAAGGTTTGCTTGATGTCCAGAGAGGCATTTAAATTTGTTCTGTGGTGCTAACAAAATGAAATTTCAAGCAATGTTTGTGGTTTACTTCTTGATTTTTGCAGCTTTTGCTGGACAAACTCATGCTGCACCAAGATGGAAAGGTTGGAAGAAACTTGTAAGTATTTTTCAAAAAATAAAAAATAAAAATTGTTTTGTCTTTCAAACCCTACAAACTTTGGATATATTACATGTTGCAGCATATTTCTAAAATAAAGTGAAATATAAAAAAAGTAGTAGAAATGGGATTCGAACCCACGGACCTCTAATACTAAATCTTATGATTTTTATAATTTTTTTTTGTTATTTATAGGAAAGAGCAGGACAAAGAGTTTTTAAAGTAGCCAAGGATGTTCTTCCAGTAGCGCAAGGATATCTAGAAGTCTACAACGGTTTTAAACAAGGATAATATTTTTTTTTGTTGTAACCTAAACTGCCAGTATTTTTTCCTTTATGTACAAACAATCCTCAAGATAATATTTATGTCTTAATTTAATATTTTATACGATACTTATAGCAATGTAATGAATTTTACTCATTATTATATTTTTTTAATAAAAAATATTTTCTTTATTTAATTTTTTTTTTATTTGTGAAGTTACAGAACTTTGAAACAACCACAATATCTTGTAAAGTGGATGAAATATTTTAAAAAGGTAAAGGGTTGAGGGGAAACTAGAGTGCGTATCTGCATTGCGCTAAAACTCACGCCCCTACTTCCACCTGCACATCACATGGAAATTTAAAAGCTACGATGCCCTTTGTGACCCCTCAAATTAAAGGTTGTTCAAAATCCTATGTTTTTACGGCAAGAAAATTAAAATCCATGGATTTGTTTACGACACATTACGGAAAAACGATTTTATTTGGGAAACCATAAAGATCACATAAGAAATAGATTGGTGTTTTGTAAAATAAGTAACAGAGGCGCGAAAAACGTACCCGGTGTGAGGCTAGTGACGTCATAAACTATGCAAGATACAACCATGTAAGGTTGATTACTTTACGTAAGATTTTAATCGCCAATTTCAGATTGAATATTTGTTATTTTATTTTAAAAAAATACATAAAGCTGGTACAAAAATAAATAATTAAAAAAATTTGTAACTTGCATAAACAAATTACCAAAAAATTATTAGGAACGATCACGCATAAATTAATTTCTTTGAGGTATAACTCTAGGGGCTCATATATTCAAAACAAATCTTTAGTCAGTTTTCTTAAATCCATTGTACACTTCCAAATATCCTTGAGCTACTGGAAGAACATCCTTGGCTACTTTAAAAATTCTTTGTCCTGCAGCTTCCTATAAACCGAAAAATATTCTGTTTTAATTTTTAACTCTTAATAGATTTATTAAATATTTTACTCAATAAAAAAAATTTTGGTACTTACAATTTCTTTCCAAGCGTCAGGTCTTGCTTCGGTTTGTCCAGAAAAAGTTGCGAAAAGGACGAATACGAAAACGAAAATAATTTGGAATTTCATTTTATTATTGTTACTAGAAATTTTGTATTTCAAGTACGATTTGACTTCTGTTTCTGATTGTATCTGCAGGCTATGCAAACCTTTTATACAGCTCTGAGTTTAAAGGAAGTTATCTGAGTTCATCTGAAACGAGACCCGCGGTATTTCCCAAGTTTTAAGATTAAACTTAGTTTTATAAATTTCCCAGACTTTTAATGCAATTAAAAATTTAAAAAAATAAATAACATTTGAACATTTAATTACTTTTCACAAATTCAAAAATAACAGGAACAATAAAAAGACGCTTTTCTATTTACAAATTATTTCCCCAAGCAAATCAAAAACAATAAAATAAACTAAAGTACTATCAAAATTTGACGTTTAAGTCTAACAAAAAATTAAATCAACCAAGCCATGACTCGTAACTCAATAAAATGGATATGTCCCTTTATATTTGAAATTTTCGAGAAAATTACAAATTTTTGTGTTCCCCACAGCAGCAGAAAATATTTTTAATGGTTGTCTCATGGGCAATTTAAGCGTGTCCTCTCATCTGTACTACAACACAATTTGATCACAATCAGGCATTCGTAACGCTTCAAGTACATTTTTAAAATATTTAGAAATGATCGTCATCATCATCATTGCAAACGCATTCAAATGTATAAAACAACACTTCAGTTCCTCTACAAAAGTTGTTTTGTTGACAAGCTACTCCAGATTTAAGGTTTTAAACAATGTTTTAAATGTCGAATTTCTATTTGTTTTTGATTTATGCCGTGTGTATTTCGGCGAAACCTCCAAGTAATATCAGACAGACCACCACAGCTAGTCCATTGGATAAGTTCCTAAGCAAGTTTCACCAAAGCGATTATACATTAACGTTTGAACGATCTGAATTGGTTCGCTATGATACAAATTTGATAACGACAGAGGTTCGCACTTTTAAATATAATCGGACTGCACCAGTTGTTAACGCAAGTTTTATTATAACAGTCGATATGGGCTATGATTTGGAGGTGTGTATATTCATAAATTTAATCTCAAAAGTGTTTATTTTATTAAGATCAAGTTAATTGAACATTGTTGTAGGTAATTGCACAAGCGTACAGATTTGCTAGTAATGAATACAGAGAATTTCCAATACATTGCCAAGTGAATGTCTGTCAAGCTATACAAGAAAATACACTCGGTACCAAACAGGTGGTTACTAGCGGAAACCTTGTCTGTCCATTCATGAAGGTAAAATGTGTTCCTCCACTGTAGAGTTTGTTGTTTAATTAGAATATCTCTGATTAGGGAAAGAAATATTACTTCTATAATTTTGCACCAGAAGAGGCCAACTTTCCTCCATTTATTCCGACTGGACAATACATGGTGGAGTTTCAATATTTGTTTCACTCTAAAGAATTGTTTGTTTTAAACAATTATCTAATTATATCTCGTCCTATTTTTATACCCTAAAATAACTTTGATTTTCGCACTTAAATTCGCACACGTTTTAGGATATAGGTACGCAAATTCTTTAAACTCGATTTGTTCTGTTTGGTGTTTTTGTGAGAAAAATATGATTACAAGAACTAAAAATATTTTTATTGGTTTTCTCATGGCCGATTTACTCTACAAGAACTTTTTTCCATTACTGTGAGTCAAATACTTTCTGAGTTAGCTATTTTAATTGAACCACCTTGTATATATCTGACATGTATTTCAAAATATCTATTTAAAAACAAGGAAATAATAAATAAAACCCAATTACCGATAAGCTATTTTTATTTTAAGTAAACCCCCCATAAAAACTTTTAAATAAAATAACAACAGATGGCTTCGAAGTTTTTTTTTATGAATTTTGATAACATTAGTTTACATTTTTCTGTTTATAAATAACATCTGCTACTATTTGTGTATGTTAAATGGTGCAAATAAATAATCAATCTATTGGAGGTCATCATTAATGACATAAACAAAGCATTAAATGAGTAAAAAGTTGGAATTACCAACATGTGCGAGGATTGCTTTTCATGAGAAATTAACAACTAATTCTGAAAATTTCAAAGGAGCTATAGGAGCATCAATATCCGATTTTCAAATCCTTGTAGAGGGCGACACAGTGAAATTCTAGCTAGCATTAATCAAAAAACGAAAATGTACCTAACACCAAGCTGCATACCTGTAGAAAATTTAAACAAAATCGTGTGGCTGTTTTTTTTGTAATAATTTTTCAAAAATTTCAAAATCTTTTGAAGAGCACCGGCGACCGATTTTGGATTTACTAAATAATTTTTTTTCACATAGTACCGTCAAAGGGCTTTCAAACAAATTGTTGCTGAACCTGATCAGATAACTGGTTTTTGAGTTGTGGGGCGGTATTCTTTTGAAGTTCAATCAGATACTTTATATATTTTTTCTTAATCTGGGAAACAATAAAACAACTGGTATCAAATTGAAAATATAATTCAAGATATAATATCGCTAACAAATCCAAAAACCATAGAAAGTATTAGACCGTTTTAATAAGAAACCTAAATTAGCAACAAAATAGGTTTGATGGACTACAAATCTTTGAAGACAACAAACGTGCTGAAATGTCAATACATTAAAGTAGTTTAGAGGTAAGCAATAGGACGATCAATTGTTGCATAATTGTACACAAGAAATACTTCACTAGAATGGTACATAAATTGAAATTCCGCCTTATACTTTCCATTGGGGATGAATGGAGGAAGTTTAGAGCCATCTGGTACAAAATTGTAGAAGTAATATTTCTTTCCCTAATCAGGAATTAAAATTAAAAGCTGCATATTTTATTAATTAGAAAGCTTTACCTTTACAAATGGACAGATAAAATTTCCATTTTCTTTTGACATCGTATTTAAACCAAATGTATTCGAAGCTAATGCTTCACAAATATTAAGTTGCACACGCAATGGAAACTCTCGGTATTCATTACTGGCAAATTTGTACGCTTGTATAATTGTCTGTAATCGTAATTTACACAAAACCTTACAAAGACTTACTATAGTACTCTAAATAATACTTACCTCTAAATCGTTACCCACATCCATTTTAAAAATAAAACTGGCATTAACAACGGGGGTTGTACGGTTGAATTTAAAAGTTCGAATTTGGAAATTACCAAAACTTGCGTTAAAACGAATTAATTCAGTTCGTTCGTAAATCAGTTTGTAATCATTTTGATGGAACTTGTTTAAAATGCTTGAAACAGGGTTGGCTGTAGTTGCAGTAGTTTTATTATTTGGATGATTTCCGAAAGTACCGGGAACAGCCATAACAATTAACAACAAATAATTGAAAAATAAATTTCCCATTTTTTTAAAAACCAGAACTTCAAATAAAATATACAACACAATAGAATGTGTAGAGCTGTAACTATTGTTTATAAATGTGTGGTTTGTACTTTCTGTGGTGTAATGATGATTGCGTTTATATGGTTATATGTTCCAACTGAGATTCACCATTTGATCTAATCACAAAAGCATCATTATGAAATTTGTTCTTTTTTTATATTCTAGAACAATTACGAATTTATCTGATGCCAGAGCCATAGGTCTAATAATTATTATGGCGAGCGAGGTACGGTGATGATACAAATTTAAACTGGAATTTTAATTCTAAATAATTTCCTTCTAACATAATTTAGTCGAGTGGATTAGGACTAAAAATTAAGAAGTGAAGAGTTTCCAGCTGGCTCTCGATTTAACTCAATTCGGATTGTTGGTCTTAATTCTGGGAGTGTGATTCTGGGATCTAAATAAAGGGACTAAAAGAAGTCGGAATCGAAAGGGCGCAACATACTTTCGACATCTTTGTATATTAGATAGAGTTATTCTTTTGAAGTTCAATCAGACGTTTATACAGGGTGTCCCGAAAATGGCGCATAATATTTATGGGGCGTTGTAGGTGACTGGCCAGGGAGTAAGGGAAAAATACAAAAAAAATTTTACCTGCCGTGTTTTTGTAGTTATTAACCGAAAAAGATTTGCACAATCTGGCACATCCACATTTTATAACTTGTTAGGAAGCTATTTATTTTGATTGTTACCTACTCATTATTACCTGGGAAACCATACGACTGATTTTTGAACAGAGCACAATGTTGCCAGAATCATTTTCGCGCTATCTCGATGTAAAAATGTCTTCAGTAATAATTTAATAATTCGTAATTACGTGCTTTTTTTGTAATTTTTAAAATTTGGAAACAATAAAAGACATTATTTTCTACAAATAGAGTATACCCTTAGTCAGTTACATTTCCAATTTTTAAAAAGTTACAAGTGTTAACTTTACATCTTCATATCTTACAAATTTGAGCGGAAAGAATTTTTTTAACATTTTTCTCACACTTGTTTAGCGGTACTGAACAGCGTACCATATATATTTTGCGCCATTTTCGGGACACCCTGTTACATATTTTTTTTAATCTATGAAACAATAAAGCAACTGGTATCAAATTCAAAATATAATTCAAAATATAATATCGTCAACAAATCAAAAAAGCATTGAAAGTAGTAGCCGTTCTAATATCAAACCTAAATTAGCAACAAAAATAGGTTTGATGGACTACAAATCTTTGAAGACAACACACGTACTACTGAAATGTCAATACATTGAAGTAGTTTAGGTTTAGAGGTAAGGAATAGGACGATCAATTGTTCCATAATTGTACACAACAAATACTTCACTAGAATGGTACATAAATTGTGCTTCCGCCATATACTTTCCACTGGGGATGAATGGAGGATATTTAGAGCCATCTGGTGTAAAATTGTAGAGGTAATATTTCTTTTCCTAATCAGGAATTAAAAATAAAAGCTGCATATATTACTAATTAGAAAGCTTTACTACCTTTACCAATGGACATATAATATTTCCATTTTCGTTTGATATCGCATTTAAACCAAATGTATTCGCAGCTAATGCTTCACAAAGATTAATTTGCATCCGTATTGGAAACTCTCGGTATTCATTACTGGAAAATCTGTACACTTGTGTAATTACCTGTAATCGTAATTTACACGAAACCTTAAAAAGACACTATACTCTAAATAATACGTACCTCTAAATCTTTACCCACATCTATTTTAAACATAAAAGTGGCATTAATAACGGGGGTTGTACGGTTGAATTTAAAAGTACGCAATTGGAAATTACCGAAACTTGCATTACTGCGAATTAATTCACATCGTTCGTAAATCAGTTTGTAATCATTTTGATGGAACTTGTTTAAAATGCTTGAAACAGGGTTGCCTGTTGTTGAAGTAGTTTTATTATTTCGACGATTTCCGAAAGTACCGGGAACAGCGATAAAAATTAACAACAAATAATTGTAAAATAAATTTCCCATTTTTTTAAAACTAGAATTTTAAATAAAATATGCAACACAATAGAATGTGTGGAGTTGTAGGTAACTATTGTTTGGAAATGTGGGGTTTGTACATTGTACTTCCTGTTTTCTAATGTTGATTGCCGTTTATATGCTTATACTTATGTTCCAACTGAAATTCACTATTTGATCTAATCATAAAATGATGATTATGAAATTTGTTTTTTTTTACATTCTAGGACAATTACGAATTTATCTGATGCTAGAGTCATAGGTCCAATTATTATGGCGAGGGACGATGATAGCACGAATTTAAACTGGAATTTTAATTCTAAACAATTTCCTTCTAACATAATTTAGTCGAATGTATTAGGAAAAGAAATTAAGAAGTGGAGAGTTTGGTTCTCTTCCAGTTGGCTCTCGATTTAACTCAATGCAGGCGGCGCGGATTCTTAGTCTTAATTCTGGGAGTGTGATTCTGGGATCTGAATAAAGGGAGGTCATGATTTCGACATCTTTGCATATTAGATGGCGTTATTTTTTTGAAGTTCAATCAGACACTTTATATACATATTTTTTTTAATCTATGAAACAATAAAGCAACTGGCATCAAATTAAAAATATAATTCAAAATATGATAAGTGCCGCTCACGAATCAAAAAGCATTGAAAGTAGTAGACCGTTCTAATATCAAACCTAAATTAGCAACAAAATTAGGTTTGATGGACTACAAATCTTTGAAGACAACACACGTACTGAAATGTCAATACATTGAAGTAGTTTAGAGGTAAGGAATAGGACGATCAATTGTTTCATAATTGTACGCAACAAATACTTCAGTAGAATGGTACATAAATTGGAATTCCATCATATACTTTCCACTGGGGATGAATGGAGGAAGTTTAGAGCCGTCTGGTGTAAAATTGTAGAAGTAATATTTCTTTCCCTAATCAGAGATTAAAATTAAAAGCTGCATATTTTACTAATTAGAAAGCTTTACCTTTAGCAATGGACATACAATATTTCCATTTTCTTTTGACATCGTATTGAAACCAAATGCATTCGAAGCTAATGCTTCACATAAGTTAAATTGGAAATGTATTGGAAACTCTCGGTATTCATTACTGGCAAATCTGTACACTTGTGTAATTACCTGTAATCGTAATTTACACGAAACCTTAAAAAGACTTACTATACTCTAAATAATACGTACCTCTAAATCGTTACCCACATCCATTTTAAAAATAAAAGTGGCATTAATAACAGGGGTTGTACGGTTGAATTTAAGAGTACGAAGTTGAACATTAACGAAACTCACGTTAGAACGAATTAATTCAGTTCGTTCAAAAATCAGTTCGTAATCATTTTGATGGAACTTGCTTAAAAGATCTGATACAGGGTTGGCTGTTGTTGAAGTAGTTTTATTATTTGGACGATTCCCGAAAGTAGCGGGAACAGCCATAACAATTAACAACAAATAATTATTGAAAAATAAATTTCCCATTTTTTAAAAATCAGAACTTCAAATAAAATATATAACACAATAGAATGTGTAGAGTTGCAACTGTTGTTTAGAAATGTGGGATTTGTACTTCCTGTTTTGTAATGTTGATTGCCATTTCTATGCTTATATGTTCCATGGGATTCATTATTTGATCTAATCACAACATGATCATTATGAAATTTGTTTTTATTTACATTCTAGGATAATTAGAAATTTATCTGATGCTATGAGTCATAGGTCTAATCATTATGAGGAGGTACGGCGATGGTACAAATTTATAAACAGGAATTTTAATTCTAAACAATTTCCATCTAATATAATTTAGTCGAGTGCATTATAGGAAAAAATTAAGAAATGGAGAGTTGATAATTGAAGATAATAATTTTTTTCTGAAATCGTTATTTTCAGTTTTTGAGTGATAAATCAGGAAGCAACCAAAACATCCTCGATTTCTTTTTTCCATTTCATTCTTTAGTGCAGAGTTTATAATCGAGTGCGAGCTAACGCACCATGTACCATAATTATTTTGTTTTCGCTGACTGACGGCGAGTTGACCGACGGCGAGTTAGTCGACGGCGAGTTTGCCCGAGGGCGAATCGGCGGCGGCCGGTCGGCGACGGCCAATCGACGACGGGCAGTTGTCCCATCCCCATTACCACTAGCTTTACACCGGAATCGTTTTTCTAGCCGCATCCACGATTTTGAAAATATTTAGTTACACGTCGCAACAGAAAAATATGAACATATTATTTTTATTTGTTATAAAAACTCAACATTATAGATCAATAAATAAATAAAAAATTAACAGGAAACTATTATCAAAATGTTACTTCCAAAATCACCAAATCATTATTTTTTTCCAACAACAGCTGCAACAACAGTAGCTGGGCCTGCATATGCTTGAACAACAGGAAGAGCTTCTTCAGCAGCATGGAAAACTTCTTTTCCAGCATGCTCCTAAGAAAATTCAAAATTCAGCACTACACTCAAGAAAATAAACCGATACTACTTACAATTTTTTTCCAACCTTTCCATCTAGCTTCGCTGTGACCCAAAAAAGCAGATAAAAGGCAAAGTGCAAATACAAACACAAGAGAGAATTTCATTTTAACTTGCTCTGATTAATCTTTCTAGTTGTCTGTCTCTTGTAAGTACTTTCTGATCTTTTTATATGAATGCGAAGAAGAGATTGATAAGAAATGTGTATTTTTTGTGTTGTACGGAAACGGGGCTGTATCCCTTCCTGGGGAGTTTGTTAAACAAAATACTTCATTAGTATAAATCAGGATTTTCCTGTTGATATTAAATTTTGTTCATGTTTTCAAAAGTTAATAATATTTTTGTGTCTTGCATGGTTAATGACGTCATGCGTTACTAGCCTCACACCGGGTACGCTTTTCTAATTCGCGCGGCCAAGTTTGCAAGGCGTTTTTTCTATAAGATTTAAAAAAAGGAAAATTTGCAGAAAATCAATCTTAGGAATCTTTGTGTATTACTCATGAAAGGTGAAGGTTTTATCTTAGATCAATTATTCCCAGAATTTAACTTAGCTCACTTTTTCTTAATTAGAATTAATTATAATCAATAATTCTTTTGATAGTATTTGCAAAAATTAATTATTTTCCAAATTAAATCGTTTGTTCTATTTTGGTAACAGAGTTGCCTGGGAAAAACCGAGAAACACAAAAGTCTTTTTTTTACTTACGTTAACTTCCAACCTTGTGAGTTATCATCACTTTATTTATAAACAAATTTAATCTGTAAATTATTTACAAATTTTTTTGCACGATTTCCCTATAAAAACTTGTGCATAAAATCTTATCTAACTTCAGATAATGCCAAGTAATAGCACCAATTATTTTTAGTAACATTTACAATTATAAAACAAATTCTTAGAAAAACATCAACACAAAAACTTGGTATGGAATATAAAAAACAAATTATCTGTAAGTAAACGATAACAGATTATTTTAAATTTCTAATAATAAAAAGCTTTCAGACAAGTGAGTGATTCAAAAGTGAGGGGCTGTCCCGTTTCCTTAAAGAGATTCACGCCAGTCTTGTACAAAAGAAGATATAAAAGCGACTACCTCTGCAACATCCTCACACACAGAATAAACCATTTCAATCTTGAAGACCTGATCCGACAGATAAATCACAAGATGAAATTCTCAGTTGTATTCGTTTTGGCTCTTTGCATCTTATCTGTTTTTTTGGGTCAAACAGAAGCAAAGTGGAAAGGATGGAGAAAAATTGTAAGTAGAATTTAAAAACTTTACTTTTATTACTTGGAGTATTTTATTTTGATAATAGAGATTTTATAAAAATGTATTTTTTATAGGAAAAGGCAGGGAAAAGGGTTTTCAAAGCTGCGGAAAAAGCACTTCCTGTCGTTCAAGGATATGCAGGACCAGTCGCTGCTGTAGCCGCCGTTGTTGGGAAAAAATAATATTATAATTAATTATGTAGTAGTAATTAAGCTAAAAAGCTTTAATTTATTTATTTATTTATATATTTTTTAATAATTATTTTTATAATAAATTAACAGAATTACATTTGTTTATTATTTTATTAATTCAAGAAACTTCCAGTTGAAAGATTTGCCCTCTTGTTAAACATTAATAAGAAGAGAAAAAAAAATTTCCCACTAGTTTTGGAGGCTTAAAAATCCGTAAAGAAAATCCTATAAATCGGGAAATTCCGGGAAATGCAAAAGTATTAAAAAATGTTTTCTAACAAAATCGAATTCTGGGACAGAAAAATAACGAAAGTGGAAGGAATCAAAAACTTGACTTTCACTTTATAAATCCTGAATCCGGATCCTGAATCAAACAGACAACATTGGATTTCGAAAACTAGAAAAATAAACTCGGGGTTGTATTAAAAAAAACTTAAAACCCGGACCGAACATATATAAATAATCTCACTAACACAAAACTCAAATCATAAAACTTTGAGGGGAAAAAATCCAAGGCCTGCTAGATTCTTGCAAATATTTCTAAATCAAGATCCTAAATCTGAGCACACCGGAGATTAATTCCAAGATTAACCTGACTCTAGAGAGCTAACTTTTTTTCTTTTCCTTTATCCGCAGGATTACGTTAAGCTTAGAACAATAATAGTAAAGTTTTAATCTTCTAATTCTCATCATAATATTCATTAATAATCTCTTGTCACTAATTAGCATGTTTCAACTTTTTGCAACTCGGATTCATTTAAGAATGACTCATTCATTTGCTTTTCGTTTTAATTAAAATTCCAATTAATTATTATCTCACGATTAAGTTTTTATCTTTTGAATAATATTTAATTTTTTTTCATATTATTATAAATTACTAATGAGCAATACAAGAGATTAAAAAAAATTACCATAAGTAAGGGTATTTTTTAAAGTTTAAAGAACAAGGAAAACTTACAAGGAAATAAACAAAAAAAACATATTCCAGGAAAACTCATCAAACAAAGTAAACTTAGGGGATTTCCTTTTCCTTAACACCCAAGATTCACTTTTATCTAAGCCTTCTTTATCTGAATCATCATAAAAAGATTAAACCCAGGTACTATAACAATAGCGAATCGACACAAACACTGCAGTTTAGAATAAACCAACATTTTAAGATGAAATTTTCATTTGTATTCGTATTCCTTTTTTGCATCCTGGCCATGTTCCTGGATCAAACGGAAGCTAAATGGAAGGGTTGGAAAAAAATTGTAAGTTACCTTTTCCGAATTCCCTCAAGGATTTAATTTAAAAATTTTTGTAAATTAATTATGATTTTGTGTTTGCAGGAAAAAGCGGGAAAGAATGTTTTTAAAGCAGCTGAAAAGGTGCTTCCTGTTGTTCAAGGATATGCTGCAGTTTCTGCAAGTTCCGGAAAGAAATAAGTTCTTGTATTGAATTAAAGAAAAAAGGTTTTAATAATTTCTTTGTATTTATAAAAATAAATAAAATTAGTTACATAAAATAATATTGTAGTGTTTAAGAAAGCAATCACTTCATTTTCATGGCATTCCAAACCGGGGCATTATTTAATTTTAAAAATAAATATCAAGAACGTGGGTTTGTAAAGTAAAGACACACTAATTATATTTCATGGCCAACCCTTATCGAAAATTATGTTGATCACATTTTTTTTTCAGAACTTTATTTCTGGTAATGTTAGAGACATCCGATTTCGTGCAATCTCTTTTTTTTTCTACCCTCTTCACGATTATAGGAAAATAAATGTTTATATTTTTTATTCCACTATACACTTACAAACTCATTCTTTGAATTAAATCTATAGTCTATAATTAATTTAAACTCCTAAACAATTCGTTAAATTCTTCATAAACCGCAAAACAAACAATTACCTTCGTATTCCTATGAAGCGAATAAAAAAAGTACAAAGAATACCCGCAAACACGCAAACTAACAACAAACACCGACAGAATGTTATCGGAAGCACCGACCAAACCAAGATAAATGATTACTGTTAGGAAATCATCGAACGGGATATCCCAAGTAAAAAGAAAGGTCTAAAGTTAAACTAATATTGCAGAAATATAACTCGATACGATAACCCCAAAACGGGGAACTACATAATTTCATGTAAAATAATCTGCATGTGTAAGTATAAAAGGATTAACGAACAGCAAATGCAGCAACACAACTCACAGAGACTGCATTAAGAAAACATCTCTAGATCTGGTATCAGACAAAGTAATTCTCAAGATGAAATTCTCAATTGTATTCGTATTCACTCTTTGCGTCCTTTCGGCATTCCTGGGACAAACTGAAGCAAGGTGGAAGGGATGGAAGGAAATTGTAAGTTTTGAAAAATGATTTTTTTAAATATATTTTGAATTATAAATTTTTCTTTTGGTTATTAAATTGTGATTTACAGGAAAAAGCAGGACAAAGAGTTTTCCGTGCTGCCGAAAAAGCCCTTCCGGTTGTTCAAGCATATGCAGGACCAGTAGCTGCAGTGGCCGCTGTTGTTGGGAAAAAATAATCTTAGTTTTGATTTTTTTCTCCGACTACCTGAAATTATGTTCCAAATACTAGTTTTAAGGTATAATTTATTGTTTTTCATTTATAAATAAATATTTTTACTTTTAAATTAATTTTTTATTGAGATAATCGCGAATGTGGTAAGCCGAAATCAAAGGAAATGGCATTTCCTGAAAAAAACAAATAAATATTCCACTTACTGTCATTCGCGAAACGTATTAAGAAAGATAAACTCGTTAAATCATGAAGTTATTACAAGTTCAAGTATTTATCTTGATTTTTTTTTATTTTTGCTTTAAAACTAATCAGGGTAAGTCTCTGATTGGTCTTCAAACAGGAATAAGAAGCGATGTGATTGTTACTCAAGGATTTGGATCTGGAATTAAACCTGATCCACAATTAACTCAAGAAGAACAAGACAAACCTGGTTGGATTGTAAGTAACATTAAAAAATTTAACACTAAATAAGAATAAAAGGGAGAGAAAGAATCCTCCGGGGGTATAATTTTTTTTTGATACCATAAGCAAACACGTTTGACTTTCCCGAACATTTTTTTCGATTAACGATGGTATTTTATATTTATTGCATGGTTCATGACGTCACGCAACATTAGCCTCACACCGGGTACGATTTTTCTAGCCTCATTCGCGTGGAAAACTTTGCTAAGCTATGACATTTTTTTTTTGTTTTTAAATCTTTTCTGATTTTTTCAGCGCCGGCAATTATTACGATTTGGTGAAATGACGAGTGCAGTTGGGAATAAACTTGGAGGATTCACATCAAGTTTTGCGAAAGCTCTTGACAAGATATGCGAAATAGTGAAAACCATCATCCCAGTCCTTGCTGCAGTTTGTCATGTCGGTCAATTTGAATTTTGTGGCGCAATCAACGAAGCCCCTCAAGAACTCGCAGAGGCACTAGCACCTAATAATATAAACCTCAGCATTCAAGATTAATTAATCAAAAATATTATTGTAATCGATTATAATTAAATATTAAAATTGATTAGGATTTAATTTCTAAAGAACTTTTACCTAAATTTCAACCCCTGTTAAATAAAAAAAACAAGTGTTTGCTTTAAAGCTTTGCTAACAAAAGTTTAAAATTGGTGGGTTGGCATTTTAATTTTCAATTTACTCTAATTTCCTCTTCAAATACACCTAACGCAATCAACTCTTGAATAATTCAGATTCCTCTTTTTGTAAATGTTTGATTTCTAAAAAAAAGAATGTTTGAAAGAGAACGAGATCGTTTTTCCAATTTATTTTGAATGTACTTTTTATACCCTGGCGGTCGCTTGCACGAAATATTTAATTAAATGTGTGATCATGTTTCTTTGATCGAGCGGTTTTTAGAGGGGTTGTGCAGCGGACGGTAGTGAAGGGTGTTTGTTTTTACATATTTAGTTTCCTTTAACACAATGATTTTAATTATTTTTGCAGTTTGTACTTAATACATTAATTAACACGAAAAGCAATCAATCTGAAATTTCATCTATAACACAAAATCGGAAAACGATACCTTTCAGCATTCAACGAAATCGGACGGAGTCCCAAAACTGTTTGGTAACTGAAAGTTATTTTACATAAAAATTCTGAAACTTAAAATTAAATCAACGCAAAATTTACAAACAAATTCAAAATTGAAAATGATGAAGAAGTACCAAAACGAGTTCGAGGAACTTACATGCCCTCACTCTTTCACAAAGCGTGGCTTAGAGTGAACGGTTTCAGCAAAAAAATTTATGTCACTTTCCTACCCTCTCTTATGAGTCGGGAAGCACGGGGGACCTACAGTTTAACGTCGAGTCCCAACGGCGAAGAATAGAAAGGGACTTCCACACCAAAAGGTTCCTTAAACACGCAAGGATAAGGATTTAATTGAGATGTACGCTTACTTACAGCTTGGGGGACCTACAATTTAACGTCGAATTCGAAAGACTAAGAATAAATAAACCTTCTAGGTCTCTATTTTGAAACAAAAAGTAGAATCCGAGTGTCTCACAGGATGTTATTAATAAATAATAAATTATCCAAACTGAATTTTATATTGCTTAGGGTAGATTTGCTGTGATTTTCGAGTTTAGTATATTCCAGGATCATATATTAATCTAGGGGTGCGAAGACTGATGATGTATGCAAATGTGCAATCTTCGCAGGGCCGCGAGTTGTCATTCATTTTGAGTTGACAGTGAACTTCGTCGCTTTGCTAGAAAGCCGCGTATGTTACCGACAGGGAAACATGCTTTTGCCATCGTTATCACGCCTTCCATTATAAGTACATTTAGCACCTATGTGAGATTCATATCTCAATTTGCATACGTCAGGATTTCCTCTGACACTTCACCGAGCGTTAAATGATGTTCACTTCGTTTGAAATTTTGTTAAACGTAGAGTCTGGGCGAACCCTCATCAAAAATTAATAAAGGACACATTATTGTCGGATATTTAATTATAAATATTTAAAATTCAGGACTGAATTATTATGACAGGTTAAACAAAGGATAATGCCAATAGTAATAATATGAACGTAAGTAAACCTGACCATCGGGAAAGTACGCTATTAGATGGCATTTATGCAGATTGAAGCCATCAGTATTCAGATCGGTCCGAAGTACTTCACTGATTAACACCCATTTTGATGACGTTGTACAAACGGCGGCGTAGAACGCTGACGTCGTGCTTAAAGCTCTCTCTGCTCGTCATAATCGCGTGTTTATGTTGCATGCAAGATATACCAACTAATCCTCCGAACTCCGCAAACACATTAAGGAAAGCCTTTGTCAGGAATGCAGCAATTAACTGAAGATTAAGTCAAGCACCAAGACTACAATCTAAAATATCAAAAATTTAGGAAGGGGTTAAACTCTAAAACAAACCGGTAATAATAAAATAAAGTACCTAGTTTCACGCATTGATTAACCTAAATGGGGTGATTTATTAAATATGTAGTGCGAGAGCGGTCATATTACTGTCTCCACCTTGGTACGTTTGGTTTCATTTGGAAGGGAAGATTAAATAATTGAGATGTGATTATGCCTACCCGATTTGGAAGATTTCAAGAGTTAATAGAGCTCGTATAGGTGAACTTTAATTTGTCTAAAGTATCTATATACCTTTGACCATGGATAGTTGTCCTGAAGCCCAATTATCTGCAACTCTTAAACTTTTAGCGTTACTGTGCTGGCTTCTGCGAATTTTACTTTTTGTGTTAAGGACGAGCCGCTACTGTTTTCAGGTCTTAAATTAAAAATCTCAGCGTCAATTAAATTATTTTAAACTTTCAGTTTAATTAATCCTAAAACAGTGTTCAAGGGGTTGTCACAATGATGGAACTCCTCTCGTTTTTTGAATACAATGCCTAGTAAGTCGTTTAACCTCCAATTTCAACCCTTCATCTGTAAGGGTCGAAAATAGAGCTTTAGAGAGAGCATTCTAATGAAAGAGTAGTCACGAATTTGGTGTTAGTTGAAAGATTTTCCCTATAAATAAATAAGAGCTTGTCATCTCAATCGAGTCTCGTCATTTCGTTAATTACACGTAATTAAAGCCCCCCGTTGATTGGAGCAAACCGTTTGTTTATCTTGTCACATTAGTAAGGCGATTCGCTTCCCTGTCGCTTTCTAATTTCGTTATCGCTGACGATTACCGAAACTGAAAGGAGGAACTCCTCTCGCTAGCTGAAAGGTAAACACTGCCTCGCTATAATTCCATTAAGAAATGAACCGAGCCAAGAGCTTTTGATGAAATAGCCCCGGCGTGTGTAATTTGTAAGTCAAATAAATGTTATGTTACTGAACATACGAGCAAAGTACATACGCGATGCGATGGTAGGCAAAATCGTTCATGCGAGCTTGTATGCTAATGTTTTCCCCTCCTGCAAGTCGGCAACAAAACAAAGCCAGATTTTCCTCTGTATGGAAGATTCATATTTAGATAAGCGTCGTGGAGGAAAAAATAGCCCACGTGCGTGAAACAACGCACGTGCTACGTCTTATTCGCGAATACGAGAAAGGTGTAGGGAATGAAAATCCCTTCATGGGGGTTATAACAAGTGCGCATTGGGCCGCGAACATCCAAGAATGAAGCTTGATTGAATTGAGCGCTCGTTTCCGCACGTTAGGGCACTGAGATTGTGGCTATCTGCCTCGAATACAATGTTATACTACTTTTGAAGATTCCATTTATGGAATTGATCAACTGTTAAGCCTTCAAGCATTTTTTATACCCTAAAACACTATATTCACGTAAAAGGGGAAATCTTTTATAATTATTATGTCCCCATTATTCTTCCTCAAGTAGTCCTTATGGGACATAGGTACGGCGAGGAGAGACTTCATTTTAAAATTATTGAAAATTTTCCTGAAAACTTTAACAATTCCCAGAAGCCACCACAGTAACCTAACGATAGAGGGTTAAAAGTTACACATACTCCTAGCCCTTAATTTCTTCGATTAGACAGTCAAAGATGAAGAACGTCTGATTTTAAAGTTTAGAATTTTTTTTTCTGTAAAAATACGATTGCAATTTTGAAAATACTGAAAACGTTTCTGAACAACTAAAATAACATTGCAACTACCCTGAATATCCAGTTATAATAAATGATATGTCGTCATGGGTTTTGGAATCGAATTTCAAGTTGGAAAATGGAATACATAATCCCACCCAATCGAGTCCCAGTGGGAATCTAACAATCTTACACGAATCTGACATGTAATGAAACGGCTGACATGTGACATGTACAACTAAATAACGTTCATTTAGGCTGTGCACTCCTCTACAAAGCGGGCTCTAGTTTTCGATTTGCATACGCCCCGGATGGAAATGCTCTCTGTTCCTAATCTAAGCACTCCTGGATTTATTTTATGCTCTCCCACATATACGCACAGATGTGACCTCTTACACCCAATCCCTTAGATTGCCTTGAATTTTTATTAACTTCATTTTCGATTTACGAACAATTCCTACCCTTAATCCTACATAAAAAATCATTTAAGGGATTCCCCTAATTATAAAAAACTAACCCTAGACAAAATAAAAAGTACACAAGAACGAAAAAGATAAATGAGCCTCTTCCTGTAAATAGTTTCATTTAATGTGGACACGTACGCCCTCTGTATGTCGTTGTTGGTAATGGTTTTCGAGGACTTCAACATCTCCGAACACTTGTAACATCGTTTAAAATACAATTACACAATTCAATTTATCTGCAGTGGTTGCAAGTCTTGAATGTAAAGCTTTCAGAGGGCGTACTGAATATTCATTGGAACACAATTAAAATATTTTAATGAGCCCCAGCCGTCTACCTCATCACTATACAGTTATGAAATTCTGCGCACAATTGTTGGGGATGTTATTAAAATACAGAATATTACGTAAACATGAATATGACAACGAGAAAGTGAAAATTCAATTTTCAGGAAACTACTCGAAAGATTTGGTTTCTAGTTCTTTTTAACAAGTTACAATCTTTTCTACCTAATCGGGATTTCTTTCCGCTGTAGATTAATATAAAACGAGCCCTGGTAAGGGGGTGCAATAAATTTTCAGAAGATGTACTGAAAAAGGAAAATCCGCAAAAGTTATTTTCCAGTCGACATAATCCAGACGATATTCAAGACAATATAGCTTGTAAGCGTGAAATTATTCCTCATGTTTGGAAAGAGTGGTGTATCTAGGATGAGGAGGAAGAAGTAAATGGCATCGGGGTGTAAAACACAAGACGAACTTGCAAATGAGCACATCTGAGACCTGGAAAGTTGTAAGAGTTAACGGGGTGACGTATGCGCCCAGAAAAGCGTAAGATGCTTGAGCAGCCAGAAATTATCCTGCCATGTGCATGTCTAAATCCTGATTAGTGCTTGCTCTACAACTTCGTTCCTGTTTAACCGCGCGTGATTTACTAGAAATTTGAAATAATCTCCAAATTAATTCGGTCTTTGCTTCCTTTCTAAGCTCTTACTTCGTGCGTCACTCGCGATCTCAATTGCTTCGTTAAAACTTTTTGTAGTTACAGACCAGAACAGTTATTACAAGATTTTTCGGGTTTTACCATAAAGAACGAGTAATGGTTTTGGTGAAATTCAAACGTCATGAATGGCGAGAATTGGGGTTCGAAGCCCCCACGGAAATAAAACGAAACAAAGAATAATTTCAAAAATTTTCAGATTTCAAAATTAATTTTATTAAAACTTAAAGTCTCATTTAGTTATCTGAAGAAATCAAAGTATAACCCCCAAACCTTGTTTTTGTGAATTTTTAAAATTTTTAGGAAAATTTCCAATATTTTCAAAATTAGTCGTCTTTTAAAAATTAATTTTTCTGCCCTTCAAAGTCAGATGTTTTTGACTTTCCACTGTCTTATAAGAGACATTAAGGGCTACAATTACATACAACCCTTAAACCTCTAAAATTATTCTAAAGGTTTTTGCGAATTTTTAGTTTTTAGAAGAATTCTCAATATCTTCAAAATTAGTCGTATTTTTAAAAAATATATTTTCCTAAACATTAAATTACACGAATTACGTAAACAAGGATAGAAAATAAAACGTTTTCTTTCCTTACCTTATCTCTAATCAGACATGTGTTGGACATCCTTTTTTAAACCCACGCACACATTTTATTTTAAGTCATTCACCCAACAAACTAATCGCGAATTTAATTAATAAAATAATTCCTTAGAAATTTAATTCTTCATAAGCATCTAATTAGAATATTTTAACTTTAAAACGCTTTTTGATATTGATATCGAACTGGTACAATGCACAACTGACCTATTCCCGCAGGATGACTGCAGGATGCACGCGCATAACTGCACTGCACAGTCTTGTCTATTGTAACTTATCAGAAAAATCAATAAAAATTGCTAGTACAGATCTTCAAAACATAAACAAAAAAAAATCTTTTATCGAAAAATTAGATACCGAGTAATTGAAGGTAAAAACGGTGCTGCTGCCACCATTTTCAAATTTGTTTCCTTATGACACCCTTATCGGAAAAAATAAAATAAATTTTTCCACCTCTCTAAAAGAAACTCTTCTCAATATTTTCTTCTAAACAAATATAAATAAAAATAAGCGTTTATTGAACGTATTAAGAATAAAAATACAGTTTTTAATACCAGCCATTATGAAAGATAACACAACAATTCTTTATTCTAAAACAGAACATTATTATTTAATAAAAACATACAAAAAAAAGGTCAAAACTAATCTAAAATCATTTTATTGTCAAATCCAGGTCCGTAATAAGGACGAAACGAATGAAAAAAAATCTTGATTGATCTAACCCGAATTTTTTTTAGCGCAAACTTATAACAAAACTCAACTATTTCTTAATAACATGGCATTTATAAATTAAATCATTTCCGTTCATCAAAGGACGTACAAGGTCAAAAGTCATTTGAATAAAAGTAGCTTCCGGATTAAAAGCATCTTCGTATTTAGTAAATCGACTACAATTACGTCTCATAAACAATCTTTGTTTTGAATCAGAATTATCGATAATATCCAATTCGAATTGATATTTAACAGCGTCCTCTGCAGGACCAACAAGTTGCATACTCCAATAAAAAAGTCCTTCTTCAGCGTTAAATTTAAAAATCAATTTAAAAATATCCCCGTAAGCTTTCATTATAAAACAATCATCGTCATCCTCATCATCTGAAATACCGTCTTGGAAGGGCCATGTAACAACCTCAACTTCCAAAATATTATCTTCGTGTTCTTTTCGCGCATGCTCCATAACGTCAGAGAGTTTCCCCTTCCATTTACAATGGTTGTATCCTTTAAAGGGACATTCATAAGGGCCGAATTTACATTCAGCTTCGTGTTTACGAATTTTTTCAGAGGTTGAAACAAAACTACAGTCGTAATCCCGATATTTACAGGAATATTTAATCAGACGCGTCATTTTTTCCAAACTAAAATTACGAGTGTCTTGGATTTTATCCCTACACGTAGGACATTCCGTAACTTGGACTTTGCAAGTTCCACAAATGCTATGACCAGCAACACATTGATGGATCGGAGGTACCATGTATTCGTTACAAACAGGACATTCAAGTTCGCGAAGGATATCTTCATCTACATCTTCCGATACTATAGTCGTGTGGGTTACGCCGTTCGAACCATTACTCAAATCTGAATCTTCATTTGGTAAAATATTTATATTACAAATTATCGAGCAAGGATCGTCAAGGGCTTTTCTGATATCCCCTGTATCTACATGGACAGCTGTTTCTTTATCCAAACTCATGTTTGTGTCGGAATCTACTAATTTTTTTGGAAGGGTGATTTTTTCCAACCCATTATGTTTTTTTAAATCAATTTGAAACAAATATTTCTTTGCAACTTTTTTATTCCCTACATAACGCACCGCGCACCAAAATACATTTTCCTTTGCATCACATTTTACGTGAATAATAAAAAGATTTTCACCATACGTTAACAAATAATTATCCTCGTACATGTTAACCAAATCAATTTCAAAACTCGAATCGTGCAGGGCCAAAACTTTATGTTGTTCTTCGTAATGGGCAAATAATTCATTGGAAGGTCCTTGCCATGGGCACGAAGCAAGAGGGATAAAAGGGCAAAAATATTGCTTATACATGCATGATTCTTCATGGTCTTGCATATGGGTTGGAAGAACGTTTTCAAGACAACCATAAGGTTTGTAGCGACAAGGAAAGAATAAATATTTTGCTACGGCTTCGTAACTTACATCCCTGATAGGGTTTTGGTCGCTGAGTATTGGGCATCGGCCACAACCTACTCCTTCTTGATCAGGGTAGGAATAAACTGGAAGCTGGGATAAATATTCTTTACAAAGGGAACAACGTAATTTTTCCAGGACATCGTCTGGTACTGCTAATTTCCACATTTTTTTTATTTCTGAAAGAAGGGGTGAATCATAATTTATTTTCATTTATTTTATCAATAATTTCAGAAGGGGGTAGAGTGAAAAAAATTAATAGAAACGGATATTATTATATTATATCCAGTATTACAATATTTAAAAGGGACACCCCTAAAAACCCATCCCTTGCCGGCGCCTATGAAACAACCCTTGATTTTCTAGCAACCGACGCCTATGCGCTGCAACTAAAATATAATTATCTGCATAAATGTGGATAATCTACACATATTTTATATTTAGAAAGTTACTACCGAAGCCAAAATAATAATAAACACATTTCCGCCTGAATACTATTTGCAAAAACACCCCAATAAAGTATATTTTTATCACTTAACAAAAGTTAGGTTACTGTTAACGATAGAGATAAGGCTTGTATTTGGGAATTTTAGTTAATATTGGGAAATAATAAAAGGAAAGATATTCTTACCTTCAAGACACGTTCTTGTGCAAACGATTCACCTGATCTAACAAATTTTAAACAAAATTCTTTAAGAAAACAAACAAAGGGAAAGCAACAACCTACAAAATAAGCAAACGACCGCTAAACACTCGTCAGCTGATTTCTGTACTCATGTTTGCTTTATTTCCTGAAATTCTGGGCCCCTTTTCCCTAACAACCGTTAAGACGGATCTGATTGACGGGTTGCAGTATTGCAAGGGTTCTTGCATTCCATTATTGAGTCAAAAAAGGAATAGGATTGTCAATTTTTAAGACAATTTATGGCTAAATCTATAGGAAATCGTCACGGGCGCAAACATTTACAGGGCGTAAAATTTGGTAACTTCAAAAATCAGATAATTAGAAAAATGTATCCCTGTTTACTTTTTGAATGTGATTTTCATGAAAACCGGTGCCGAGTATTAAAGGTTCTGCTCAAATCGAGAAATAAAAATATACAGGATGTTTAAATAATTGTAATATTATAAAATGGAAGAATTAGGTATATTTTGCATCCTGCAAAAAGAACACCCTGTACGCTCAAATTTGAATTCAAAATATTTCCAGGATAGCACCAAGTATTAATTAATATTTTTAGAAAAAAAAAATTTTTAATCTGAAAAATGCGTTTCCTGAAAATTTTTTGTGCATCCTGAAAAAGTCATATTTTTAGAATAAAATTGTATAAGTAACGCCGCCGCAACTAATTTGGAAACACAAAACATATTTTGAAGGTATTTTAACAAAATTATATAAGAAATATACAGGGTGTTCAAATCAAGAAATCACCTAAAAGATACCTATAGCTACATTAAACTTTAACATTTTTGCACCGTTGGAACAAACTCCCTGTATCTATACTCAGAATAAATTTCAAAATATTTGCAAGATAGTCCATCTTCGTCTAGTCCTATTACTTTTTTTATGGCTAAGTAGACTCATATAGGTCGTAAAGTTCACAATTTCTAGAACACTTAGGGAGTTTTTTTTCTGTTTTGTATTACATTCTTAGGATTCTTATCTTTAGACATCCAATCAGAACAGATGGACGTCAGAATGTGATAACGCCCTGAAACGCCTCAATGACATGGTAACCTACAATAAATTTTCTATGCCATAAACAAATTTCGTGCTTTTAATTTCCTAATTAGTAGTTCTACAATTTACGGTTCTATACCATGCACATCATTATGGGGATGAAATATTTGATTATTACAACCTTCTTTACTATAGGGGCTTCTTTTGCAGGTACGTTTGTAATCATTAAGAGATAGGATTTGTATACACTTAAAACTGCTAAAATATGCCAGAAAGTCTTAAACATGCAGAAATATGCATTTTCGAGTTCAGATAAATTAAATTTAATTATTTTTAGTAGGTTCTATTTTTCTAATGAAATTCTAAATTCTGATTTATTTCCCAGATATTTTACCTAACACCACTCTCATCGAGATTGCTGAATGTGGTACGCAAGTAAAATCAAACACTGAACCGTTAATTAGAATTACAGGTGGAAATGAAACATATTATGGAGAATTTCCTTGGATAGCCGCCCTACATTACAGAAACAACAACAGTGGAGCAAACGCAGGGGTTAAATGTGGTGGCTTTGTTGTAAATAAAAAATTCGTCGTGACAGCAGCGTATTGTCTTCACCTTGAACGGTATACACTGCAAGTCTTTTTATATTAATTTTAATTCCCGAGAATAAATATTAAATTGTTTAGAGACGAAGTTTGGTTGGGAGTACGAAGAATTTCAGAAATCGAAACAACGGATGTGAATAGTGCTAGAAAATTTAAAATTGAAAAGAAAATCGTACACGAAAAATATGATTCTATAACCAGTAGGAACGACATTGCATTACTTCAATTAGAAAATGAAATTCAATTTACTGGTAAGAAATTAAAAGCCTTGAGTTCGAAGCTCACGCACAGCGCAAACTTTTTTTCATATTCAAACAATTTCATATCAATGGGTGTTTATAATTTCGTTTTAGATAAACAGGAAATATTTATGTCCTTAAGTGCCCTCTAATTAAAAAACCTTTTTTTTATTTCTAGCTTATATTCGTCCAATATGCTTGCCTGCTGAAGATGAACCAGTACCAGATAGTGGAACACGGGTTATGCTTGCAGGATGGGGACGACCATTATCACACGGTATTATATAGTACTATAGTTACATTATAAGACAGTAAAGTGTAATTTTATGGTGCGAGAGGGTTTGTTTAAATCTTCGAGTCCCGTAAAGACACTTTCCAAGCCCAAAAAAATAATTTTCGTATATTTCAGAGAATCAAATAGCAGACCATAAATTAAAAATCGATGTGCCAGTATTCAAGCACGATGTTTGTGAAGTAAAACTTGGTCACCAAATAAGATCAACTCAGATTTGTGCAGAAGGTGAGACATCAAAGGGTTCTTGCTGGGGAGATCAAGGAGGGCCTGTTATGTTAACAATCCCATACGGAACAGAAAAGAAATGGTTTTCTATAGGAATTATTTCTTGGATTAATAACCAATGCAATGAAAATGGAAAACCTTCCATTCATACTCGCGTTTCCAGTTTTGTTCCTTGGATTTTAAGGAAAATAGAAACAAGTTCATAAAGTTTGTACGTTATTTGAAAATTAAATAAAGCTGCTTTCCCAAAACCCCTTTTAAATTGTTTTAATTTTTTTGCTCCACTACAAAGACAGTAGTTTGTAGCTTTACTGATATAAAACGTCTTTAGGTTAAAAGTTAAATTAACCAATGGGAGTTGTGCAAACTTTATGTAGGAGAGTTACTGGAGCTAGGAAACATTCCTACCTATATAGCTTGTGGTGCTGCCTAACATTAGTCGCCCATTGCTTGTAATGGGTGTATAAACACTGCACGCAGGGGCCTATAGAATCCCATAGAAATAAGTAGGCTGCGAAATTAAAACCTTGAGAGGCGGTACTCCAGATATTTCCTACTACAAACTAGAAATTTCGTTGAATTTTATTCCACAGACCTAAAATTTCCTATTCGAAGAAATGTTCTTCCTGCTGGATGGAAATTTCCTGCTACGAACTATAAATTTTCTTATGCATGCCTGAATTTTCAGATTAAGTACCTACAAACTCAAAATTTCCTGCTAGAGAATAATAATCCTGCCTCCTACCCCTAATTGATGATTTCCTGCTGTACGCCTGTACATTTATTTTTTTATCCTGTTGCAAGTTAAAATCGTGTTAAAAACTGCAGATTTATTGCTTTAAAAAATCGAAAATTCAAATCTCATACTCTTACTACCTACTCCTTGGCGGAGATTTCCTACTTCGAGTATTCTACAGAATTTCTTCAATTTTTCACTACTGCAGGGAAAAAAATTCCTAGACTACTACTAACATACCTACTGGCATTGCTACTGGCTACTAGGTACTCTGTTTCCTATTTTTTTTTTCTAAACTTTAAAGTCAGACGTTCTGCACCTCCGGCTGTCTAACACTTAGAAAAAATTAAGGCCTAAATTCTAAAATTTCCTACTGTATTCCTGCCCTCGATTACACATTTCCTGTTCCTCCTGTTGGAATTTAAATTTGATTAAGTACTATTCGAGAGTAACATAGTACCTAAAACTTAATGTAGTATTATGTTTTGAATAATTGACGAATTTTTCTGATAAGAGGTGGTCATAATTCTTATGTCTATAAACTAGATATAATGGGGGGGGGGTGGTAATAACCTCAGAAACGGCATCCAGTTAAGGGCATGTTCCTTTCATGAAAATGACCGCCATTAGCTTCAAGATATTCTTCCAACAAAATTTTGAGGCTAAAGGCGGTCATATTATTCAAAAAACGGATTTGCAGAGTTATTTTTTTATTTGCATTTTTCATCTTTGAAGTGTGATTTACACGAAAACGGTTAATGGTAGGAAAAAATCTCAAGAGACTCTTTCAACCGTAAATTAGTTGAGAAATTTGAAAATTGTGTCGAAAACAAAAAAAAACAGTGGCGTACCATTTTTTCCTCCAGAAATATCCACATACGCACCCGTAGTTACGCCACTGGAGAAGGAAAAAACTGACTATTATGGTCCACTTATAGCAAATGTACATACATACGTATTGCTTACTTTTTAAAATTTAATTCCTAGTCATTTCCGAATAAATGCAACACCCTGTATCTCAGTAACGAAGCATTCGCGGACCCATGTGAATAGGAACTTTTCCTCTTATTTTCATGAAAGGAACATAGAACATACTATACCCTTAACTAGATCCCGTTTCTTTTTGAGACACCCTGTATAATTGTTAGTTCCTGAAAGTTCAGTAACAAGACCAAACAAACCATAATAAGTTATTCCTTAGAGAAATTTAACGAGGTAGTTCACCTCCTACGTATTGTTTGCCCTTAGCTCTTTCTTATTAATCTTGTTTATATTTTTCTTTTTGTTGTCATCAGTCATGATTATTTATAAAAGACTGCAGTTTTACAGATAACACCGGATAGTATGTAAAATGTAACCTGAAAGATAATTTCGCAATGCAGTGTCGTTGAACGATTTTTACATTTATCGTTGCTAACCTTTGAGTGCAACTATCGATCCCTATTCTATTTTTATATTAAAGAAGAAAAAAGTACTAGTATACAAAGGTTAAAAAATAAATGCATTAATAATTTCAGAAAGAAAACACTTTCTCAAAGAATTAAATTTCGGAATTTTATATGAAATTTGTCGTAATTGGAAAATACGCGTAGAGGGCGGATTCATATGCAATAAGAAAGTCGTAAACACCCTAAGAACCCATTAAAATATTTATAAGACTTTACTTAAAATAAATTGGGGTTTGCACCCCCGATGAGACACTTATAACGCCCGGTCTTTTCATCTCCTAATAAATTTGCTATAATAGCTATTTGACAAATTTTTTTTAACCAATCAGTGACGCCGGGATTGAAAGACGAACATCAGTTATTGTCCGAAAAAGGGTTCTTATTACAGTTATTAACCCTTTAATGGGAACTGGAACGACCGGCTACACTTTGCATATTTTTCGATCCCTTTATAGCTATTCAGTATTTTGGTATCTAAATTTATTTAAGAAAACGCTTAACAAAGATTTGGTTAACCATGCAAAATCTTCAATTTAAAAAAAACGATAACACATTGAGAAACATGAAGTGATAACAATTCTGAAACGAGAGTTAGTTTAATTCGTACAAATACTCGTAAATATAAAGGTCAGTTACAATCACATAATAAAAAATAAACAGAATACCCCGGAAATTGCCCAAAATACGATGTCCTTGTGTAGATAGTACATATTCGGTTATCAAATTACAAATATTAAATGAAAACAGAGAATTTTTTTTAGATTTATGTAAACCAAATTTAGAGTGCTTGAACTTTTAGGCTGGCCAAAAAAAATACTGTAAGTTCGAGTCTGACCCGGAGCATATTTTTTTAAAAAAACGTTAAAGCGTTAAAACTGTCTCGTCCATGGGTGTTGAGGATTTCGTCTTAAAATTAAATCACAGGCGTAGGTTTCAGACTGAAGTTTATAAGCACGGACTGAATTTTCAAATATTTTCAAATGCTCTTCAAGCGACACCCCCATTAGATTATTTCTTGTGGGAAAAAGATTGGAAATATTTAGTTCGTATTCTGTATTTACTCTTCATTTTGTTTAGAAATATTCCTAGTACCCATTTTTTTAAATCTAAATAATCTGAAATCAAAACGAATTCAAAGAAAACATTAGAAGGAAAACTTAAAAAAGTTATAAAGTAATATTGAAGTAAATACTTACGTAATCTAATAAATATTTTAGATTACCAAACCAGAAGCCAGCACAAAAACTAAATTCTCTCGATTTAATAACGCAACGCAAATCGGTAAATTGGACGCAAGAAAAATTCACGAGGTACTTAAAATACCGTTTTAAGTATTTTAAAAAAAATTAAGATAGAAGTAGTAGGTACATATTCAATTTTTAACCCCTTCACTGTTACCATAAAAGAAACACCAAAGTTTTAATTATAACATCCTTTAAAATGTTGTTAATCAAATTTAATTATTGGTAACGAATGCATTTTTATTTATTTTACTACTAGACCGATGTGTTTCCTTGAAAGTAGCAGAAATTTATTCAGAAAGATTCAGATATTCAGAAAGCTGCACTAATGTTTCGCTAGAGGAAACAAAGTGACACAAAAACATTAGTAAACCAAAATAATTGTATAAGGATTCAAACTGTTTAGATTTAATTTAAATTAAATCCTTGACAATTGTCAAAAATTATCATAAAAAATCCAAGAAATATAAAAATATTCCTTGAATAGTACTGCAGGAAATTCGATAGGTAATCGGAAATATGAAAATATTTCCAATTATAAAAATTTCAATGTGTAAGCTTTCCACAGCATATCAAATTTAAAACAAAAAAAAGGGCCATTAAATAATAATTTTGAAAATAATATAAAACCGTTTTATTTTTTTGCTTGAAGGTAATTTTATTTAATAAGAAAAATATTTTTCCAAATAGTGTAAATAATTGTTCCAATTTTTTCTGCAAAATATGAAGTGCGGAGTGTGGAAAGAAAGTTGAAAATGCTTACATTAGCAACGCCTGTAGAATCCAACGAAGGTAGTCAGACCTACCTTAAAAAAAACTGCGTTGTCCTCTTGCGTTACACGAAATCCAACCATTTTCCGGCACGAGTTCCTGGATTTCCATTTCCCGCACTACAGTTCACTACACTAAAGTACAGTTCACTACATTACACAATTGAGAGTACAGTACAGTCCACTACACTACACTTAAACACTGTTGCATAACAGGCGTCAGCAGCAGCGTATACATTCTTCAGCATACCAAAATTTTAACAAATATTTTCAGACGCTTTCATCGTTCTTCGGTGGTTTTGAAGAATATCTGAAATAAAAACATTATTAATATTCAGATATAATTTGATAAGTCTGCAGTTGATTACTAAATCCAATCATAACATTTTAAAATATCAGTTAAAATTTTGAAACATAATTTTTAGATCAGAATCACTTTTAAGGTGATTTTCAGCCTCCTATCCTGAACCTTCTAAGCCCTAACGAACTCAACTTTAAACCGCTTGATAGGTACTTATATTCTTTTGTTATAAGGAATGTTACAATTTCTTACCTTAGATAAGTAATCTTTACTGAAAGAAGAGGATCAAATAGTACGGGTCCCTCTGTAGAATGATGGAAAACCTCTTGGGATACGTCCAAAGAAAGAATTTGTCTTCTTTTGGATGTAATTCTAAATAATGGAATAAAAATTAATTAATCACTTTTGTTTTAAAAGAAAAACTATACTTAACAAAAAGAATTTTCTAAAATATAAAAATAAATCTACCTTTTAATATTAGAAAACGAATTAAACTCGAAATAAGAGCTTTACTTGAACGTCAAACACCTTTAAGACTTAATATTTCAACAATGAACGCTCCAAAACTTTCTAAAAAGTGGTAAAATGCATTAACATAATCAAGGATATCACGCAGCTGCGAATTCTAAGCTCGAAAATGGAACCAGATGTTTGTTTACCTTTTTAACTCTTATCAGTTGACTAAGAAGTGCATACATTTTTAAATAATAAATTCAAATTGATTTGAGTTTAATACAGAGGGACTATCGGATTGCCAAATTTTGATAAATCTGAAAATAAAAGGCCAACAATGAAGAGCATAAAAGAAAATTTTCCTTTGTAGAACAATAGCGCACACTCGCTATCTACGAAATTTGTTGACAAAATTTTTAGGACATTTACCACAAGGCGTTGGTGATCAAAAAAATACAATCGTACCACCCCGGTTATTAATGTAACTTTTACTTTCACAACTGATGTTTAATCTTAAAAGAATTTAATTTATATCAAGGAAGGAAATATAATAATTGGGCGGCAGAAAAGAGGTAAACTTTCCTTCATTTATCCCTATTGGACAGTACCTACATCCTGGAAGGTCAATTTTTTGTCATCCAAAGGAAGTATTTGTTTTAAAACATTTTGTAACTGTACTTCGCCCTATTGTGCAAACTACCTTTAACTTTACTACACTCTGATTCGATCTTACTTTGCGGTGTGTTTCCAACATTATTATTAATCAGATCGGCATGGATGCTTTGTCTGTAGGTATATCCAACATAGATTCTTTGCTTTCCCAAATAAACTTTATTAATATTTTGTTTATGACTTGCTAGAATTTTTTCTTATTTTAAATAATGAAAAAAAAAATATTTTTTGTTAAATTTCCTGTTTTCAAGCTTGTATCAAATTATGTCACGGTTTGTTAATTTTGTTTCATTAGTAACGGTCCAAGTACATTTATGAATAGATGTTAAAATTTATTCTCGCAATCATCATTAAGACCGTATTATATAAACTGACAAAATATACCTACAAAGTATGTGGCAGTACATCTGCAAAGCTCGTTTTGTTTAACACCAATCCCAGAATATTTTTTAATGTCGAAGTTCTATTTGTTTTTGATTATTATTGGATGTGTTTCCGCAACACCTTCAAAAAATGGCAAAAATCCTACAACAGTTAGTCCACTTTCTACTCTTCTAAAGAAGTTTCACCAAAACGATTATAGACTTGCTTTCGAACGAACTGAAATGTTTCGCGTTGATAAAAGTTTAATGATGATTGATATTCGTACTTTTAAATATAATCGCACCACCCCTGTTGTTAATGCAACTTTTAATTTCTCAATCGATGTGGGTTACGATATGGAGGTGTGTAGTAAATATTCGCAAATATTTAATGATGGAAGAGTTTACTCTTAATACTTTTGTAGGTAATTGCACAAATTTATAGATTTGCTAGTAACGAATACAGAGAGTTTCCAATACGTATAGAAGTGAATGCTTGTGAAGCTATTAAATCGAATACGGTGGGTATCCAAACATTATCTACTCATGGGAATACTAATTGTCCGTTTGTGAAGGTAAACATTTTTAAATGACTATTCAATTAATAACAAGCATTGTTTTGATTAGGGAAAGCAATATTACTTTTATAATTGGGCACCAGAAGAAGCAAACTTCCCTCCATTTATTCCTACTGGACAGTACATGATGGAGTGTCAATATATGTACCATTCTAAGGAATTAGTCGTTATGCACCATTTTGGAACTGTATATCGTCCTATTGTTTATTAAAATGACTTTGTCGTTACTACTTTACACATTGTGCGTGTTCCAGAGCCTACTGAACATAAAGGACCCCCAATACTAATTTTATTAACCATACTTTACGAATTGAATTTAATATTCCACAGGATTTTTAGGTATTTATTGTAGAACAAAACATTGAATATAATTCCAAAAAAATCAAGTTTTCCCTTATTTTTATTCTTTTTTCTATTATACATCCACTACAACTGCTGATGTCAAATGCCCCCCCCCCCCCTTCCACACACTCAATATTGACAAACAGGTTAAAGGGAAAATAGGTACGTTTCTGGAATTTTATAGAAAAATAAAGGGAGTAAATTTTAGCAGCTCGTCGAAGACAGGTTACAAATTGTTGACTCTCATGGTGGAACAAGCTTTGAATATTTTTCATTGAATTTTTTTTATGAGATACGGGTCTTAAACGTCCAATTCTGATTGTACCTTGTTTATTTTGTATCAAAATTGACGGCTGGAAATATATTTAAGTTTTTTTTTATGGTTTACTCTACAAACAATTTTTTCCCTTAATGTGCAACAAATACTTTCCGACGGCCACGTTTACTGAGAATCACCCTGTATATAAAATTAAATAAAAACTTATGAACTAACATGTAACATGTTCTTTTCCTATTTAATATAAATTATTATTTGACTCTGGTGATTTTTGATTACGTCCTGTATAAAAAAAATAACTTCACAATTGCATAAAATCGAAAATTATTTAATTTTCTAAAAACTCTTTAAACTTTAAATTGTTATTAATAAAAAAAATTGTTTAAATGAATCTTAAGTTGTTGATCCAAAGTTAATGAAAAACAATACAAAAATATAAACTGATAATTAAATTTATCTGTTCCTCGATAAACCCTGCCCTAATGCAATGCTTGTTTATGCAAGCAAGGTGTATATAAAGAACTTTTTTCCCATCTATTTTATTAGTAAATCCATCTCCAACTACCAATACGATATGGGTCTCTTACTACTTGTTCTGCCAATGCTTCTTGCATCCGCTTTTGCAGGTATGGTTCTTTTTTTTTAATTTTCATTTTCTTAATATATTTTTTTCTTCAATTAAGGTGTTCTACAGCATGAGAAGTGCGGTCACCAAAAATTAACCCCTGACGCATCCGGAAGGCTTGTGGGCGGCGCAGCCACACTTATTGGCGAATTTCCATGGCTAGCTGCTTTACATTATATTAACAAAAACTCTGGACTCAATTCAGGCATTAAATGTAGTGGTGTAGTAATAAACAAAAGATATGTACTCACTGCAGCTCACTGTCTTCATGTTTCTGGAGAAAGATTGTAAGTTTTCTTCGATTTTCCTTTAATATTTTTTGTTTACATTAAATTTCCACAGAGATGCAGCATGGTTAGGAGTGCGAGAAATTTCGAAAGTCGACACCGGTGATATAGAGAAAGTTAAGAAAATGAAGGTAGAAAAATTCATTTCTCACGAGAAGTATAATCCATTGACCGCCGAAAATGATATCGCATTGTTGAAATTAGATGGTGACATAGTATTTTCTGGTATAAAAACGAAATTCTTAATATAATTTCAACTTCTAATACAAATATTTCAGAATTCATTCGGCAAATTTGTTTACCACTCGAAGATGCAGCACCACCAAGCGATGGTACATATTTAACAGTTGCTGGTTGGGGAGCTGTAGGCGCTAGTCACAGTAAGTAGTATATTTTTATCTTGGGGGTCAGAAAAATCTCAGAACTTCGGATGCTATAACCTGCACTCGCTATCTCTCGAGCGCAAATTTTATCCTCGCTTGGTAAATACCGTTTACCTCCCTTGTTCCTTGTATGATTATGTTTATTGAGTGATTTATAACCTATTATTGATTTATTTCTAGATGGTAATTCTGATATGAAACTAAAAGTGGACGTCCCAATCCACAGTCATGCGGAATGCGAAAGAATGCTTGGTGGTGCAATTAAATCGACCCAATTTTGTGCAGAAGGAGATCTTCTGAAAGGCACTTGCTGGGGAGATGGTGGCGGTCCTCTGATGCTAAATCTTCCTGCTAGTTCTGATAAAGAATGGACTGCTATTGGTATCATTTCTGGTGTAGATGGATGTGGATATCAAGGAAGACCTATCGTTCACACTCGTGTATCAAGTTTCGTTAACTGGATTAATAATAATATGGCCAATAATTAACTTGTAGTACTCACTCAAGAGTGATTTTGTTGAAAACTTGCGTGATTATGATTCCGATTTCTATATTTTATCGTTACAATTCTTGAAAAACTTCATTGTTCTTGATTTATATCATGTAGATTATGTATTTTTACCTTTATGCTATACTATTTTTGTGCTTGTGCTTTAATAAAATATAGCTTCTATTTTGCATTCATAATATTGTCTTTTTATTTGAAATTTACAAATGATATGATGTAAATCAGTGGTTTTGTTTTCTGCAAAGTGGGAAACGACTTTTGAGTAATTAAGAGTTTTTTCCTGATGACCAAAAACGCATTACGATATCGATATGTTATATCTCTGAAACCCCTTACGAAAACATAACCGTACCGTTTCCAAGAATTATTAGAATGCCCTGCAAAAAAAAATTCTGTAAGACCTAACAGGGTACCAACCCTGCAGCGTAGAGAAATTCTGGAAAGTGCGCTTCTGTGACTTTAGACCCAACCCGCCAACCTGGTTTCGGAGTTACTACGTTCTTGGTAGATATGACTCGGGACAGAGAACGATGGAGTTATTTTTATTTAAAGAACACACAGAATCCTGATGTCTGAAAATCCTTTGCCCATATTCCTTGATGTTTGTAAGATCCATTTACTCTCCTATGAATTCCCCCAAGTGGGTTCCTAGTCTTCGTTCTGTTACTTCCTCCTACCCAGATTTTAGTCGCATTCTTCCCAAACACATTCTCCCAATTACGTTACACGACTTCTATCCTCCTTTATGTTTTTGCCAACCTTCTCCATTAATTTGTAATCGGGGAAGAACCTTTGCTCTTTTCAAGTTAATAATAAGAGCCTTTTGTCTTCAAGGTGCTGATACCCCCAGTCTTATTCAAATCCTTTTTAGTATCGACTTCATTTTTGTTCTAGTCTAGGACAAACTAAACATGACTTGCTCGAGTCGACTCCTGTAGGATGGAAATTATTCACTTCCGTTAGGCAAATGATGTCAAGGGATGTTAAGAATTCCCATGGCAAGGGGACAAGATGTGCTTCTAAATCGTATTTTCGCAAATAAGTCAAAACCATTTGAACAAATAACAACAAAATAAACAAAGTACAATCAGAAATGGATGTTTAAGATGCTTCAAAAAATTAAATCAAACCATCCAACACTTGCTTTAGAATATGACCAACAAAATTTTTAATAAAGGTTGGCCATGGAATATAATTTGTGTGTCTAGATTTGTTGTTTACATTCTTGTCAGATTTAGTCGGAACAAATCAAATAGGTATAGGTACTGCTATAGTTTAATTTCAATAATTTTTTACTCTAATATTATCTTCAAAAAAAACAACTTTCAAGTTTATTTTTACATGTAGATTAGGTGGGCACTGATTTAATGTAAAAAAAAAATAAATATCAAGAGTGTTTTATAAATACAAACAGGGGGGGGGGGGAGGCGTGATTGTGTGGATGAGGATCCGCATCGCACCGGAGCAACACGGATTCGATTCCTCGTTCAGGATTTTTTCAAAATTTTCAGCGAGGGATCAACTCGACTCGTTAATATAGTTGGGGGTTTTCAAGGGTGGGATATGTTAGACCCGTCTGCTGAGCCGTGATAAGCAGGGGGGGTTGGAATCATAGAGTTCCCTTCGGCATAATTCTTAAAAAAAGAATAATACTAATTCTTATTTATGGGCAAACCTTATCGAAAATTTTGTTGAATATTTCACTCATACATTGTTGTAACAGTAGGTACACTACAGTACAAAATTAATAAGTGGAAATTCTACATTGCCATGATATGACATAGGTACTTGCGACCACAATATAATACTAAAAAAAAAAACAAATTTTGTTAAACGTCATGAACCGTTTTGGGAATGTCTCAGAACGAGAAATTGACGAAAATGTTATTAAAAGTTAATGCAAAAATACGAAAAAGAGCAAGGACACTGTCTGGAGACAGTTTATGTCATTTTGCGCCGAAAAAAAGTGCACATTCGATCGAGAGACTCCAGTATCCGAACTTGCATTCATTTTGAAAAATACTATTGGTTTCGAGTATTTTTATTCGAGAAATATTCTCCCTAAATACCATTCGTGCTTAAAAATTAACCGGATAATTTTTAAGCATTCGTGGTATTACCCCCGATAATATTATATTATCACATTTTTGTGCATATAACTCCGTTTCTAGTGCAACTGGAGACTAGAGCTATCTGTTTCATTCTCTCTGTTTTTCTATCCTCCCCACGTTATCATAAACTGGAACTTTCCATTTGAAATATTCGAGATAATTACAGAAAAGGACAAGGACGTCAGAAATTTAAAATAAATTACTGAAAATATAATTTCAAAAGAATGAAGAATATTCAAAGCTTCATGAAAATTGCTTCCAATAATTTTTAACGTTAGAGGCTAAGCCTTGGGTTAGCACCTTTCCATGAATATTTTTTAAACTTCAATGAACCGAATTTTATATAAAATTAGGCGAATATTCGATCTAGTAGATACATTTAAACGAGCCTTCATTTCGTGTTTTTATTAATTATTTATTTTTTTTATTATCACTCCCCGATTGGAAGTTGGCGATTAAAAATATTTTCAATGATTTTCTCATGGGTAAGCAATAAAGAGAAACAATATTACAAAAATATGTTGTTTCCTATTCTCATAATTCATTATTATTTATTTATACTTTGATTAAATGCAATCAATTATTATTTAAATGCAATATTGTGCAAAGTGCAAACAACATCAAGTTAATGACTTTTTACTAACAAAATAAAGTTTGATAATCCCTTCCTTTAAAAAAATTGTTTGTTGGAATTAACTGTACTACCTAGTATATAAAGGATTCACATCATAATTCTTACAATTTTTATTTAGTAGTGATAAACAATATGAATATTCTACCAATAATTGCTTTGGGGGTGATTGTCACAACTGCTTTTGCAAGTATGTAACTTTTATTTATTATTAATATATTTACATTTTAAAGTAAAGTTTGTCTATATTGTGTTTGATCAAGATCCATAATATATTACCTGTAAATAATTATTATTCACTAGCGAATAATGAAGCGCAAAATTTTAAATTGCCGATTGAGAAAAAAAGTTGACGCGCAACCGCGTAATAGTAATATTCGTGGACAAAGTATAGTATTTTGGATATTATTCACGAGTTTACGAATAAAAATTAAAACTGCCCTTAATGAGGAAAGAAAAAGAAATCAAAACTCAATTTTTGAATTAATGTTTCAGGTGACGACCATGTGCCACACGGTTGTGGAAAACACGCATTTTCAATTGAAAGTGACAACGCCGAAATTTTTAACAGCGAGGCACGTATTGTAGGTGGCTATGAAGCAACCTATGGTGAATTTCCTTGGTTAGCAATTTTAAATTACAATGACGAAATGGGTGGCCTATTCTCGGGGATTAAATGTGGCGGAGTGGTGATAAACAATCGGTTTATCCTAACCGCAGCCCATTGTCTCCATCTTCAACCTTACACATTGTAAGTTTAATTTACTTTATTTTTTTTTTTAATTTAACTTTGTTTTTTTTTTCTAGAACTAGCGTTTGGCTAGGCGTCCGAAAACGTTCTCAAATCAACAGTGTTGATTATCAAAAAGTACAAAAATTTGGAATCGCGGGCAAATTCGTACATCCAAATTATAATCCTGTGACTTTCGAACATGATATCGCTTTGATTAAATTAGATAACATAATTAAATATACTAGTACGTTATTATCTGTTTCAGTTTCCTTGTAATATCACAAGTTTTTCAGATTATGTTAAGGAGATTTGCTTACCGACCCAAGGTGAAGACCTTCCACGTAATGGTACCTTACTAAGGGTTGCTGGATGGGGACAACCCTCTAGAACACCAGTAGGTAATGTTTATTTTACAAATTTTATTTACTAATGATTATTAATCTAATAAAAATTTTAGGTGAATACTCAGATCATAAATTAATAATACAAGTTCCAATATTTTCTTATGATGAATGTACAAAGCGGCTTGGTTACCGGATTAGGGATGAGCAAATATGTGCAGAAGGAGATTTCTTGACAGGTACATGTTGGGGGGATGGAGGTGCACCATTTATGGAACATCGTCATAAAGGGTATGACACGCTTTGGTACGCCACTGGAATAGTTTCTGCAACTACTGGTTGCGGTGCAATGAATAAACCTCTTGTCCATACTCGAGTTTCCAGTTACGTTGGATGGATTTTACAAACGATTAATAAATAATTTTGTTTTTTCTTTCTTGTTTAAATTGATTCATTGAGATTTTATAAAATATAATAATATTTTTGATTTGTAACATGATATTATTATTAAATACATTTTTTATTTCGATTGAATTTTTTGGTACCTAGACGCAATTTTGGCATCTCCCCATCCATATACATCAAGAGTTTCATAAGGATACAGTTTCATTACATTATTATCAAAATCACCAACTAAATTTCAGTAAGAGAAAAAACTTGGGGAAGGAAATTCCTTGGATTTAATCAAAATGTACTAAAACTGGAGCTGCTTCCTTTCCAGCTCTAAGAAAACTTTTTCTGTATTCGCAACAGATACTGTTTCATTGATTCAAATTTCATTTCACAAATTGATTAGGGAAATAAATATTAATTCAACAAACTAAATAAATTATATTAGAATTAAAATTCCAGTTTAAATTTGTGCAATCATCGTACTTCCATAATAATTGAACCTATGACTCATAGTATCAGATAAATTCGTAATTATCCTATCGTAAATAAAAACAAATTTCATAATGATCATGTTGTGATTAAATCAAATAATGAATCCCAGTTGGAACATATAATCTGTTTTTAATAAACGGCAATCGACATTGCAAAACAGGAAGTGCAAACCCCACATTTCCAAATAATAGTTGCAACTCTACACATTCTATTGTGTTGTATATTTTATTTGAAGTTCTGGTTTTAAAAAAATGGGAAATTTATTTTTCAATTATTTGTTGTTAATTGTTATGGCTGTTCCCGGTAGTTTCGGAAATCGTCCAAATAATAAAACTACTTCAACTACAGCCAAACCTGTTTCAAAACTTTTAAGCAAGTTCCATCAAAATGATTACAAAATGATTTTTGAACGAACTGAATTAATTCGGTCTAACGTGAGTTGTGGTAATTTTCAATTTCGTACTTCTAAATTCAACCGTACAACACCTATTATTAATGCCACTTTTATTTTTAAAATGGATATGGGCAAAGATTTAGAGGTACGTATTATTTAAAGTATAGTAACATTTCGTGTAAATTACGATTACAGGTAATTTTACAAGCGTACAGATTTGCCAGTAATGAATACCGAGAGTTTCCATTACGTTTCCAATTTAATCTTTGTAGAGCGTTAGCTTCCAATGCATTTGGTTTAAATACGATGTCAAAAGAAAATGGAAATATTATCTGTCCAGTGGTAAAGGTAAAGCTTTCTAATTAATAAAATATGCAGATTTTAATTTTAATATAATTAATGAATATAATTTAGGGAAACAAGTATTACGTGTACAATTTTGCACCAGATGGCTCTAAACTTCCTCCATTGATCCCCAGTGGAAAGTATATGGCGGAATTCATATTTATGTACCATTCTAGCGAACTATTTGTTACGTACAATTTTGCCACAATTGATCGTCCTATTCCTTACCTCTAAACTACTTCAATGTATTAATATTTCATTATTTGTTGTCTTCAAAGATTTGTAGTCCATCAAACCTATCTTTGTTGCTAATTTAGGTTTGATATTAGAACGGTCTAATACTTTCTATTGATTTGTTAGAGGTATTATATTTTGAATTAAATTTTGAATTTGATACCAGTTGTTTTATTGTTTCATAGATTAAGAAAAAATATTTTGACAATGGCACAGTGATGCCGAAATACGTATAAAGCGAATAAATCTTGTTATTTCCCGTTGAAATCGATATTTTATTTAATATTTATTATGTATGTATATAAAGTGTCTGATCGAACTTCAAAAGAATAACTCCATCTAACAGAGTTCGAATTTAAATCTTAGCTTGTGTTCTTCTTCTGAAATGAAAATGCTGAGAAAAATAGAGGGGGTAACAAAGAGGGACTGAATCCGAAACACAGAAATTACGGACAGATTAAAAGTCAACTCATTACAAAAAGACCAAAATCCACGCGGCCTTCATCGAGTTAGGCTAAATCGAGAGCCAGCTGAAAGGTAACCAAGCCAGGGCCGTAGCTAGGGGGGGGCATAGAGGGGCAATGCCCTACATTAACATTCCTATGCCCTACCTTAAAAATATAGAATTCCAAATTCCAACGTCGCGTCGTCAAAAATTATTTTTTAAATTTCGCAGAAAGTTTGCGTGATCGGTAACGCAAACACTTTAGGAATCAGACTTACAGATAAAAGACTTCAACTGTATTGAGTATATTTTTATATTAATATACAGGGTGTTAATACTAAGTCGTTACACCAGAAAATGGCAGTTAGAACTCATTAAAACAAACAACTTTTTTTAGTTCCAATTTTTGAATTGGGGCCTCTATTCATAGTTATTGGATTTCTTTTGTTTTTCTAACAATCGTAATAACTCCTTCATTTCAAGGAATATTTCAAAAAACGGAAGGTTTTCGAAATGAGCTTACGGTTCTCTACAACATTTGTATTTACAGTTATTTTATATTTTTTCAAATAACAAAATGGCGGCCGATCAAAAATTTCAAAACTCAATATTTTGATAACCACCCCATAGATTTTTGAAAATAATTTTTTTCCGCAACCGACTCAAAAGTGATCACTTTTGATACCAAAAACGGAGAGTGAAGTTGATGTTTTTGTTATTAGTAAAAAAATGTGTGTGTTGCTAGGCAACACTTTTAGTTCCTAGGAAGTAAAAGTACTTTTACTTCCTAGGAACTTTTACTTTTCACTTTTTTGGTTAAGATTTTGGTTTGTTATGTGAATAACATTTATTTAAGAAAAACAGTACAAAGATATTAGACAAAGAATTTTCTGTAAATATTTAAATAGCTATCTCCCATCACAGTAAATGATCTAGCCTTATTAGTTTTAGTGTTAGGATCTTAGGAATTTTAATCAGTAAGACTGATTTAAGATCTTCAATATCATTAATCTTTAAATGTAGTAACTCGTCGCAGGGACAAGCTCCAGCAACACCCAAAATTAATATAACCTACAAACGTCAAAATTTAATTATCGTAAAATATTCGATTTTAAAACTAAAACACACCTTCATCATCAAGTATTGCACACTTGCACACTTCAAGAATCGATCCACCTGTTCTTTACTAAGAATTCTCGATTTCTTCGGTGTGTAGTCATTATTTTCTTTTTTTAAATAGGCACGGAGTTTTGAAAATTTTTCGATATTTACCCCATTTTTTAAACTTAATGTTGCCTTCAACATTGAATATTGCGCCCAAAGAGTAGAAGCCTTCATTTTAGTGGACAATTCGGAAAAGTACGCTAATAGTAGATACCACGCTTTCCGTGTACGATTTTACGGTTTTCTCGTTACATCAATTTAAAAATTTGTTGTAGGCACCTTCGTATACTTCTCGAGATTTATTGGGCAGAAGATTTGATACAACTTCTTTTGCACGGTCTAAAATTTCTGGTGGTGTATCTTCGTTACCATTATCTTGTTCAAACATTTTCGATGGTTTGGCTGGGTTTGACAGAATAAATAAAATTGAAAACAAAAGCTAAGAAGACTTGATTTTAGTAGTAGTAGTGTTCTCTAATTCCTCGCATCTTAATTTTATTATTTTGAATCCGGTTGTTCCGGTTGCGGAAAAAATAGTATGTTTCATTCGGATGAAAAGTGACTTCTTTTGACTCGCAATTTTGCATCCGTTCGGCTACGCTACGCTTCGCCTCACAAATGCAAAATTTGCTCGTCAACAAAAGTGACACTTTTCATCCTAATAAAACAATCTACTATTTTTCTAAATCGTCAAACTATCTATTACAACATTTGTCTAAAACATTTTCTTCTATCTATGCAAACAAGAGGTCTTTAATTAAATTACAGAAGAGCATGTGTAAAGTATCGACAAATTAAAAACAATTTAGATCGAAGTAGCTTTCGCCATTAAAAAATAAAACAAAAGAACAATTAGATAAGTGCACAAAACTGAACGAGATACGTTTTAAAATGAATAATATCAAAATACTGAATTTCGTAACGTGCTTTTGGTTTTTAATTCGTCGATACTTTACACATGCTCTTCTGTAATTTAATTAAAGACCTATTTTTTGCGTAGATAGAAGAAAATGTTTTAGACAAATGTTGTAATAGATAGTTTGACGATTTAGAAAAAAAAATATTTTCAAAAATCTATGGGGTGGTTATCAAAATATTGAGTTTTGAAATTTTTGATCGGCCGCCATTTTGTTATTTGAAAAAATATAAAATAACTGTAAATACAAATGTTGTAGAGAACCGTAAGCTCATTTCGAAAACCTTCCGTTTTTTGAAATATTCCTTGAAATGAAGGAGTTATTACGATTGTTAAAAAAACAAAAGAAATCCAATAACTACGAATAGAGGCCCCAATTCAAAAATTGGAACTAAAAAAAGTTGTTTGTTTTAATGAGTTCTAACTGCCATTTTCGGGTGTAACGACTTAGTATTAACACCCTGTATATATACAATATGATCAACAAAATTCCTGATCTAGCTATGCCATGGAAATAGTTAGAATTAGTTTGTCTTTACTTACCCCATAATTCTAATTTTTTGATAGTTGTCAAAATTGTAAACATAATATTTGATTAGTATGATTTAAGTAAAGACAAACTAAATATTTCCATGGCATAGCTAGATCAGGAATTTTGCTGTTCATATTGTATATACCAAGTTTTATTTAGTTCATTCATATGTATTTATGTGAAATACTTGTTTGGGTTTATTAAAACATAATACAGTGCTTCCCGAAAGTAACGGATAAATTCAATAAAACCGTTGAGAAAAATATTTCAAATACATGCTCGGACACGTCGATTTTTATTTTTAAATTATCATTAAGAGATATAATTTTCAACCTTCCACCCACCAACCCCTAAGCGCTGCCAACTCCAACTTTAAAAATTCAAATAGCAAAGAACCCTTTCTGATACCTCATCTGATAGCTTTTTTTATGCTGAATACAATAAAAAAAAGTTTTTCAAAATCGGTTGATAAATAACGGAGATATTTACCAAAATGTATTCAAATGAAAGTGCCAATATTTGAGCAGGCGTTGGTACGGCTCTTAGCAATGGGTGGTAAAAAAACAATTGCAACTTGTTTGTAATTGAATGTAAACAAAATGGTAGTGACATTACTTAGTGGAGTGTGTGTTACTTATTATTAACGATTGAAAAATAAGAAAACAAAAATGAGATTTACTGAAGTAACTGAAGCCGAAAGAATCGAAGTTTTAATGATGATTGGGGTTGGAGATAGATAATACATTTTGTATACATTCAATTACAAACAAGTTGCAATTGTTTTTTACCACCCATTGCTAGAGCCGTACCAACGCCTGCTCGAATATTGGCACTTTCATTTGAATACATTTTGGTAAATATCTCCGTTATTTATCAACCGATTTTGAAAAACTTTTTTTTATTGTATTCAGCATAAAAAAAGCTATCAGATGAGGTATCAGAAAGGGTTCTTTGCTATTTGAATTTTTAAAGTTGGCAGCGCTTAGGGGTTGGTGGGTGGGGGGTTGAAAATTATATCTCTTTAATGATTATTTAAAAATAAAAATCGACGTGTCCGAGCATGTATTTGAAATATTTTTCTCAACGATTGTATTGAATTTATCCGTTACTTTCGGGAAGCACTGTATACATATACCGAGTGTTAACCACCAAACCTGGCCATAGTACTTACACATGTTTCACAAACAATATATGAGTTGCCTTGAAATATTTTTGTTTATTGTCATTTTGAGGGCTTCATTTTTGACTATTTCCAGAATAAAAGGTTTGAACATGAACACCCTTTCTTCAATTGAATAGTTCATGTTTATAACACAAATTACAGCACGACTTATATCGCAATTTCATTAATAAAATAAGCTGGCAACATGACATTAAACAAAAATATTTCAAGGCCATTCATATTTTGTTGAAACATGTATAGTATTGCATACTGCATAGGTCCTATGGCCAGGTTTGGTGGTCAACACTCGGTATGTATAATAAATTGAGGATGCAAGCCTGTTTTTTTTTAAATATCAGTAACATAATATGTAGTAATCCATAATAATAATCAATCCATATGAAAATGGCAATCCTAATTATAATTTGAACTCGGACCCCCAAAACTTTGCGCCCTACTTCAAATTTTTGATGCCCTATCTCAAATTCGATTCTAGCTACGGGCCTGAACCAAACTCTCCACTTTTTAATTTTTTTTTCCTAGTGCTCTCAACTAAATTATACTAGGACATTGTTTAGAATTAAAATCCCAGTTAAAATTTGTACCATCATCGTCCTTCCCCATAATCAGCGGCGGATTTATGCAAAGGCGCAAGAGGCGCAAGCCTCGGGCCCCGCACCCAGGGGGCCCCAAAATTGGCCAAATTATCAAAAATTAAAATTTAGATTTAATATTCACGGAGTTGTCTTTATAAAAAAAACAATCAATTTTTGGCAATTTGGAATTACGAATGTTCGATTGGCTTTTAATATTTAGGTGGGCCCCCTAATATCCTTTGCGCCTAGGGCCCCGCAAACGCAAAATCCGCCACTGCCCATAATAATTGGACATAATGACTCATAGCATCAGATAAATTCCTAATTATCCTAGAATGTAAATAAAACCAAATTTCATAATGATCATGTTGTGATTAGATCAAATAATGAATCCCAGTTGGAACATATAATCTCTTTTTAATAAACGGCAATCAACATTGCAAAACAGGAAGTAGAAACCCCACATTTCCAAACAATAGTTACAACTCTACATATTTTATTGTGTTGCATATTTTATTTGAAGTTCTAGTTTTTAAAAAATGGGAAATTTATTTTTCAAGTATTTGTTGTTAATTGTTATAGCTGTTTCCGGTACTTTCGGAAATCGTCCAAATAATAAAACTACTTCAACAACAGCCAAGCCTGCTTCAAAACTTTTAAGCAAGTTTCATCAAAATGATTACAAACTGATTTTTGAACGAAGTGAAATATTTCGTTTTAACGCAAGTTTTGGTAATTTTCAAATGCGTACTTTTAAATTCAACCGTACAAGCCCTGTTATTAATGCCACTTTTATTTTTAAAATGGATGTGGGTAACGATTTAGAGGTACGTATTATTTAGAGTATAGTAAGTCTTTGTAAGGTTTCGTGTAAATTACGATTACAGGTAATTACACAAGTGAACAAATTTGCTAGTAATGAATACCGGGAGTTTCCATTACGTTTGCAATATAACTTTTGTGAAGCATTAGCTTCGAATACATTTGGTTTCAATACGATGTCAAAAGAAAATGGAAATATTGTCTGTCCATTGGTAAAGGTAAAGCTTTCTAAATAATTAAACATGCAGCTGTTAATTTTAATTCTTGATTAGGAAAAGAAATTGTACTTATACAATTTTGCACCAGATGGCTCTAAATTTCCTCGCTTTATCCCCAATGGAAAGTATATGACGGAATTCCAATTTATGCACCATTCTAGTGAAGTATTTCTTGTGTACAATTATGCAACAATTGATCGTCCTATTCCTTACCTCTAAACTACTTCAATGTATCAATATTTCAGCACGTTTGTTGTCTTCAAAGATTTGTAGTCCATCAAACCTATTTTTGTTGCTAATTTAGGTTTGATATTAGACCGGTCTAATACTTTCTATGCTTTTTTGATTTGTTAGCGGTATTATATTTGGAATTATATTTTTAATTTGATACCAGTTGTTTTATTGTTTCGTAGATTTAGAAAAAATATCCATATAAAGTGTTTGATTGAACTTCAAAAGAATAACTCCATCTGACAGAGTTCGAATTTAAATCTCGTCTTGTCTTCTTCTTCTGAAATGAAGATGCTGAGAAAAATAGAGGGGGTAACAAATATGGACTGAATCCGAAACACAGAAATTACGGACAGATTAAAAGTCAACTGATTACAAAAGTAGATTGAAAATAATCAATTAAGGTGGTTGGGTCATATAAATAAAATGTGCACGGGGTTGCTACCGAAAACGGTGTGGAAGGCTAAAAAGTGGAAAAAAAGAGCAAAGGGTAGATCGCGTGTTATGTAGACAAATCAAATTAAGAAAGTGATCCAAAAGAGAGGTTTAGATTGGAAGCAAGCTAGTATCCTAACCCAGGATCGAAAGCCGTGGAGAAAAAGCCACAACCTTAGAAAAAGAAAAATATCCCTACTTCTGTTACTGAATATTAATATCAAAATCGAAATTTCCTAGTTCAAAGACGAAAATTTCACTCAACTTCATGGCACAAGCAGAAAATACTATATTATAGAAGCACGCATTTACTGCTTCAGATATTTCTTCAAAATTCAGCAAATATTTTATAAAGTAGATATACTAACCTACACTAACATTCTTTTATGCACTTTTATCATATGAACCAGTTTTTGTGTATGTTTTAATAAAGATAAATTTTTTTGCTCTTATAATCTTTGTTGTTCAATGAATTATGTTGATTTTAGCACTTTTTTTGTTACAAATAAATATGAATACGATTTAGGTATGTAGACTTCAAACTTTCAGTGACGGGTTTTTGTAGGGGATTCGTTAATCTAACATTTCTAAAATGACCTAAACTAATTGAAAATAAATCTTCCAAAACTTAATTAGGGAGAACCCAAAAATATGAAATATTTTTGGGTTATGCATCCTAAACTATACATTTTTTCTGATTACAGTATCAAATCCAGTTGCATCGTATTAAATTGTCTTTTTTTACGTTTAGCCACAATTTTGACCAGCAATTTCAATTTTTTTTAATTCTTGTTTAGGACAACCTTGCTCGTTTACCGCCAACTGTTCTCCCTAATTAAGTTTTGGAAGATTTATTTTCAATTAGTTTAGGTCATTTTAGAAATGTTAGATTAACGAATCCCCTACAAAAACCGCGTTAGTATTTTATGGAAGAATAAAACACGATTCATGTGAAAGAACTCCCACAAGACATTGGAAATAATACATTTTTTAAACAGTAACGGACTCGAGAAAATTATTTCTAAGCTGAACAAAATCACCAAACCAATAATTAATTTTTTTCTATAGCAGATGTTAAAGTGTGCTTTGTTCGACTAAAAATAGTTGATCAAGTATTACTTTAACCGCAAGGGTAGATAAAGTAACACTTTAACCGCAAGGATAGATAAAGTACTTTAATTTTCTGGAAACTCCATGGAAACCGAATGGAAACCTTTGCTACTGAGATTTTCGGGTTTAATATTATCTAATTTTAAATTGTTTTTTTTACAAGTTTTTCTTATTTTTTTAACATCTGCTATAGAAAAAAGTAGAATTTTATACACGACGATAAAATTTAATTATCGTCTTGTATAAAAAATAACTATTTTAGTTAAAAATCCTTTTGGTTCAAGCAACTTCCTTTATAAAAATTACCTTCAGTCCGAACCTGTACCCAACTTATAAATATAAAGAAATCTCAATAATGTAGATTAGCAAAGACTTTAGAACCATGGGTGTTGCATTACTTATTGTTGTTGTCGCGAGTTTTCTTGCAAATACTTTTGCAGGTACGTATAAATAATTAAAATTAAATTAATTTACGAACAAAATTAATTCAAACATCCTGGATAAAATTTGTTAATTAATTTTTCTTATTTTAGATGAGGAAATATGTGGAACTGAAGAAATTAATAGAAGTAGACTGGGTGATGAAACAGTTTCAGGTCAATTTCCTTGGTTAGTGGCTTTAGAATATAGAATGACGGGAACAAATTACAGCGTAGGTATTAAATGTGGGGGTGCAATCGTCCACACACGTTTCGTTTTAACTGCAGCGCAATGTCTTAACATTAAAAATATGGAAACGTAAAGATAATTAATTAAAATTAATTAAAAATCCATTGAATGCGTTTTTTTTCAGATATATTGCATGGTTAGGGGTTTCAAAACTTTCAGAAGCAAACAACAACAAAGTTATAAAAATGGAATTTGAAAAAACAATTCCTCATCCAAATTATAATGAACTTCAATCTCAGAACGATATTGCTTTGATTAAATTAAAAAACGATATTACATATTCAGGTAAAAAAAACCCTTTTAATTTAATTTTAATATTAAAAAACCGTTTTTTTTTCAGAATATATCCGTCCGATTTGTTTACCAGTAGAAACTGCAATTCTTCCTAGTACAGGAACACAAATGACCATATCTGGATGGGGCCAAATGGGACATTGCGGTATAATCTCAATCAAATAATTAAAATTTAAATTAAATATCAATTTTCTGCAAACGGCACGAAAGTAATTGATTACAGATTGACGATTGTTTAGGTGTTACCCTGGAGACGAAACTTAAATGTACGCAATCGGGGGTCAAATCTGGATTGCTCCAATTTTTTCATTTTTAAAACCTGTAGCTACAAAACAAGAATGTTAAAAAGTTTTCATACTCATTTATTTTAACACACTTTCTTCACTGTCAATCGTAATTCGCTTGCAGAAAAATTGTAACGTAAACTAACACTTTCGTGACTTTAACGTATTTCTAATGATTTAGGTCCTAAAACTGACGTAAAATTACAACTACACGTACCATTTTATACCCACAACGAATGTACAGATAAATGGGGTTTAAAAATAAGATTTGATCAAATATGTCTATCTGGAGATTCATACCAAGGGTTTTGTTGGAGAGACATAGGCGCACCCATTATGGAATATCAACCAGTTGGAACTAATCGACGATGGTTTACTATGGGAATAGTTACTTCAAATGCAGGATGCAGTAGTGATCATCCCGTTGTAGTTCACACCAGAGTATCCAGTTATGCCCTATGGATTGCCCAAACAATTGCTAAGTCTTTGTCTTAAATCAAAAAGGATCTGAGAAACGTTCAAAAATTTTGTGTGATTTTTTGTATTCTTGGAAGGATTGAAAAATTGTTCTAAATGTATTTAATTTTTATTATAACTCAATGTGGTGCCCATTTCGAATGTAACAATAAATCTTTTTTTAAACCCTTTATGTATGTTTTACTGAACCTTTTAGTGAGTAACATTTTATTTAGGTATATCTGACTTGCGACCCAAAGCTCCGCCTTGCCGCGCCGCCGTCCTGAGCAGCCGGAGGCAATTTTTTTTATTTACAATTTTTTTTCGGAGTCGACGTGGGTTATTAGACGCGATTTAAGAGCATCTGGCAAGGTTTAGGATAAAATATTAAAAACTTGAAAATGTCAAAGTTTTTATAATGAACAATTAAAGTTTGTAATAAACAAGAGATAGAATTTAAAAAAATATTCGTGAAACGTTCACTTTTAGAGTTCAGTAATTTAAAGGTCACGGAAATTTTGTTGAAATCAACCCGGCGAAGCACTTTAAAAGCACGTGGCACGCTGGAGCACATTCTGATCTGCTGCCGAAAATTGACAAGGGCTGTCGGAAACCGTGCCCAGTTTGTTAGTTAAAACTTCTTGTAAATTTAACTTGCACTATATGTACAAATTGAACACGTCGTAAGGGTCACATCAAATCTATGCCCGTTTCATGCTATAGCGCGCTATGACGACATGGAAGTATACTATTCGAAGATGTAAATTATTGCTAACGCTATACATTGGATGAAGGATATTTTAAAATTTAATTAAAACCCATACTAGAGTACTATGATTTAAAAAGACTTCCATTTTTTTTGCGGGCACTCGGCCCTGTGCCCCTTGGCGCCAGCCGCCTATAGTATGAAAGTTAACCTTTTACACCAAAGGTGTCTAGATTTCCTCCCTTCGTTCCTAGTGAAAGGTATAGGGGAGAGTTGCCAAAATCGTACTACTTAACGAATTTTAATGTTTTACAAAGGCGGTTGTAAAGATTTCTACAATTCTAGTAGTGCATTAAGTGCCTTGGTTCTTCACTGAGCTTACAAAATTTTTGTGTGGTTATACCAACTTACCTTCGCGGTAAAATTTAAATTATTTAAACTTCTGCAATCGGTACGATTTTGGATACCAGGTTCCTAAATCGTACTCGTAAGGTTCCAAAATGGTACTTACGATATAAGCATTAACATACAGGTACCTTTGAAAAAGCGAATAATAAATTAACTCAACATTATTTATTTAAACTTTATAAAAATTTATATAACAGAAACTGATACATTAATTTGGTAGCAACAATATTAGCATTTTGAACAAATATAAGATAATTATTTCTTCCCAGAACCATAACAAGACTCAGTACGATTTACGAAACCAAGCGGTGGTACGATTTAAGCAACATCCATTTATATTTTAAAATATCTAAACTAACCTTATAAACCGTCGAAAGTTCATGTTTTTTACATTTAAATGTTTAACTGAATACTGTTGCTTATTGAAAAGTGACCAACATTTAAGAAACGGTAGCTCAAATTACTGTTATTATTGCAAAACCATTTACTTAAAATTACATGCAAACCTACCTGTATTATTAATGTTGCTCTATTACGCGTTTACCAAAGTGTAGCCATGCAATTTTTGTACTACATCACGTGTACGCCTTATAGTTCCTTTTGAACTCAACAGAGAGCAACTATTTGCTCTTTTTCATTATAAACTAGGTAGGGTACGATTTAGGTGACCGGTACTGTATAGGCAACTCTCCCCTATGTTGGAATTACAATTTTTGTATCATTCTATATAGAATTATTTCTTACAATTATGGAAGTATTGATCCTGTGATGAAATTTCAGCATTCGAGAAATGTCATTTTCCATTATAACGTTATAGGGTAATGCCTTTAAGTCATTGGTTTTATCTTGTTTACTTCTTTCCGCTTGAGATTTTTGTTAAAAAGGCAATCATAAATTTTTCATGAATTGTTTTTTCCCATTGATGACATTAAAAAATAATTAATTAACATGAATTTATTGTAAATTATAATAAAGTATATGTTCATATTGTTTACTAGAAATTTAATTGGTAATCATTAACTCTTCCCTTTGTTCCTCCTCTAGACATAAAACGTACATTGCACTTTTACAATACAATAATATTTTCCATAACAAATATTATTATGTTGTGATTGTATGGTCAATCAACCCCAAGATGAATGTATCATAAATAAACTAATTTTAAAAAAATTGTAAAGAACAATAAACAAGAAAATGAGATTTTTAGAAGGAACCTAAAACAATTACTTTCCCATTGAATTTTTTAATTAACATTAAATTCTACATTCCAGTAGAGCTGCAAAAAGTGCAGCCGTCGTTAGTTGCCAACTTACGATTCAGCATAAGCCAATCTAAAAATCTAAACATTTGACATAGACCTTCTTACGCTTTAATTTACAAAATTCAAGACGGACACGTAAATGACCTACCCTGATGTATTGTTTATCTGAGATTACCCCCACTTTTTCTAAATTATGTATAAAAGACCCGAAAGGCATCTCAAATGATCAGTAGAAACTACAATCATGGGTACTTTACAGATATTTATTGCTACCCTGTTGTTTGCAACTGCTTTTGCAGGTAAATAATAATTTTTTTTTTAATTAAATACAATTTAATTTAAATAATTTTATTTGGGAAAATTCAGTTTTAATTTTCTAATAGGGGGTGGATTTTGGGGATAATCATTCCCTTTTAATTTTGTGGTTCTCTCCAGACATTGATCAAATTTTCCAATCCCCGGACGCAGCAGAGGACATTCCAGGTTTGGATGAGTGTGGTTTCCAAATTGTCAAAAGAATTATAGGGGGTACCGAAACAAAAGCTGGTGAATTTCCATGGTTAGCTGCCTTAGAATATAGATCGAAAGCAACATGGGAAAGCGAAGGAATCAAATGTGGTGGAAGTATCATAACCAAAAGATATATTTTAACTGCAGCTCATTGTATCAATCCACCAAAGCATTCTTTGTAAGTTTCTTTTAATTACTTTTAGAATTTTAAAATTTAAAAAACATTATTATTTCTAGGATGAAAATATGGCTAGGGGTGTGGAAAATTTCTACAGCTAATACCACAGATAAAGATGTAGTTGTAAAGTTTGATATTGCTGAGAAAATTGTGCACGAATCTTATACTGATGCGACTGCTGGATACGATATAGCGTTGATTAAAGTTTCTACAGATATTGTTTATACAAGTAAGACCTTTTTTTAAATATATTTTATAGAAATAAAGGCCTTGCAAACTATGAAACCTTGTGGAGATAGTGACTGGTGACGTCATCAATCATGCAAGACACGTAACATACGATTTAAATGGAAAAGTAGCGAAAACCACGCAAGATACGGTAAAATAATATCAAAACAAAGTTATAGAAAATAAAATTTCCTACAGGAAACTCCGGGAAAGTTTTTGTCTAACGTTAATAGTTTGGGTCTGGGAACCGTCAGACTAAACATATGCGCGCGCTCTATCAGCTCAAGGACGCTAGCTCGCACTCGCTTACTCTTACAGCGAGGGAAGGCGAGGGAGTCTAACCTATCCTTACATCTATCGTGAAAAAAGATTACAGTTGAATTAATTTTTTGAAAATTGTTTTAGATTACATCCGCCCAATTTGTTTGCCAAAAGTAGATGCAGCATTACCTCCATTAGCAACCCTCTTGACAGTCACTGGTTGGGGATTCACCGAAACCGGTACAATCAAGTTTTTTTCTTAATTTTTTTTTCTAATATATTTTTTACAGGATTCAAATCTGATATTAAATTAAAAGTCGACGTGCCCGTGCTTGATAACAGCGTATGTGTATCTAAACTTGGAAAACCAATGCTTGATAGTCAAATGTGTGCCGGAGCAGAAAAGCAGAAAGATTCCTGTCAAGCTGATTCTGGAGGACCCCTTATGCAAATGGCTAGAAATCCAGCTACTGGTATTAATCATTGGTTTCCACATGGATTTGTTTCCTATGGTAGAAAACCCTGCGGAGATGAAGGTTTTCCCGCAGTCTATACAAGAGTCAGCAAATTTATGAACTGGATTCTCAAAAACACGAAACACGAAAACGTTTTGAATTAATTTTTTTCAAATTGTATTTAAAAAAAATACCAAATAAAATTTTATAACTGTGTATACAGGGTGAATCAGTCAGAATAAAAATATTTGTCTTACATTAATTCTTTTTTTGATAAGGGTAATATTATGTACGTTCATGAAGCAATCACTTCATTTTTATGACATTCGAAAACACACTTTTTCGTATGTCTATTTTGTATTTTAATGCTTGACAACAAGTTTAACCAATTGAAAATTTTGTCATAGAATTCAACAGAGCAATGCTTTTGAGTTCATTGAACAACTAAAGATATCTCCCGGCCTCAATGATAAAAAAACCTATAAAACCCTCTAACCCATTCCAAACCTCCACAGTAAGAGAAAACTATGGATACTACACTCCTAGTTATAACCGCAGGGCTCTTTGCAATTGTTGCTGGAGGTAATATATTAATTTTAATTATTTCTGTTTTTTAAACGAGGGGTGGCTTTCCTGATTTTTTTAGACCTTGAAGAACTCCGTGGGGGTACAAAAACCCTTCCCGATCTCGATGTATGTGCTTACGATACCACCAAAAAAATTATAGGTGGTGCCGAGGCAAAGTCTGGTGAATATCCATGGTTAGCTGCCTTAGAATATAAAAGAATATCAACAGGAGCAAATGAGGGAATCAAATGTGGTGGTAACGTTATAAATACAAGATATGTTTTAACTGCAGCTCATTGCATTTATCCACGCGATCATGAACTGTAAGTTTGCTTTAATTATTTTTGATCTTGATTTAATAAGTTTTTATAGTATTAAGGTATGGTTAGGGGTATGGAAAATTTCTACAGTCGATACCACAGACAAGGATAAAGTTACGAAGTTTGACATTGAAAGAAAAATTGTACATGAAGATTATAAATCTGTATTGAGTGGTAACGATATAGCTTTGGTTAAATTAGCTGATGACATTACTTATACAAGTAAGTACTTAAATTTAATTACCCAAAAAAAATTAATTAGATTTTTTTCACAGCATATATCCGTCCACTTTGTTTACCAATCCAAGATTTACCTCTTCCGCCACTAAGAACTAAATTAACCGTAACTGGTTGGGGATTAACCGAACACAGTAAGCTTTAATTTGAATTTGATTTAAATTTCCACTTATTTTCCTGTACTAACAGATCAGACTTCGGATATTAAATTAAAAGTCGATGTCCCAGTCGTTGATAATAACGTATGCACGTTAGAACTTGGAGTAGGAATGATTGAAAGTCAAATGTGTGCTGGAACTGAAAAACTGAAAGATTCTTGCGTTGGAGATTCTGGTGGACCCCTTATGCAGACCACTACTGATACAACTACTGGTAAAATTTATTGGTTCCCACATGGCCTCGTTTCGTATGGTGCGGAAAATTGTGGCGAGGAATTTATTCCTGCTGTTTACACAAGAGTCAGTAAATTTATAACCTGGATTGAAAACAACACAATCTAGGAAGGGTCATACGCTAAAATTCTTCAACATGAAACATATCTAATTTGTTAATAATAATCTAATAATAATCAATAAAATATAAATAAAGATATTATTATAGTTCAACATTTGTTTAATTTTTTTCTTAAACGAGGGGTGATAATTTGTTTATGATTTCTTTTTCAATGAAATCTCTGCGGCAGGTTAAAGGGGAAAGTCCAAACGAACAGAGAAGATGTTTAATCCCCTGCAGGTTAAAAATTTAAAATAACACAATGATTTTTAGTTTTCTAAGTTCAAGGGTTAAATTAGCGACAGCAATGGAGACTATCAATCTGGGGTTCGAATCCTCTCAACGACAAGATTTTTTTTATTTTCTATATACATCAAATTATAAGGGTTGCGTAATTCTGATTGTTAATTACCTTGGAATATAGAAAATATTTTTTCTTCAAGCGTATCATAATATCCGTATTGTTGTACAGAACTGGCTATGTAGAAGGAAGTCATTTTGTTAGTAGTCAAAAAATGAAAATAATGTTACTAGTACAATAATGTGTTTACGTATCCATGGCAACGGCAGTATTTTGCCCATAGCTCCGCCCCCAAGGTTGGTAGAAGGGAGAGCGTTGTCCTGTCGAAATGACTTTTTAGGAAATATTTATTTACAGCAACAGAATATTTTTACACTTGAAGAAAAAATAGTATATATTATTTTTAACTTAGAAATGACAAAGACTAAACAATGTCAATGCACTGAGTAGAATGCTTTTGTGTTTATCAATGCAAGTGGGGGTTCACACAATTATTTATAAAAGCTTGAAAATCAATTTCTGATTAGTTTTAATGAAAATTTTAACGATGGATGGAGCATTATTTTTTATACTTGCTGTGCTATTTGCAGATATTTCAGGAAACACTGGTAATTATTTTTCTATTTTAATCTTGATGGATTTTATTCTAATAATATGAGAAATATTTTTCAGAATTTGTGAGGGTTGAAGATTTCTTCACGAAATTTGATTCAAAAAATGATTACGATTGTGGTATTCAGAACAGAATCATGGGTGGTACCGAAACAGTACCTGGAGAACTTCCATGGGTAGCTGCCTTGGAATATGAATTCACAGAAAATCATGAAAATGCAGGAATAAATTGTGGAGGTTCTGTTGTAAGCTACAAATATATTCTAACTGCAGCTCATTGTATTCATCCTACAAGGATGGAAATGTAAGGATTTTTTTTATTAATAGGTATGCCAAATAAATAATTAAAATGTCTTTTTTAATTTAAGTATAAAGGTGTGGGTGGGAGTTTTAAGACTTTCTGAAGCTGAAACTGGTGAAGCAAATCGTGTACAAAAATTAGATCCTGAAGAACAAATTCCTCACGAAAATTTTAATTCCCCAAAAGGAGCAAACGACATTGGCTTAATCAGAGTAAAACAAGATATTATATTTACCGGTAGGTAACAAGATTTATATTTTATATCAACATTATTTTATTCTAGGCGCAGTAAAGATTGTTATTATTTAAAGGGAAGAAGTTTGCGATACGAGTCAAAGCGAGTGTCGTAATTCATCCGAGTGAATAATAGCCATTACTCTGCGACATTCCTTTTTAATAATTATTATTTTATAATTTTCAGATTATATTCGTGCAATTTGTATGCCGAAAGAAAATTTACAACCCCCATCCCTTGGAACTATGTTGACTGTTGCAGGATGGGGACATATTGGAAATGGTAATTAAGAATAATTATTTTTTAAATTTACTTAATTGTTTAATTTTTAGGTGGTGATAAATCCGATATTAAACTTAAAGTGGACTTAGCGTTAATTGAAAATCGTATTTGTGCTGAAGGGCTCAAATTACCAGTTGGTGATACTCATTTATGTACAGGAGAAGAAGCGGGAAAGGATTCTTGTCAAGGAGATTCAGGCGGACCACTTATGAAAAATTTTACTGATACAGCTAGTGGAAAAATTTATTGGTATCAAGCAGGAATTGTTTCGTATGGTCGTGGTTGTGGTGGAACTCGAATCCCACTCGGGGTTTATACTAGGGTTAGCAAATTTATAGATTGGATGAGAAAGAATGCTCATTGAAGCTCTTAAACTTTCAATTTCTGTATAATTATGATTTAAAATCCTGAAAACATGAAAAATGTAGATTTTTAATTCAATAAAGTACTACAGAATAATTTAAAAATTATCACATTACTGCGACCATGCGTTATTGGTTGAAATCAGACGTCCTTTCCAATTGCACGCGGGAGTAACTCCGAGTAGCTCCGAGATACTTCGAGCGACTCGGAGTTACTCCAGCGTGTAATTGGAAATCGCCTCTTGTGGAAAATTAGAGTGTTTAGTCTGACAGTTCCCAGGCCCAAACTATTGATGTTAGACAAAAACTTTCCGAAAGTTTCTTGTCGGAAATTTTATTCTCTACAACTTTGGTCTTATGTTAATTTGCGCTAATTTGCGCGGTTTTCGTTAGGTTTCCATTTAAAACTATTAACGCTGGACTTATATGTGTTGATGACGTCACTAGCCTCAAACCGGGTACGCTTTTTACCCTCAATTGAGCAAAAATATTTGCAAAGCATTTATTTATTTAAAAAATAAAATAAAACAAACTACACGTATGCTACAGTTGAGTATTTTTATAACACAATATCAATCAAAGCATATTCTAAATCCCTATGAGTGAGTGTCTTCACATTTAACTCAATTTACTCAAAATCCAGTCAATATATTCAGTTACTCTTGTATAAACTGCTGGTTTTTCTCGACGACCGCATCCGTAACCAAAAGAAACAATTCCTTCAATATACGATTGATAATCAAATGCACTATTCACAAAATAGTTCATGAGAGGTCCTCCCGAATCTCCCCTGCAAGAATCGAACCCTCTTCTACCTCCTACACACAATTGCTTCTCGGTAAGAGATACATTAAATACATCAACACATTTATTGTTTGGGACAACTGGTACCTCAACTTTTAACAAAACATTCGACCGTGGACCTAAAAATTACAACATCTAGACTTTCTGACTGGAAAGAATTCCCAAGAATGTCCTCTATGTTCAGTCAAGGGAACTGTAGATGATTGAAGATAATGGACACTCTTGGAATGTTTTCCTTTGGCAACTTTATTTGGTGATTCCAAGGAAAACAAAATGCGATGAATTTTCAAATTTAAAACATACCACTTTCTGATGTGTAACCCCATCCTGCAACTGTTAAATTAGTTCCAAGAGGTAACGCAGGTAAATGTGGTTTCGGTAAACAGATTGGAATAATATGATCTGAAATTTTTGTTCGTTTAAGCCTTAAAAAAATTAAAAATATATTTTTTTACCAGTAAATATAACTTCTTCCTTTAATTTAATTAAACCAATATCGTATCCGCCCATTTCTTTTATAAATAATTCGTGAACGATTTTTTCTTCAATGTCATGTTTTTTTACCATATCACCACTAGTGGCAGATTGTTTCCACATTCCCAACCAAACACTTACTCTAAAAAAAATAAATACAATGAACTCATTCAACCTTGCCAATCTATTTAATATAGTCTATGGTAAAACGTACAACTGATCCGGCGTTCCCTTAAGACAATGAGCTGCGGTCAATACGTATCGGTTATTTATCAAAGACCCACTGCATTCTACTCCTCCATTTCCACCGTACACTAAAGCAGCCATCCATGGAAATTCACCCGCTATTGTTTGACTCTCTTCTGGATAAGAATTTACTATCACATAATACGTTGCAGTTGACATTTGCTGAACCAGATCATTCGGTATACCGCAAATGTTTGTACCAGGAAGTAATGATGAGTTGTAATTAGCTAAGCTTTCCTCTAGATCCGTTTCACCTACCGCAATTAATAAATTATTCTAAAGTCCGCACAGCTAAAGTGATCCCCATCCAACATACATAGTACTACAATGGTATGGTACTACCCATGGACGAGACCGAATCAAATTGTATCGAAATATTTACAGAACAAAATTACCAGTACGGTTCAGTTTCGGAGCCAAAAGCTCAACCCATGCGATTACGCCGATTTCAAATCAGATAAATGAGAGGTGAGGACCGGCGTAAGCCAGCGGTTAAAGTATCTGACGTAAAATAACTTCGAATCTTATTAAATTAAATCTGTCCCGTCCATGGATGCTAGGACCCTCGTAGACGTCGTTTCGGGTATGTAAAAGTAACAAAAAAAATAATTGAGTGATTAAACATTGAAAAACAAAGGGGAACTTACGTGCAATGCCGCAACCCACAAAAAAAGGAATTATAATCAAGATCTGGAGATTCATGATGGAGAAAATTACTAACCAAAACCAATATTGCAATTATTTATATTTATTTGTTGAAAATTTAAACCTTTAAACAAATATCAACATTCACTGTTGAAGAGTGGTAGGAGAATGCTTGAAGATAGACAAAGGAGTGAAAATAACAACTTGCAATGTTCAAAAGTCATAAGGGCAGTGCTCTAATTAAAGCAAAAATAGATTGAGGCTGCATAAATTAAAAATTAATAACAAAGAAATGCATTTATCCATATAAATCGATTTGTTTATTTGGTCCAAATTAAATTCCTATACAGGGTGCTCTTGTATCTGTATCCTTTGATAATATTGTAAAACATTTGACTGAGTTTAGAATCATAGCTTGGTTGATTTAATTTTTTCAAGGATCTTAAACGTCAAATTCTGATTGTACTCATTTTGTTGTTATTTAGTCAAAATGCGAAAATAATATGTATTAGAGCGGATTTGGTTGATCCTGTTCTTTTTTACACGGAAAACTATAAATCGATATTGCCAGATGGGGCAAACACTACAGAAGAAGAGCTTGAGGAATTCAATTTTCTTCAACAATTTCAAATCTACTAATCAGTCAAGACAAACTAAGAATAATCTGATTATGTTAATGTAATGCGTTTTATTTTTGGTGGTTTTGCAAATATGCAGCACTGTTATATGAATGAACTTGAATATAATTTAATATTTTGTAGTGTTGCATTAGTAATTATTTCGTAAATGCTTTTAAATTACCAGGTCTTTGTCTAAGATTGGGGAAAAAATTTCTACAAGGGCGGAAGGAAGGAAGGAAGGGGGGATGAAGACAACTCACCCTTCTAGATTAAGTCTGGAACCTATCAAGCTTCCTAATTGTATGGAAATTGGAAATCACGCACGGATCTAACTTGTATTTTATAGCTAATAAGACGCTGCTAATCTCATTGTTGAAGCTCCTATTGTTCTGACTATATAAAACGGATTAGTAATTACTATTCTGTATTTTGCACGTAGAAGACTAAATTAGTTGCAATTACGAAACTCGTAGATTGGGTTCAAATCCTACACGCTTCGGTACATATACACCACACATTTCCCTCTCTTGTATTGTGTTAAACAGCCTCATCTAATGCGTTTCCAAATTAAAGTGAAAAACTAGTTCCGATAAACTAAACATTTAGTTAGACATCGAAAGTTTAGTGCCTTTCATAATATTTTTTAAATGTTGGACTTGAATGTTTAGTCTGACGGTTCCCCATCTATAAAATAATAGAATGGATGTTTAGATTTTAAAAAATGGGGAAAATATTATGTAATTTTTTGTCACTATAGGTTAACCAGCGGCGTAGTTACAGGGTGAGCCCCCCTTTTTTATAAATTAATGTTACGCCAGTGACGCAATTCAATTTTTTTAGAAGATTGGAATTTAATTTAAAAAATAAAAATACTCTTGCATTTTTCTTCTTAAATTACCCGTTTTCGAAATACTTGAGGATTAGTTTGTAAATGTGCGGTATCCGATTTGAAACATAAACCACACATTTACAAATTAAAAGTCAATTATCTCGAAAACAGATCAATAAACAACAAAAACACAAGAGTACTTTTATTTTCTAAATTAAATTTTGTAAAAAAAAATTTAACTTAATCAGTGACGGAACATAATTTTTTTAAAAAGGGGGCCTACCCATCCTATAACTACGCCACTGGTTACCCTATCGTAACAAAACTTTGCACAATAATCCTTAATAAGAACAGCCGCCCATAAAAAAATCATATAAATATCTAGTTCTAAAATATTTAAAGAAAACCAATTTTCCAAAAAAAAATTCCAACACCAAACAAGTTTTTCTTCCAACAATTTTTTGTATGTTTACTTTAATATTTGAAGCCACTTTATCATGAAAAAAGGATTAAGATGGAATATTCCCCGACGTGTTATGAATTTGCACACGTAATTGAATTTGCTTGGCGGTGTGAAGTCACAGTAGTGATCCTAAAGATCAAAGAGGAATTGTGTTGCAACCCCTGGTGCTTTGCAAAGGTTTCACTTTACATCTACTCATACTACAACAGGGTTGAAAGTTTCCTACAGGAAAATACTATTTGTATTTTGCGCAAAGGAAAAGGATTGAATTTAACCTGGGTTAGAATTTTCCCGACTTCTATTAACAACCTTGTTGTAGATATCAAATTAGTACACATACGACAAAGTAAGAACGTTTTGCTCGGAGTATAAATTTTTCGCATGAATATACATGCGTTCAAGGTTTACACCCTCGTCTTGTATGCAAATCGTTTCATAAGGGGTTGTAAATAAGGACTAACGAGCTCGCATCAACACTTGGAAAAATTTAACCATCAAAATTAAATTCAATAAACAATTAGCAGCTATTTAAGTTTAATTAAAAAATTTCTATCTATAAAACGGATATATAGAAAATAGTACCCGGTTTGAGGCTACCAGGCGTTAAATAACTTTAAATGGAAACGTATAGCGACAAAACCGCGTAAGATAGCGCAAAAACCATTAGACCAAAGTTGTAGAAAATAAAATTTCCGACAAGAAACGTTCAGGAAGTTTTTGTCTAAGGTTAATAGTTTGGGCCTGGGAACCGTCAAACACATGCGCGCGCTCTATTTAGTGCATTGAGAAGCACGTTAGCTCGCACTCGCTTACTCTCGCACTGCGAGGACTTGAAATTCTGTACATTTCAGTATTTTGAACCAAACGGGCTTTACTTTCAATACCTGGCTCTGGATTATTTAGGAAAAAAAGTTCGTAGGGGTCAAACCTATTTAACAAAAATTTATCTCTATGCCTGAAAATCTAAAATAAACATTATTCAGGTCTGAACGTGCTCATACCGGAGCCAGTGAGGCATTTAGTTTATTTGCGATACAAGTCCCATCTGCGTGACGTACGTGACTCCGGTAATAATCCGGTGAAAGATCGCTAATTCGACCATTTTGTCCACTACGCGATTTCTTTCGGTAAATTCATTTTCATTTGTCCGTGAAAAGGGTCCTCTTTGGAACGCGAAACGAATGCTTAATTAACCGAATTATTCTCTAATCTTTTATTTCATTATCCCTATCTATAAGATAATTCGTTTAAGCGTCCGTCGTGTTTGAACAGATTCCGTTAAAATTTAACAGGATTAGGTGGTAGAGGAGAAGTTGCGAAGAACAGATCTTAGAGAAGGGGGTTGTAATAGTTCAAATGCACTTAACAAGTTGTTGTGGGCGCCTTAAGATTTACTGTCGCCCTAATCTATTATTTATCAAAGGCTTGTGCGTGCGTGTGTCGCGCGATAAACGCACTATACGCACACCATTCCGCTAATTTGCCTAGGGAATTATTCAGTGCGGTTTTCGCACTTTCGCAATTATCTTAAACATTTATGAAACATAATTTATGAAGGTGGATGTGTGACATATGGGGTAGCAACTCCTGAAATAATTTACCTACATAAGACTTTAAAACAAAATGGGAAAGGAAATTAAGAAGATTTAAGGGGTGTCTAGCCAAGACACAAATATACGAAGAGTGAGAGAGCAAGATATAAAGCAAAAATATACTGAAAGAAAGCACGAGGAAAAAAATAAGGGAAGTAAAAACGCAGAAAGGGAATAACACTGAAATAGTTCAAGCAAGAGAGGCCCAAGAGAGAGGCAGAAGAATAAGAAAAGGAGAGAGACAAACAGATCAAGAAAACTGAAACATTTTTTTAAAACAAATTCAAGAAAAAAAGTTCAATCAACCCCAATTTGATTTCCAAATGCCTTAGATATACCAAAGTCCTTGAAAAAACTTCAGTAGCTCTTCCTGAAAGTGAATAAAATACAACAATCAATCATGACCCATCCAAACGGCATATGTTACTTGATTTATAGTCTCCCTACGACTAAAGTGTGTGATATACGCATATAATGATAGTTTAATGGGCCAATATTAAGCGCTCCCTTTATCAGATCATTCAGATTCAATATTGAAGTCCTTTATCAAGAAAATTAAACGAAAACTTCGATTTGAGTTGTTTTTAAAGCTGCGGGATCTCGAATTTAGTTTAAGACCTTTTAAAAATAGATGATCATTCAAGAGAGCGGTTTAAAAAAATTAATGAAGAAAATCCAAATACATTTCGATTTTTCAGGACAATGCTCCTGCACACAAACAGTACCAATCGTGTTTTGTTTATTTTAAACAATTTTTTTGTGGGTTCCAGAGTAATGAAACCAACTACCAACATAAAAATATATCTTGCATTTTGTTTCCTTCAGATCCAATGTGGATGTCAAAAAAATTCCCTAAGATAGAGTAAAATTATTTCGTGTAATATTTTCCATTTGAAAAGACAAAATACATTTTCCCTATCAACATAGAAATTTGGTCAATTTTCTTTGCGTACACGGAAATATAAACTGGCATCGCTGATTCGATTTGGGATCAGCGTATGCAGAGTGCATCTCGGAGGACATACTTCAAAGCAAAGCTACCTCGTCTTCTTATTATGTTAGTTCGACTCGACGAACCTCGAAAAATACTCTCTCAAATAAGATATTGGGCCAAAAACCAATATGACTCGGTATATTAGATTACGAGGTAACATTTCGTCAAGCATAAGAAATATTTTCGTTTAGCCATTCAAACTTTTATTTTTTAGAAAGAAATACTTCCAGAAAAATAATTAATCTAAGCAATTGACAATTAACAGTTTTCTGTTTCTACAGAATTAAATAAATGCAGGGTCGTACTTAACGGAAAACGCGCATTAAAAAAAAAAAACAAAGAGTACAAAAAAAATTAAAAAAACAGACAAATGTAACAAACGGTTGCATAAATCCTACCAACTAAATTATATTAGAAGGGAATTGTTCAGAATTAAAATTTCAGTTTAAATTTGTGCCATCATCGTCCCTCGGCAAAATAATTAACTCGACTCTAACATCAGATAAATTTATAATTGTCCTAGAATATAAATAATAACAAATTTCATAATGATCATCCTGTGATTAGATCAAATAATTAATCCTAGTTGGAACATGCAATCAACATTACAAAACAGCAAAAACAGGAAGTACAAACCCCACATTTCCAAACAGCAGTTACCTACAACCGTTGATTTAGGAAGATAGCTAAGTAAACGGGGCAAAACGAATATGGAAAAATCAACGCTACAACTCTACACATTCTATTGTGTTGTGTATTTAAAATCCTGGTTCTTAAAAAATGGGAAATTTATTTTTCAATTATTTGTTGTTAATTGTTATGGCTGTTCCCGGTACTTTCGGAAATCGTCCAAATAATAAAACTACTCCAACTACAGCCAACCCTGCTTCAAAACTTTTAAGCAAGTTTAATCAAAATGATTACAAACTGATTTTTGAACGAACTGTTTTAATTCGTTCTAACGAGAGTTGTGGTAATTTTCAATTTCGTACTTTTAAATTCAACCGTACAACCCCTGTTATTAACGCCAGTTTTATTTTTAATATGGATGTGGGTAACGATATAGAGGTACGTATTATTATATTATACTAAGTTTTTGTAAGGTTTCGTGTAAATTACAATTACAGGTAATTACACAAGTGTACAAATTTTCCAGTAATGAATACCGAGAGTTTCCATTAGTTTGCAAATTAATCTTTGTGAAGGATTAACTTCGAATGTACTTGGTTTAAATAAGCTATTAAACGAAAATGGAAATATTGTCTGTCCATTGCTAAAGGTAAAGGCTTTTCTAAATAATAAAATATACAGTTTTTAATATTAATTCCTGATTAGGGAAAGAAATGGTACTTCTACAATTTTACACCAGATGGCTCTAAATTTCCTCCCTTCATCCCCAGTGGAAAGTATATGGCGGAATTCCAATTTATGTACCATTCTAGTGAACTATTTGTTACGTACAATTATGCCACAATTGATCGTCCTATTCCTATTCCTCACCTCTAAACTACTTTAATGTATTGACATTTCAGCACGTTTCTTGTCTTCAAAGATTTGTAAGCCATCAAACCTATTTTTGTTGCTAATTTAGGTTTGATATTAGAACGGTCTAATACTTTCTATGCTTTTTTGATTTGTTAGCGGTACCTATTATATTTTGAATTATATTTTTAATTTGATACCAGTTGTATTGTTTCAAAGAATCAGTTGTAGTTTATGCCTGATCCAAAAATCCAAACTATAACATCGTCCTATATGTCGCCACCTTCATACGCAGAAATATAAACATGGATACGTCACTCGCCTATTTTTTAATGCAATATTGGGTATTCTTTGTTCGATTTAATCACGATCAGCCGAATCGTATCGGTATGTAGGGTTGCCATCTGTAAAATATTTAAACCAAGAGAAGAACCTCGAAAACCCAGGATTTTTAAACTTAAACCCCGCACATTTCTGCTGGAAACTTTTCATCTTACTCACAAATAAAATTAATTCTTATTCTATGATATAATATGATGTATACGGGTGTCCCGCAATAGGATGTACAATCAGAGCTGTAATTTTTATTTAAATTCGAAACATGGCGATGTTTTCAAACGAAGAATATTGAAGCCTGTCTTATCAGTATCTAATCATAAGAGCGCTTTCGTATTAAATGAAGTCCATTTATTATGCAATATGGCATAATGCAAGTTAAATGAACCGTACACTGTACCATTGGAATATAGGCAACCCATTATACACGGCTAGCCCTCTTGTCCCTGCCTAATGATTTTAATTATTGTTTGACGCGTATTAAATTTGTTTTTTGAATATTTAATACAAAACAAGATTGAAAAATACCGATTTATTGAAAACATCATTTATACTGACCAAGAAAAAATAGAAATGTGCACAACTTCATGTATAAACTTTTCTAGATGATCTTGATATTATAGACACATTAGGGACTGGTTTGTTAGGATATTTTACACTAAAATAATCCCTAACATTACCTATTGATAATTCGATAATCCGGAGTGATATACACATTTCTATTTTTTTTTTGTCTGTATAGATCATGTTTCCAATAAATCGTTCGTTTTAAATCTTGTTCTTTATTAAAAACTAAAAAAAAAACACTGTGTAATTTGACAAACAATAATCAAAAGCAGTAAGCACGGACAAGAGTGCTAGTAGTGTATAATGGGTTGCCTATATTCCAATGGTAAAGTGGCCGGTACATTAAACTTGAAATATGCATAATAAATGGACTTCACTGTATAGGGAAACCGTGAGGAGAGGCAATTGTTTAGAATTAAAATTCCAGTTTAAATTTCTGCCATCATCGTCCCTCGCCATAATGATTGGACCAATGACTCTGACATCAGATAAATTCGTAATTATGCTAGACTGTAAATAAAAACAAATTTCATAATGATCATGTTGCGATTAGATCAAATAATGAATCCTAGTTGGAACATGTAATTAACATTACAAAACAGGAAGTACAAACCTCACATTTCCAAACAACAGTTACAACTCTACACATTCTATTGTGTTTCACTGTTTGCATATTTTATTTGAAGTTCTGGTTTTTAAAAAATGGGAAATTTATTTTTCAATTATTTGTTGTTAATTGTTATGGCTGTTCCCGGTACTTTCGGAAATCGTCCAAATAATAAAACTACTTCAACAACAGCCAATCCTGTTTCAAGCATTTTAAACAAGTTCCACCAAAATGATTACAAACTAATTTTTGAACGAATGGAATTAATTCGTTTTAACGCAAGTTTTGGTAATTTGCAAATTCGAACTTTTAAATTCAACCGTACAACCCCCGTTGTTAATGCCAGTTTTATTTTTAAAATGGATGTGGGCAACGATGTAGAGGTACGTATTATTTAGAGTATAGTAGTAAGTCTTTTTAAGGCTTCGTGTAAATTACGGTTACAGGTAATTGCACAAATGAACAAATTTGCCAGTAATGAATACCGAGAGTTTCCATTACGTGTGCAATTTAATCTTTGTGAAGCATTAGCTTTGAATACACTTGGTTTAAATGCGATATCAAAAGAAGATGGAAATATTATCTGTCCATTGGTTAAGGTAAAGCTTTCTAATTAGTAATATATGCAGCTTTTAATTTCAATTCCTGATTAGGGAAAGAAATATTATGTCTACAATTTTACACCAGATGGCTCTAATTTTCCTCCCTTCATCCCCAGTGGAAAGTATATGACGGAATGCCAATTTATGTATCATTCTAGTGAAGTATTTCTTTCGTACAATTATGCATCAATTGATCGTCCTATTCCTTACCTCTAAACTACTTCAATGTATTAATATTTCAGCACGTTTGTTGTCTTTAAAGATTTCTGGTCCATCAAACCTATTTCTGTTGCTAATTTAGGTTTGATATTAGAACGGCCTAATACTTTCTATATGCTTTTTTGATTTATTGGCGATATTATATTTTGAATTTGATACCCAGTTGTTTTATTGTTTCATAGATTAAGAAAAAATATAAAGTGTCTGACTGAACTTCAAATGATTAACTACATCTGACAGAGTTCGAATTTAAATCTTAGCTTGTCTTCTTCTTCTAAAATGAAGATGCTGAGAAAATAGAGGGGGTAACAAAGATGGACTGTATCCGAAACACAGAAATTAGGGACAGATTAAAAATTAACTCATTACAAACACAGATTGAAAACAATCAACTAAGGTGGCTGGGGCTGGGTCATGTAAATAGAATGTGCACGGGGAGGCTACCGAAATCGGTATGGGAGGCTAAAGAGCAAAGCCTTCTAACCTTTTGGACATTTATTGCATTGCGCTATCAGTTCGGATTTTGTTAGTGCTTCTGTTATGATTGTTATCTTAATTAATGATTTTTTTTAGTGGGGTTTTATATGCGATTATTAGTAAGAAATTCAGAAATATAAACCAGAGAGGATAAAAAAAATAATCTTGATAAATTTCAGTTCGTATATTTGAACCATCATCGTAGATTATCATAATAATTGCACCTACGACTCATATTGTAGGATCGGATAAAAATAAAATTGTCCCTGACTGTAAAAAGAACCCTGTCATTACACAGCGATGGTTACGTCCAATAATGAATACCAGTTGAAACATAATTTCGTTTTAATAAAATGCCAACAGTACAAAAACAGGAACCAGTTCAGAGACAGTACTTTTTTAAGGCATGCTCATAAAATCGTTCCTGAACTGATTCATGAACTGTACCAGAACCGCTTGTTGGGACAAACCTATTATTGTTAAGTAACCACTAGCAGAACGTGTTGTGTTTAAAATTTTTTCCATATTTTACTTACAATTCTATTTTGTAAAAAATGGGAAATTTACTGTTCAGTTATTTGTTGTTAATTATTGTTGCTGTTTCTGGTACTTTGGGAAATCGTTCAAATAATAAAACTACTTCAACTACAGCCAACCCTGCTTCAGGTCTTTTAAGCAAGTTTCATCAAAATGATTACAAACTGATTTTTGAACGAGTTGAATTAATTCGTTCTAACGTGAGTTTCGGTAATGTTCAACTTCGTACTTTCAAATTCAACCGTACAACCCCTGTTGTTAATTTCACTTGTATTCTTAAAATGGATGCGGGTAACGATGTAGAGGTACGTATTATTTAAAGTACAGTAAGTCTTTGCAAGGTTTCGTGTAAATTACGATTACAGGTAATTACACAAGTGTATAAATTTGCCAGTAATGAATACCGAGAGTTTCCATTACGTTTCCAATTTAATCTTTGTAGAGCGTTAGCTTCCAATGCATTTGGTTTAAATACGATGTCAAATGAAAATGGAAATATTACCTGCCCATTGCTAAAGGTAAAGCTCTCTAAATAATAAAATATGCTGCTTTTAATTTTAATTCCTGATAAGGGAAAGAAATTGTTCTTCTACAATTTTGCACCAGATGGCTCTCAATTTCCTCCCTTCATCCCCAGTGGAAAGTATATGGTGGAATTCCAATTTATGTACCATTCTAGTGAAGTATTTGTTACGTACAGTTATGGAACAATTGATCGTCCTATTCCTTACCTCTAAACTAATTTAATGTATTGACATTTCAGCACGTTTGTTGTCTTTAAAGATTTGTAATCCATCAAACCTATTTTTGTTGCTAATTTAGGTTTGATATTAGAAAGGCCTAATAATACTTTCTATATGCTTTTTTGATTTATTGGCGATATTATATTTTGAATTATATGTTTAAATTGATACCAGTTGTTTTATTGTTTCATAGATTAAGAAAGAAAAATAATATATAAAGTATCTGATTGAACTTCAAAAGAGTAGTAACTCTATCTTCTTCTGAAATGAAGATGCTGAGAAAAATAGAGGGGGTAACAAAGATGAACTGAATCCGAAACACAGAAATTAGGGACAGATTAAAAGTCAACTCATTACAAAAACAGATTTAAAACAATCAAATAATGTGGCTAGGTCATATAAATAAAATATGCACGGGGAGGTTACAGAAATGGATGTGGGAGGCTACAAAGCAGAAAAAAAAGCAAAGTGTAGATCGCGCGTTATGCGGACAGATCAAATTAAGAATGTGATCCAAAAGAGAGGTCTAGATTGGAAGCAAGCTAGTAACCTAACGCAGGATCAAAAGGCACAACCTTACCTAAAAGGACTAACCCCAACCCCCAAATAAAACTTGGATTTCTGAAATTTTTAAACTTTAAAAATTCGTAGAAGGCGCCACAGCAGTACAAAAGGTTTGGGGGGCCCATCAAATTTAAAAATAAGACCTGTATTATTGAAAATTTTTCATTCAAACTTAAAAAATTCGTAGGCGTCACAGTAGTACTAGATTCAGGCGCATAGAAGATTATACGGCGCAGAAAGTCCCCACATTTTAAAAAAGAAGCGCCCTTCAGACTACTCATGTAAGAACCGCAAGTTTATTAGATGCTTTTAACACGAAATGTCTGTAGAAATCCACACTGCAATCTGCAATTCAAATTCCCAATACGGCCTAAATAGCCAGCGGGTTTAAACATTGAACTGTAGGTCCCTCAATAGAAAATATAGACCACATTTCACTGAAGGGCAATAAAATCAGCTAATAACATTTAAAATACATAATCATTGTTTTACGAATAATAATTAAATTTAAAAGTTATAAAACTCAAGGTCTTTGCAAATACCAACAATCTTTGATTTTTTTGGTACTGGAGTCAACCCGAAATCAACATTCCTAATGCGTGTGCCGGGCGCGAAGAGATAAACTTGAATATAAAACATACTTTTGGGGGTAGGAAAAAACGTAAGTTTTTTATTGTATTCTTTAAATTGATTTTTGTTTTAAAATAAATAATTAACATCTGTAATACTATTTATTTTAAAATATGTATCCAACAATAGGCCTTATACAACTATAACCTGCATCAAAGTTTCAAAACGTTACTTTATATACATTCATTATACTTCACACAACAATTATCAACATTGTAAACTTGCACAACATGAGAAAATATTGTTCTTATGTGTTGATGGTTATTAAATATAGAATATAATATTATTACATGACCGATTTAAAAATATCCTCACTTTTACTACGGATTCATCTATTGAACTGTTTTTTAATCATCTAACACTATTCAAGTCTAGATTTGATTTGTTTAATAAAAACAGCTAACAGGGAAGATGGCACAAAACGTGAGAATAATAATGCACATACTAATACTGATTTGTTTGTGATTTTTAATCACAACATAGCAAAAAGGCGCTGTGGTTAAAGAGAATTCGAGACTACAAAGATAGACACAACACTTGATAGAACACAGATTATGGAAGCCTAATTTTGATTAACAAAAGCGCATACATATTAAAATTAAAAAATTCAACGGTCACGGAATGAATTATTCATCACAATATTAATAAGGTATATTTTTTTTTTAATGCTTAGACTAATAATATAAAATTTGTAGAAGGTAGAAAAAGTACAAAAAAAAAATCTACAACCTAAAATTTATACTTAAAAAAAATTTTAGTACTAGAAAGATTTGTACAAGGTATGAAAATATATTCGCTCATATATTAATAATATTATAACACTGATATGCAACATTATGCAATACATACTTCCAAGGAACAAATATAGCACAAAATAAGCTTAGTTACTTCGCACAATTGACTTTTTTTAATTAATCAGGTCACAATTAAAATAACACCGTGTACACATGAATTATTTCAATACCAAATATATTAACTCTTTTGCATAAAAAATTATTACTTTAAGCAAAACCGAATCCAAGAATATTTGAACATACCTTATAAGAAGTTTTTAATCAGCGTTGGTCGTATGTTCTTGGGCCTTGATTACACAGGATGGACCAAGATTAGAGAACTTTTAGTTCAATCGAAGAAAACACTTTTGTATTAAAAAATAATAATTATAGAGATAGGCCCATAAGATGAATGGGTGGAAAAAGATCATTCACATGTGTAAGAAAGAGATGTATGCAATGAGTGGAAGTAGTAAAACATGCTAATTCCCATGTGTAAGAAAGAGATGCAATAATTGCAGCTCTAAATATGTTCAAAATGATTTTTAAATAATCTGACATTAGAATGCATTAGAAAATAGTATATTATGTAACAAGTTTGGAATATGGCTAATTCCGCAAGAGTGGATAGTTTGTCACACAAGCCGAAGACAAGTGTGACGGTTCCACAAATGCAAATTAGCGATTCCAAACGTGTTGCAGACCATACTTTTTCTACTTACTACAAAGTATAACTAATTATAAACAATAAAAACTTGCACAATACGTTAAATTAATTTAATTTAAACATTTATGTTTAAACAATTGTTTTGACACTTGCATATAAACTGTAGGTATGGTAGGTAACTAGTTTATCATCCTACCATAATTTGATATTTTTTTTAATTTAAAATTTAGAAACTAATCAATTTCAAAACCAATAAATGAATTTCGATATTTATAATAAAATTATAAAATCTAGAATCGATATAATACCTAATTATTGAAATCTTTTAATCATTGTGAAGTTTCCTTAATGGCTATAAGATGTCGCCACTAGTGGCCTACTAAAATTTCAGTTATTTATATTGCATCTCTTTCTCACATGCAAACTCATATTATTTACTACTTCCACTCATTATGCACCAATTTCAATTCAAAAATATTCGATTATTTATTTTCACCCCTTATATTTTAGAGTTAAACTGTTCTAAGGTTGTTTGTAGAATATTTGCAATTTTTTCCTTTCCGTAAAACTAAAATTCAGGATTAATAGAACATCCCGATTCAGTACTTCTTTCTCTACAAAAAACTAGAACTGTTTGGCTCTAAAATAATTAGGGGAGAAAATATTTGTGTTTGCATTTTAATCCAATTATACACCCTGTAATATGGGCCCATTTGTAGACTTAAAATTAATATGGACCAGTCTAAATTAGGAAATTAAAATAACACTGTGTACACATGAATTATTTCAATACCAAATATATTTACTCTTTTGCATAAAAAAATTATTACGTTAAACAAAACCGAAACCAAGAATATTTGAACATACCTTGTAAGAAGTCTTCTAATCAGCGTTGGTTGTATGTCCATGGGTCTTGACTACACAGGATGGACCAAGATTAGAGAACTTTTATAGTTCAATTGAAGAAAACACTTTCGTATTAAAAAAATAATAATTATTATAGAGATAGGCCCATAACAAGAATGAGTGGAAGTAGTAAACCATGCTAATTCGCATGTGTAAGAAAAAGATGCAATAATTGAAACTCTAAAGATATTCAAAATTATTTTTAAATAATCTGGGATTAGAATGAATTAGAAAATAGTATATTATGTAAAAAGTTTGGAATACGGCTAATTGCGCAAGAGTGGATAGTTTGTCATACAAGACGAAGACAAGTGTGACGGTTCCACAAGTGCGGATTAGCGATTCCAAACGTGTTACAGACTATACTTTTTCTACTACTACAAAGTATAACAAATTATAAACAATAAACACTATGAACACTTGCACAACACATTAAATTAATTATTTAATTTAAAAATGTATGTTTAAACAATTGTTTTGACATTTGTATATAAACTGTAGGTATGGTAGGGAACTAGTTTTATCAACCCGCCAAAATTTGAATTTTTCTTATTTGAAAATTTAGAAACTTAACAATTTGAAAACTAATAAATGAATTTCGATATTTATAATCAAATTATAAAATCTAGAACCAATTTAGTACGTAATTCGTGAAATCTTTTAATCATTGTAGTTTGCTTAATAGCTACAAATATATAAACTTCAGTTATCTACATTGCATCTCTTTCTCACACATGCAAATTCACATTATTTACTACTTCCACTCATTATGCACCAGTTTCAATCCAAACAATTTTTATTTATTTATTTTCTCCCTTTATATTTTAGAATTAAACTGTAAACTGTTCTGGTTGTTTGTAGAATAGACCGTCCTGATTCGTTACTTCTTTCTTTACAAAAAACTAGAACAGTTTGGCTCTAAAATAATTAGGGGAGAAAATATTTTTGTTTGCATTTTAATCCAATTCTACACCCTGTATTATGGGCCCATTTGTAGACTTAAAACTAATAGGGGCCAGCCTAAATTAGAATTTAATTCGAATTAAAGAGTAAATATTTGGTAATGAAATAAAATAAAATGCAATATTCATTATTAGGGCGTAACCTATCACAAATATAAATAAATACCAACTACTATGTCTAATCTACAAAAATAAAATGCAATTGAACCAACACTGTACAAATAAAAAAAAAATTAAGAATCCAAAAACATACATCTAGAAAAAAGACATCAATTACGCACACTGTTGTCTAATAACACCTTTATCTTTAAATCGTCGTCGAGCTAATTCTGACATAGCAACAGGTCCCAAATGGGCAGCCTGAGGTGATGCAGCAATAGCTCGAAAAGTTGCAGCGACTGTTTCCTTTAATTGTGTTCTTTCATTAGGATTATAATTTACATCCGATTTTCCATGAGGAGCCATATTTGAAATACTTTCATTACGATTCTGAGCTAAATTGGATAAAACATACTGATTCGGATTATTAGTGCGATTGCTTAACCAAGGATGGTTTAAAAGATGAGCCGCTGTTGGACGCCTCTGTGGAGACACATGCAACATTTCAACTAAAAGATCCTTCGCTGGTTGAGATATTCCCGCCCATTGCTCTCCCTAAAAATAATTAGTTAACAAATAAACAATTCAAAAAAAATGTTCCTGACCATTAAATCTAATCGTCCAGAACTAATCCTCTGTAAGATATGTTGGGGGCTGTCACTAGGAGCCGTGGAAAAAGGACAACGTCCCGAAAGCATAATATATAAAATTACACCTAAAGACCAAATGTCACAAGCAGCGTCATATCCTTGCCGTTTTAAAACTTCAGGTGCAACGTAATTGGCTGTATAACATGGAGTCATTAGAAGTCCATTATCGGCTCTTAACTAACAAACAAAACGTTTTATAAGAGGGCTTTGATTCTACAAAAAAATCTAACCTGCTTGGCAAATCCCATATCACAGATAGTTACACTTTCGGGAGCAAAGTCTTCTGAAGCAAATAATATGTTTGCAGGTTTAAGGTCCCGATGTACCACACCATTATCATGCAAGAAGGCAACTGTGTTCACTAACGTTCTTAAAATTGCCGAAGCAACAGATTCTATTACATGACCCTATAATAAATTAATCTTTAATTACTTTCTTTATTAATAATCAAAAAGTTTTCTAATTAGAGATGGCTGTTTAGAAAACTTTTTGCTCATTTTATTATTTTTACATACCCTCGAAACAATGTAGTCAAGCAAATCACCACCTCGGAGAAGTTGCAAAACCAAATAAACCTTTCCAGCTTCTTCATGAACGCCCTTAAGCGAAACAATTCCAGGATGATGGCCGTATCTTAAAAGAATTTCAACTTCCTCTCTACAATCGCAATTCGATCTGTTTATTATCTAAAAACAAACATTAAATTTGATTTTTAGGGATAAAACCTTTACTACCTTCACAGCATATTGATGTCCTGTGCTTCTATGTCGTGCTAATTTACACACGCTATAACTACCGGTACCCAACACATTTAACAATTCATATTCGTCTAAGAAATTTCCTGTACTTGTTCGTACTGATTTGTATGGAGTTTCCCGTTTAGGGGGAGTACCATCTTCAAGAAGTCCAGGAGCAACAAAACTAAACCTTAAATAAAATATTCATTACAAAATTATTTACGAGGATTCGATTAAGGCATACCCTCTAAATAATTCATGAGCATTGGCACTTGCAGGAACACCAGGGGAATCACGAGGAGTTTTACTTGTAAATTCTGAATCAAAATAATATGCATCATCTGGTCCTGATACTGCAGGCTTGAACGGTGGTCGGATTTTTTTACTCAACAACGCATCCCAATCGATCGTAGCAAAAAATTCATGCTTCTTGATATCCTAAAAAAAATTAACTGGTCAAAAATGCAGTAATAAGGAGTGAAGGGGGTGAAATAATAATTTTTAGGGTCTCCGTGGACTTTCAAGGTCAAACCGACAACTTCAACCCCCACAACCTACAATTTCTAGGCCAAACTGTCAATTTCAAAGATACAGTTCAGGCAGATTCTCATTGTTCCTTTGGAGGAAGCACTGACCTCTATACCTGCTGGTCCCGCACCTAATCTATTAGCAGGATTTCTTTTAAAAAGTGCCCGCAACAAGCTTTGTGCTTCTGGACTAAGATTCGAAGGCATCCCAAGTTTAGCCTTCAAAATTTGTGTCATGGTATCCCTCCTTGTGGCCCCTTGAAATGGTAACGTTCCCGTTAACATTTCATACATCAAAACTCCAAATGACCACCAATCTGCAGCGAAAGCATGCCCTTTACGATTCACCACTTCCGGAGCCATGTATTCAACCTAAAATATACAACAATTGATTTATTAGAAATTTTAATAAAGTCTTCTTACAGTGCCGCAGAAACTATAAGCTTTTCCTTCTTCCAATGGTAATTTGGAAAGGCCAAAATCGGTAAGAGCAATATGGCCATCGGAATCCAATAAAACATTCTCGGGCTTGAGATCTCTATAAATAATTCCTAAGGAATGCAAATGGTGTAAAGCTAAAGCCAATTCAGCCAAATAAAATTTAACATCTTCTTCTGTAAACATTACCTGTGAAATTTTGTTAAAATTAATATTAAAATGCATACTTGAAGCACTGCCATTTACTTCTTTGCTAAGTCTTGAGAATAAATCTCCTCCTCTAAGAAAATCAAGTATGAGATATAATTTCCCGGCAGTTTGAAAGGCATAATGGAGCTTAACAATGAAAGCGTGTCCCACGTCTACTAAAATGTTACGTTCCATTTTGGTACGGTGCCGATCTCGTACTTTTAAAGTTGCTTTTTTAAGGACTTTCATAGCATATAAAGTTCCTGCATCTGCTCCAACAACTTTACGAACGAGGAAGACCTTCCCAAAGGAACCTTCTCCGAGTACCTTTAAGAGTTCGAATTGAGACGGGTCAGCTTTTTCATGGCCCTCCCGTACCACCTATGAAAATTGATTTTAAAAAATATTTTGGAATTAGAGGATTAGATTTTTACCTCTTCCAGTTCAATTTCATGTTCCCGTTCTGATGAACCTGTCGGATCTTCAACCCCTGTTACCTCTTCTCCGTCTCCTGACTACAATTATGTTTTATAATTTATGTTGTGTAATGTAAAATATAGAATTAAGTCAAGAAATATAAAAGCAAGAAAGGTATTTTAGTAAGCAGCAACAGTAATACGATGATTAGATAAGTATGTCTATCTAGCTGCACCCTTATTTCATTACCGATGATTAAAAAAATCAACAAATCACACCTAACAGCAATTTTTTTATTTTAACATGTACTATTAAATTTTAAGTGTCTGTTTCAAGTTCAAAGTGATGCATAACTCGTCACCATTTATTAGAAAAAAGATAGGAACAGATTAAATACATCAACACATGTTAGTAAGTAATGGTAACAGTCCAACACACACACACACAGATTTACGTATTTCGTACTATAAACTATAATAAGGATGCTTTGGTATTTTAAAAACAAAAAGAAACCTAATTTTCGTTTGCAAATTAACCATTTTTTTATATTACTGGTATATCCTTAAAAAAGGATATAATTCCGGCAAGGATGAGACTTATTTTTGATCATCAAACAAACCATCAGAGCTGTCTTTATTTAACAAGTCGAAGCCTGTGTAAATTTCAATACAAAACTTTTTTTTCTCGACTGTATTTACTTATGTATTAGCATTACACAATATAAAAAGTTCAATAACATGTAAACGTTTCAGAGTTGTGCCTTGTACCGAACTCAAGTAACAACAAAAATTCCAATTCATATTTTTTTATATATAAAACACTTAACAGAAAAAAATTAAAGCGTCAAGAACATGTTTTCCAGGAAAAACATTTTACTATTTGCCTACAGAGCAGAGAAAGGGGCGTGGCCAAGTCACTAGATACGCTCCATTTTGCTAGAATATTTGTGAAAAGATGAAGAAAAAAATATGAACAGCAAGAACTCCAAAAACTCCCAGGTTTTTCAAAATATTTTCTGATTTTTCCCCATTTGCCTACAGAGCTGAGGAAAGGGGCGTGGATAAGTCACCTCAAGCGCCTGGAAATGCTCTATTTTACATAAAATTTAAAAAGAGATGAAGAAAAAATAAAAAAATTAGCAAGGACTCTTAAAAATCCCTGACTTTTTTCCTATACAGGCACTACACGGCAGCAAAAGGGGCGTGGCTAATGACTGGGAATGCTCAATTTTGCATTTGGGATGAGATGAAGAAAAAATAAGAACATTAGCAAAGCTCTTAAAAATCCCCGACTGTCTCCTGTTTTTCGTATTTGCCTACAGGGCAGCGAAAGGGGCGTGGCTAAGTCAATATTTAGAAATGTTTCATTTACCAGAGCATTTCTAAAGAGATGAAGAAAAACAAGAAATAAAGGTCGCAAACTCGTTTTTTATAAAAGATTCCCCAATTTTTTCTATTTGCCTACAGAATAGAGAAAAGGGGGCGTGGCTAATTCCCATGTACCTGGGAACGCTCCATTTTCCAAAGTATTTTTGCAAATATGAAGGAAAAAAAATAATTTTTATAAACTATTCTGATTTGTCCCATTTGCCTACAGAGCAAAGAAAGGGGCGTGGCTAAATCAAGCGAATAAAAATGCCCCATTTTGCAAGAGTATTTCTGAAAAAAAAAGATAAATAACAAAAAACACACAAAAACTCTTTTATTCTCTAAAATTACAGGTTAAAAGCAGTTCCGGCTTGTTAATTTATTTAAGACAATTCTGAAACATGTCTCTTCCGTTTTAGGAGTTACAGGGATTGGAGGTCTCTGAATTGTCAGTTCATATTGTAAGCGCACTAGATCACCTGAAACAGTCCTCGCGATGAATACGTTTTAATATTTCTTCTGTTTATACTACCCTCGTGTAAAAGAAACAAAATAAATTGTTCCCAAAGTTTTAAGTTCACGGACTCAACATTAAAATAATTATTTTTAAGGTGTCCGACAAAAATATTAAGCTTCTGGAAGTATAATGGTAAAACCCACCAATTTATTTGTTGGGGGAACTTACACACAATGAAAATACTTACATTGATTTTTATTGTTTAACTTATCTTTTACGATATTTAAAGCAAAATAGCAAATTTAAAATAACGATAATAAAAATAAAAGTGGTTCATTCTAGGTAACGTTTATTATATTGAACCGTACAACAGCAAACTAAAACAAGAAGCGTTCTCGCCCTAGTACACTAAAATCTAAGCATGTGATAAAAATTGGATGCCTCCTCGTCATAGGACAGGTGAGGTATTCTACGACCCCTTTTTCTAAGCTGGTACTAAACTATTTGTTAAGACTGTAATAGGAACAAGTGGCATGCAGGGTAACTTAAGGGGAGGGTTGGGTGCTGTGACGTGCAACAACTGTGAGAATTTTAAACGTAAATATTTTACGTACAGACACTATTCTTAGGGACCTGGACACTCCAAATGCTGGAAAATGAACAAACTTATTATAAATCATAAAAACCTCGCTAAAGCGTGCTAAATAATAGTCGCGGTTAAAAAGATTGGGGGAACTTTTAGAACAAAAATGGGGCCCCCCAAAACTGACCTCTGTATCGGCGTGTTGCACCTGCCATGGTTCGAACGAATTTGCAAGCGGCATATTAAATTATATCTTCGTATTTTAACATCTGCCTGAGGGTTTTCCACTGAAAACACCCACTGAAAACTGTTGCACATTGACAAGGTTCATCAATATGGGGGACAGCTGATAATATAATCACTGATATCAACATTGGAAAACTAATTTCTCCCTACATTTAGGGCTTCTTCCTTTGGGGGATTTTCATCTACAAAGATTACTTTTTTTAAGTTCTGTTATTATATGCGACCATGCGCAAAGGGGGCCCCAATTTCAGAACTTCCAAATTGCAGTAGACTTGTGTGTGATTGGTCCTTACCAAAGCCTCATTGTTTCAATCAAAATAAACTAAAAAAGGATTTCAAAGTAAATTTTTGCGTATTTTAGCGAGTACATGGAGAATTATTTATAAAAATTATTAACCAAAAACTATTGAAAATTAGTAAATACGTTCGTTATTTAAATTTTGGCGGCGTTTAGATAACCATGCGCATTTAGACCAATCAGTGAAGCCGTATTGACAAGTCCACTGCGATTTAAAATTTCGCGTCCTCTATGTACAGAACGCAGATTATTTCCGGTACAAGGTCGTGTTTCGTAGAAACTCTTGCAAGTCTGTACGAGTTCGTTAGAAACGTGGTGTTTTTAAAGTAGTGTTGTATTCCATTTAGGGCAGGGCATCATGATGTTCGAATCACCACCTTCTCTTGCAAATCCAATTCCAGGTACTTCGCGAGGTCTTGAAAGAGGTAAGCAATTTTTTTTACAAACAACGCGCCCCACAAAGTTACCTATCCATTAAAATAACTGTTTTTAAACACATCGTGCTTCTTATGATCTAAAAAGCATCCAGAACATACCGCAATTACTGTATTCAACCAACTTCCTAACATTATTTTTCCTTGGGCGTCTTTAAAAACCTAACCTTGATCAAAATACTTGTTTAAGCATCTTCAGCAAGAAAAAGGAGTATGGAGGATCAATTGGTTGATGCAAAGCGTCCCAGGTATAGTTGGTACGTCAAGTTAGAAAGTGAGGGTTCTTCTTTGGCATCGGAAGAAGACACCGAGAGTGTATACAGCATACAAGGCTATGAAACTGGTATGAACCAGCCACCCTAACCATAAGCTGGAGGTATCTAAACGCCTCTTTTTTAGCAAGTGTTCATGATACATCTGATACTGACACTAAATCCGAGTATTCCAACTCTGATGCTGAGTGTTCCAACTCGGATGTTGAATATTCAGTTGATGATTTATCTAGTGACGAGGAGAATCCTATGGGTGAGGATGGCTCTTCGAGTGGTGTTGATGTAAGTATTGTTAAATATTAATAATCTAAAATATAAAACTAAGGGTAAGGTAAATCCCCTATAATAATATTGGTATTTTGTTTTGTTATGTCTAAAGATTCCTTTCCTAAGGCAGCAGCTGTTGCTGTTTATTCAACCAACAGGTGTTAATTTCAATAATTATTATGTTTCAAAATTCTTTGTTCATTACAGGACATTTTAGCAGTTGCTGGGGCAATAGCAGTCATTTATGAAAACTCGATGGAAGCCTGGCCTACCGACGGAGAGGATTCAGACATCAGTTCAGCAGGTGATGCTGAATTAAGTCATATGGATTTTCGGACCTGCATTCAGTGCAAGTCCCACAACAACAACCCCCAGTTCAGATTTTGCCAAAAGTGCTTTCAGGTTAGATATCGGCTCCTTAGGCACATGGATTTGCATTCTATTTTGCTGGCTACTTTAAATTTACTCATTTGTCATTCAATTAAACTTGTTTGGACTTGTCTGCTGTAAAGCATTGTTGCATTTAAGTACTTTGATTGCTTATCACAATCTTGCTTTGTTAATGTTCCACTTGGGAATGTGATTATGTAAATCGGGTATTTATTTAAAATTCTTATACTATCACGTTCTTGATACACTTTTAACATTGAGATAAGATCTTAATGTCATGTGAGTAACCCAAATATTTTTCCCATTATTTTTTGTGTTCATCAATTGGAACTTAATAACAATTAGAGGAACTCCAATTAAAGAGGTTTTCCTTGATTAAAAAACAGTCGAAACATTTTTCAAATCGTTTATAGCCTTAGTATTGTACTGTGTACAATTAATTTTTATTTCAAGGACCATCTTGCACTGTATGTATTAATTATAAAGTAACAGCCAGCAAAATAAGTCAGTACATTAAAAAAAGACAATGTTGTACTGTAAAATAATGCAAATCTTGTGCCTTACCATATAACTGTAGTATATAAACCAAAGTATTCCTACACCCAGTGCAGTGTTTTGTGTTGGACTTAGAACAGTCTATAAGTGCATTCCATTCGGTTTTAAGGTGTGCAAGGACTTAGGTATAATTGTTTATAAAAGGTATTCAATATTATTGCGAAGATTGTTATGAACGTGAAGGACTTAGGGGTTTAGGTAACATATTGTAAATATTTGAAGATTGTAAAAATTATCCAGAGCATCTTATAATCTTCTGAAGAAGGTCTTTGTTGTGTCCTTTTTCCATGGTAAGGTATTTTTTATATTTTTTCTTTTTATATACGGAGGAGGGTAAGATTTTTTTTTATATACAGAAGAAGTCTTTTGGGGGTTTACAAGCATTTATACACGAAACTCTTTTTTTAACCCTTTGAGGGGAATACCCTAAAATGATTTTTACCTTGGGTTATTCGAATCAGTTTTTTGGATATAAATGTATCTTGTATGGTGTGGGCTTTTATAAATGACTCGCCCTGTAGATAAAAAAAAGGTAAGAAGGTTAATCCTGGTAATGAATGGGATTGTGTTTGTCACACAGAAAGGATTATTAGGTAAAAAAATTATCAATTTTTGTTATACAAGTATCATTTTGCTACTTAAACCGAAGACATTGCACTTTGCGTCTTAAAAAAAACAATTATATTTACATAATAAAACAAAATAGTAACATAAAATAATTTAATTAGAGGAGGAAAAGTCTTTTCCCGCCTCGGCCTAGAGGACATCGAAAGAGGGAAAGCAAAAAAGAAAAAAATGAAACCAGAAAAGAATCTGCAAAAGATTCTGGGATAGGATCACAAGAATCTGTGAGTGGATCGCAGGAAACTGGTAACGAACAGACTACAAGTACTGAATGGTCAAGTCAGTCTTCGACAAGTAAAACTGATGGGGAGTCTTCGAAAAGTAGTGAAATGGGAAAAAAGGAAGAATTTCTAAAACCTGCCGATGTGAAACAGTATCCGTCAGATGAAGAGAACCGTTTGTGCATTCTGTGTGAAAATGGTAAACAAGACAGTGTGTTTGTGCACACTGGAAGAGGCTGCGTATGCTGCTGCTATAAATGTGCAAAGCGTACGTGGAATATTCATAAAAAATGCCCGAACTGTACGAGAAAAGTAAAAACTATTCTTAAGATTAATAACAGTTGGCTACCCTTCCACGCTTCCCCTGCTTCTGTAACTATACCACCACCTGTAAAGTCTCCCAACAATAGCGTGCTTGCTTCCTAAGTACAGATAAGCAACAATTTTCCGTGCCTTATGTCAATGTAGTCAATCGTAAAGCACGTACTTCCCCTAAATGATTATATCCTGATAAGTTTCCTCTACCAAAAATAACAAAATATCTTGATTAATGTATGCCCTAGAGCAAGTTCCTAATGAAAATTCGAAATTCCCTTAGAATAATATAAGACGCCCTCTATTGTTGTATAAATGTAAATATGTTCATATTGCAGAGTTAAAAAATATTAATATATAAATCTAGTTCTTATATAAAACTTTTCTAGTAACAAAATATTGCAATTGACATTTGGTCAGGTGATCTAGCTGGGCGGCAGTCAGTACAATCAATCAAATGTCTAGGCCTGTCAATTTTCTGACCAATCAGCGCCCTCTATGAGGATCAGGTGATACAACTGTGTCCTAGTTTGTTTGTGCTGTGACCAAATGTTATTAGAATCGATAATAATAATAATTTATAATGTGTGTGTGGGGCATAAAATAATATAAAATATTGTTTTATGGTGGGGGTGAGAGAAACAAACATTTCTGTATTAGCATTTCCTCTTAGTATTGTGCTAAGTATTTGGATAATGAATTTTTGTATTTTGTAACAATTTCGTATTTTTATTTTTTATAAAAATATCCGTTTTGTTATTTTTCTTACATTTTTTGAAAGCAGTTAAAGTCTGTACCCAAATAAGTGTCTTTGATACATGGACACAAATTGTATGTTGCAGTTTTGTTGCAATTCTTAGTTTATTTTTTATAAAAATATCCGTTCTGTTATTTTTTTAATGCAGTTAAAGTCTGTACCCAAATAAGTGTCTTTGATATGGAAACACAAAATGTATGTTTCAGTTTTGTTGCAATTCTTAGTTTTACGTTCTATTTGAAAAATAAAAAGGTTAAATCAGTTGAAATATCAATACTTGTTTTTTTTTTTAAATCCTTTTCTAATCCCAAATAGGGATTCGTATGAGTAAGACAGAGATGGGTGTCCTGAACTTGAAATCACATTCCATCTATTTTCATTGGTGGTACTGTCAGTAATTCTCTTCTTTCTTTGTCTAACCTAGCCTTTGCTGAAGTAAGACAGAGATGCTACTAAAGGGGCAGTTACTTTCCGTTTTGCAAAATGTAGAAGACTTAACTCCACTGGACTTATATTTATTTTGGGGCCAGAAGACTTCAATACCCTTTTTTGGAGAGCAGCCCAGGTTTAGAACTTTTGGAGCTCCTGTTTTTTTTTCGACAGATAGAACTCCATGGAATCTTCCCCCAGGACATCCTGGAGTAAGTAAAAAATATAGATAGGACTAGTTACTATTTCCACAATCCATTTTTTCTTGGCCCCTCCCCACTATTTAATTTCCTACGCCCTTAAGCTTTTTCTTACGCATTGTTCCTCTTTCGTGTATGTTTGGTTGCATAAAAATATGTTCTTGCAAATATTTAAAAATAAACCGAAGTGGTGCCCAACCCCTGCAATTCATGGAGGGTGTATCCTGTATACAGAAGCAAAATAGATTTTATATTTAGATTAAAAATAGAGAAGAGAGGTTTATAATTTATTTTATTTTTTTAGTCTAAATTGAAGAACGAAAGTTAGTCTTCTAGAACTTTTTTCAAAAAAATCAAATAAAGCCCTGTGCCCCCTATTTTTAAAATGCTTGTAAAAAATTAATGCAATTGCTTAATAATGCAAAAAAATCACTCATTTGTAGTCCCAATGTATGATTCATCCAATATTCCTTTCTTCTTTTGCTTTTTGGCCCCTCGACACAGTGCGAATGCGCGTTTCTCGCTCCCCTCCTTCGCTTTGCTCGCACGGGAACAAAACCAACACCCATTTTGAAAAGACCAAACGCCGCAGAACATTTAGTACGTTGCGCTGGTAGTAAATCGACATACCTCAGATTAATTACTATCCCATTCAATAAAACTACAAGTTTTTGATCGTTTTAGTGCTTATCCTCACATAGAAAAGGTAAGACATCAACTTTTAATTCAGAATAATTCTTTTATTCATTGTTTTACCGGCTAAATCGTTAAAAATAATGACACGTAGAGTCTTTAGGGTGCGGTTATGCGGTTTTGAATAGGGATTGGATTTTTTCTTTTATATTTAGAAAGAATTTTATTTCTATTCATGGTTGCAAATATTAAATTTGTTTTTTAAAAAAAACAAAACAGGTAGATTTTATATTAAGAATTTTTTTAGGGGTAGTTTTGAGCGTTTTTTTTGGATTTTTCTCGTTGATTATTTTGTTTGAAAAAAATTTATTGAAAAAAGGGTGTGAGGTTTTGCAAGAATGGTGGATAAAATCGATTAGTATTCGTTTGTTAAAACGGAAGTCGCGTATTCTACCGGAAACACCAAATGAATCATCTTAATATAAAATTCGAATTTTTTGCCTCTGTTGCAATTAAATTTAAAAAATGCAGTTTTAATTTTATTCTTTGGAATAATTAGAAACTAATTATCAACGAAATAATATTTTGGATATTTTAAACCAAAATTATTTTTTCGCGCAACTAATTATAAAAACCGCAACTTTTAAATTGTGGTTTGCGTTTTAACAATTTCCCCTAGAACTAGTTCAAAAGTTCAAGCTAAGAATTACTCATTTTTATTTTGCACAATGATTAAATTGTTTAAATTTGATAACAAACATGTACTATGGTATTTTTTTTCACGCACATAACAATTTTTTAAGGTAAAACAAGCAACTGTACAGAAAAGCAGGAACCAACCCCCCCACATCTCTCCCTTTAACTAGATTTATCAATGAATCATACTTGTTTTGAACATTTGGTTATTATTAGCATTCTATCTCTATTCACTCCCTATTTCCCACCCTTAACGTTTCCACGATTCAGTTAGCCCCCATCATCTTGATCGTTTACACAAGAACTGTTTTCACCCCCAAATTTCAATCTGATTTAATGAAGGGCTAACATATCGTAACCCTTCATGAATAATGCTTTATATTATCGTATTATTATTTGGAAACGGAAAATACGTTTTGATCAAGGAGCGAAATTTGAAAAATCCTCGAAGGGTTAAAAATACAAAAAGAAAATTAAACTTAAAAAAATTCGTAGAAGTCGTTACAGTACTCTTAGAGGTTTCAGGGGCACATCAAATTAAAGCCCTTAACCTTTTTTATTAGGGAGCCAAATGTGAAAGAAGTCCGACTCGAAGGGTCAGAGATACAATTTTTTGAAAATTAAACTTGCACGTTTTTGAAAATTTTAAAAACTTTAAAAATTCGTAGAAGGCGTCACAGTGGTGCTAGAGAATTCGGGGGCACATCAAATTAAAGCCTTTAATTTCTTCTATTAGGTAGCCAAATGTGAAAGAAGTCCGACTTGAAGGATCAGACATACAAATTTTGAAAATTAAACTTTCGCGTTTTTGAAAATTTTAAAAACTTTCGTCAGTGTCAGCGTCACAGTGGTGCTAAAGAATTCGGGGACACATCAAATTAAAGCCCTTAATTTCTTCTATTAGGGAACCAAATGTAAAAAAAGTCCGACTCGAAGGGTCAGAAATACAAATTTCCAAAATAAAACTTGGGATTTTGAAAATTTTAGAAACTTTAAAAATTCGTAGAAGGCGTCACAGTGGTGCTAGAAAATTCGGGGGCACATGTAATTAAAGCCCTTAATTTCTTCTATTAGGCAGCCAAATGTGAAAGAAGTCCGACTTGAAGGGTCAGAGATACAATTTTTTGAAAATTAAACTTACGCGTTTTTGAAAATTTTAAAAACTTTAAAAATTCGTAGAAGGCGTCACAGTGGTGCTAGAAAATTCGGGGGCACATCAAATTAAAGCCCTTAATTTCTTCTATTAGGGAGCCAAATGTAAAAAAAGTCCGACTCGAAGGGTCAGAAATACAAATTTCCAAAATAAAACTTGGGATTTTGAAAATTTTAGAAACTTTAAAAATTCGTAGAAGGCGTCACAGTGGTGCTAGAAAATTCGGGGGCACATGTAATTAAAGCCCTTAATTTCTTCTATTAGGCAGCCAAATGTGAAAGAAGTCCGACTTGAAGGGTCAGAGATACAATTTTTTGAAAATTAAACTTACGCGTTTTTGAAAATTTTAAAAACTTTAAAAATTCGTAGAAGGCGTCACAGTGGTGCTAGAAAATTCGGGGGCACATCAAATTAAAGCCCTTAATTTCTTCTATTAGGGAGCCAAATGTAAAAAAAGTCCGACTCGAAGGGTTAGAAATATAAACTTCCAAAATAAAACTTGCGATTTTGAAACTTAAAAATTCGTAGAAAAAATTTCCAATCACTTTTAAGCAAGGAACCTTTTTTTTTGTTTATAAATATTGATTCATACACAGGTAATTTTTATAATGACTCGATGAAATCACGTTATTATCATTGTGTACAGGTTTAACCCATGATAAGATAATTATTGCTAAGCGAATACTGAAACCCTGCGCCGCCACTGGTTCCTTGCTGTCCCTTCTGTTTAATATCTTGCGGATGCACTTTGTATGAGTGTAATTTAGTCATTAAAACGCATTGAAATTCATGACCCGCGTGTGTACTTGTACTTGTCGCATATGTTTATGATGGTTTTTTTGATTCTTGAAACAGCCTTGCTCTGAGAATGTTCCCATATGGTGGGTTGATGTAGTTATGGTGGGTGTTTTGTGGGTTGATTGTACAGTTCGTTTTTGTGATACGTCACTGATGCCATGGGCAAAGCACTTTCAAAATTTCTATTTTTGCAAATTAAAATACTAATCTCTTTTAATTAAAGAATTATGTAAAATAAATTGATCGGTCAAATTTAAACCATATACAGGGGCTTTTCGGAAAGTTTTATTAAAAATTTGTTTCTTAATTAATTTAAAAAATATTTTAATCCTTGAAATAAATTATTAATTAGTAAATTTATTTTTTATGCTAAAAAATTAATTTCATGCTATAGTAATAAATTGCATTCGTGAAAGAGTTTTGACCTTGACTTTGAATTGCTTCTCGAAAATTTATTTCTAATTGAACATTGTTAAAATTTTGATTAGTATACTATTGAATATGTTTATTGTTAAAAAATGAATAATGAGTTGGAAATTAAACCAGCTAACAATTAAAATTTTGTCAAGATACGTTACAAAACATTTATGGTATGTGTCGCCCATAAAAATACCTGTCCATGTGTTGCTTTTATTCTTTTTGTACCTGCATGAACCAACAACTTCAAGAACAGGTAGAAAAACTCCTTTGCTTGCTCTTTAATTTGATTATTTTCTGTTATGACTTAACACCTACAAAAAAAATAATACGTACCTATTTTGAAAATTTTTCATTCAAACTTTAAAAATTTGAAAAAGTCGTTACAGTAGTGCTAGAGATTTTTGGGGCACCTCAAATTAAAGCCCTTAATTTCTTCTATTAGGGAGCCAAATGTAAAAAAAGTTCGGCTTGAAGGGTGCGAATTACAAATTTTTAAATTAGGACTTGTGTTTTTAAAAAGTTTTCGTTCAAACTTTAAAAATTTGTAAAAGTCGTCGCGGTAGTGCTAGAGATTTGGGGGGCACGTCAAATGAAAGCCCTTTGTTTCTTTTATTAGGGAGCCAAGGGAGAAAAAAGTCCGAGGTAAAGGGCCCTAAACACAAATTTTTAAAATCGGGCTTGTTTTTTTGAAATTTTTTATTCAAACTTTAAAAAATTCGTAGAAGTCGTCACAGTAGTGCTAGAGATTTGGGGGGCACGTCAAATTAAAGCCCTTTGTTTGTTTTATTAGAGAGCCAAGGGAGAAAAAAGTCCGAGGTAAAGGGCCCGAAACACAAATTTTTAAAATCGGGCTTGTATTTTTGAAACTTTTCATTCAAACTTTAAAAAATTCTTAGAAGTCGTGACAGTAGTGCTAGAGATTTGATGGGCACGTCAAATTAAAGCCCTTTGTTTGTTTTATTAGAGAGCCAAGGGAGAAAAAAGTCCGAGGTAAAGGGCCCGAAGCACAAATTTTTAAAATCGGGCTTGTATTTTTGAAACTTTATTTAAACTTTAAAAAATTCGTAGAAGTCGTTACAGTAGTGCTAGAGGTTTGGGGGGCACGTCAAATGAAAGCCCTTAATTTCCTTTATTAGAGAGCCAAATGTAAAAATAGTCCAGCGTGAAGGGCGAGAAATACAAATTTTTAAATTAGGACTTGTATGTATTTTTGAAAAGTTTTCGTTCAAACTGTCCTGTCCTGTCCTGTCCTGTAATTAAATTTTTTTGAAGGTTATTTCATGGCCTATTTGTTCCCGTAATTAGAAAAAAAGTATCTTGTCATAAGTTACGTCAAATATATTTGAATCAAATCGATTACACAAAAAATAGTAAATTGGTTAATATTAATAAATACCTACACATTTTTCTTGTATTTGATATCAAACATCCGTTTGAAATAAACAGATAAGAACTAAAAATGTAAACATTTATTTAATGACATTCAGTGATATGAATCGAAACTAATTTGTAAGTAAGTATCCTGTTCTTGTTTCTAATATTACATTTATTTTTAATCTTGTCCATAAAGTTTCTCGTTTCAGTAATAGGTCATTTGTATTTTTTTTTACAAAATATTGAATTATTTGTTTAACATTTCAAAGTGCAAAACGATTGTTTACTAGTTTGGTTGTAATCTGTAACCTTGAAACAGAATACTGCGTTTTTGTTGTTTGTTCTTTTTTTAAGGAGAGGTATTAACTTTAAAAATATTTATTGCTTTGTTATATAGAATTAGAAAAAAATTAGACACCTTTGTTAGTTCTATTAGGGAGCCAAGTTTGAAAAAAGTCCAATTTAAAGGGCCCGAAACACAAATTTTAAAAAGCGCGTTGGTGTTTTTGAAATATTTTCATTCAAACTTTAAAAATTCACAGGAGTCGTCACAGTAGTGCTAGAGATATGGGGGGCACGTCAAATTAAAGCCCTTAACTTTTTCTATTAGCGAGCCAAATATGAAAGAACCCCGACCCGAAGAGCCCGAAACACAAATTTTAAAAATCGAGCTTGTGTTTTTGAAATTTTTTCATTCAAACTTTAAAAATTCGCAGGAGTCGTCACAGTAGTGCTAGAGATTTGGGGGGCACGTCAAATTAAAGGCCTTAATTTCCTCTATAAGGGATTAAAATTGTTAACAAGATTTGAAAAAAGTTTGGCTTGAAGGGTTTTCCTTATGCAATACCAAATAACCCCTTAACATTATTTTCTCAAACATGACTAAGTAACCTTTAGTGGAGTGCATTATATTTATGGCGTTTATGCATGGTGACGTTATTTTTAAATTAAAATCGAGTAAATCAAGAATATAAAGTTATAAAAGCAGCTGTCGTGTTAATAACGAATCCTCAGCAAGCATATGGTTGACCAACAACTGGCCCCAATGGAGGTTATTGAGGCTAAACTTCCACCAAATATGGTTTGAACGAGCAACAAGAAAACATGCATTACAAATCATACGTCACAACATGATCTAAAAAGAATTTCACGAAATATTTAAATTCATATAAGGCACTAAAAAATGTTCATGACCCATCTACGAATTTCTGAAAGTTTTGCTCTTGTTATAAAGGTGAGGGTCTGATGCTATTGTTGCGTGCAATTTAAGACAACGTTGGTCTATTTTTGGTGCCATTAAATGCAATTACATTGTTAAAGAGAAAACTTTCATTGTGATGGGAAAAAAGATTAAAATTGCTGGGATGTTGAAGAAATAGTGCTTGAAAAAGTAACCATCTGCGAATAAACTAATGTCTCCCCGAGGAACAGATTTGAATGAATAACGCATGACTAGTCACCTTGTATCTATTTTAATTTGTAATTGTAATAAATGGCGCGTATGAATAAGAATCATAAGTGCGATAGATATGAGTACAAATTAATCATACAAACAATATTGTAATTTGTTTATAATCGAAACCCACAAACAATTTTTGTTAACAAGCTTAAAGATGATTGTGATAAATTTATTATTAAAAAAAACAATAGCAATTAGTAATCTGCAATCTTAAGAGGTCAATGGTTTCATATTTCAAAGTACAAGGTTATTCTGATTCATTTCTAAACTGAATGATTTTTAAAAATTTGCATTTCTGAGATATTCATATTTTGGTACCTATTTTATAGACGAAACCGTGGTGTTAGGATGGAAGAAACCAAGGGTTCAAATTTGGCTCTCTAATAGAAAAAATTAAGGGCTTTAATTTGATGTGCCCCCCTAATTTCTAGCTTTACTGTGACCTCTTCTATGAATTTTTGAAGTTTGTATCAAAAAAATTTAATTAAAACTGTGGTGGAATTGCACCTGGCGCTATAGGGTTAATTACAATTCCACCACGGTTTGGATTTAAAAAAATTATATTTACAATTTAATACAAAAAAAACTACTACAGGTGTCAACAACTTTATTATAATTTTTTTAATCTGTGTACTTTTTGTTTTAATCACTCGGTGTTTATCGTTAGGCAAAAAACAAGTTCAAGTACACGATAAAGATTAATAAATGCATGGCCAAAACTCAAAAGCATAGATAAATGTTAATATTAAGTTAGCTACGCTAACTTGCCTGTTAGACCAGGAATAATTGCCGTAACATTAACTGTAGATAATTCTTTCTGGTCTGACGAACTCGGGTTATTAGCTCGTCAGTTAGCAAATTTACAAACTTTACTAAATTAAGTCGAGCTGAAAATTTGCAACCTTTTTACACTTCTTAATAGGAACCCCCTAATTTTCCACGCCAACTTGGTAATCTAGTTCGTATTAAACAAAACGTAAGGAGCTCGTTAGGGTCGGTGTTAAGTCATAAGAAATAAATATTAATCAAGGATCGTTTTTTTTAAAATTACAAACCTAAACAGCTTGATTTAACAAAAAAAAACTAAATTGTATAATAAAATAATCCAATTAACATTTCAACCTACGTGAAGTGTGACCAAAAACGTAACTTTTACTCAAGTTTTGCGTAAATTTCTTCACAATCTTAATTTCTCTTGAAAACATCGCAACTTTCCCTGTTCGAATCGAGTTTTATATGCCTCTGGGAAATATTGAAGATTACACACACTCACACACGTAAGCCATTGAACTTTTACCTTGAGAATTTTTAAATCTGCATGCATACATTTTTCAGGTTGTTTTTAACTTAACACCACAAACATTCGTGTTTTGTTTTGTTAAATCCGGTCTGGTCTGTATTCCCAAAAATATTCTTTGGTTTTTCTTTTTTTTTTTAGTAATGAAATATATTGGAAATATGCACCCTTGTCTGATATTGCTCTTCTCCCCCCCCCCCCGCAGCACTCCCACATGTCTTTCGTCTTCTTTCGTTGATGATGATGCTTGTATTTCTTTTTCATTCAAAGGTAGATGTCGTGACAGTAGGGTTACAGATTTGGGGTGCACATCAAATTAAAGCCCTTAATTTCTTCTATTAGGGGGCCGAATTTGAAAAAGGTCTGACTTACAGAGTCCTAAGGACAAAATTTAAAAGCAAGACTTGTATTTTTGAAAAATTTGATATCCAAACTTTAAAAAAAGTCCTCACAGTAGGGGTAGCGATCAGGGGTGCACATCAAATTAAAGCCCTTAATTTCTTCTACTAGGGGGCGGAATCTAAAAAAGTCTGACTTAAAGGGTCCTACGTACAAATTTTAAAAACAAGACTTCTATTTTTGAAAATTGGTCAATATTTTTTATTATCCTTCGCTAAATTATTTTTTCTTTTAATTCCAGATGTCTTCCTGTGAAATGCCACCACCACCAGCACTTAAGGATCTTCCAAGAGTAGCTGGAGACCTAAAAGGCGAACTTGAAGGCTTCAAAACTTGCAATCTCAAGAACGCCGATACTCAAGAAAAAATTGTACTTCCGTCTGCCGAAGGTAAAAAATGATTTTCTTGTGCATGTTTGTTCGTGTTTCTATTTGGGCATGTTTTATAATTTCCTTTACGTAGTTTATACTAGTTTGAGTTACCAACCTTAAAAGGAAATGGCCTAGACAAGATTAATTTTAATTTTATCTCGCAATAAGTTATATTAATGAGTCATAAGTTGAGAAATAAAAGTTTATTAGAGAACCAAAATTTAAATCTTGTTATCGTTTAATTTTAAACTGTTCAAGATTTGTTATCAATGAGTAGTCAAAACCTACACTTTTTTTAATTTAAAATTCAGATCAACACCTGTTTTTCTTATCCCACACGGTTTGAACTTGAATTTGACGGATTTTTTTAATTTTTGCTTTTTATTAGTATGCATGTAAAATAAACTTGCTCGAATGTGCATGTAGATGTAGCACAAGAACGAACACATAACGCCCTTATTGCTGGAGTTACAAACTTCAAATCCTCCTCCCTCAAACGCACCAATACCAGAGAGAAGATCGTTTTGCCCAACGCCCAAGGTAAAAGAAAACCCTGATGGGTCAAATAATTGCTTTGGATTGGAAAAATAAAAACTAATTTGTTTATAAACCAAACAAACATCCATGAGTCATCTTGCTAACAAAAAAATGACCTAATCTATTCATGATACAATAATCAGTGGCGTACTGGGTCAATAACATTTTAACATTCTTTCCCCAAAAATTTTCCAAAATCCATGACGTCATCAGTGGTTTAATGATATTTTTATTGTCTGCAAATTTTTCCATTTGATGTAACATCTGGTAACCGAAAAAAAACCGTTTTCTATTGCAACTGTATATAATAAAAAAAATTGTTGAGACGTCCTAACCCAAAACCACGACCGTTATTAAATAATAATTGCTTGTACTATGTTAATTATAATGTTCTTAATGAAATTAACTCGAGTGTTATTAATAAATGGTTAAAAGTAAACTGGAATGCCTATAATAGTCTACTAATTACTTAGAGAAGGTTGTTCACCCTGTTTACTGAACTCTGTATTTCACGGAAGATATAATAAGAGATGAGACTAACAACTTTTTAACAATTAAAATGATGCATTTGCATTTTTTTCTAATCATTAGATAACCTAATTAAACCTGAAACATTGTTCAAATAAAATAATTCACGGTCAAGGATATTAAACATTTAAATTTAAAAAAAACTAAAAAGAATTTAAACCGTGGTGGAATTTTAGTAACCCCTGTAAGATTTTTTGCTTTTCCACCACGGTTACCATTTTTTTTATTAATAGAAATGGGTAAGTTCGCCCCGTTTTTCGTGTTAAAGCCACGAATTAACCCCAACCTGAACACAATATTACAATAAAAAAATTTTCTTATCCATATTTACATTTTACATCTGTTTCAAATTGGTTACGGATGTAATTACTAAATATTCATTAAATTACTCTTAAGTTAGTCAAAAAAAAATTGAATAATTTATACACACACACAGATATTATGTTAAATTAATTAAATCAACATTATTACATCACAAAATATTCATTGACAAATAAAGAGCACATTTACCTTAATTTTCAAAATTTGTATCACCCCCAACACTTCAGTGCTTTAAAGCGTTTATTTGTGTAGATGTCGCAGCTGAAAAGACTGAAAAGGCCTTGAAAGAAGGTATTGAGCATTTCGATCAAACCAAACTAAAACACACTGAAACCCATGAGAGAAACGTCTTGCCTGATAAGGAAGGTTTGTTTTATTTTTTATTTTTTTTTCGCTTAACCAATTAAGCTTATTTTTTGATGCACTTGCTTTATTAGTATTTTTTTTTTAATATTGCATGTATTTGCCTTTTTTTTGTTGCTATGATTAGTGGTTCAACAAGAAAAAGATCATCAAAACCTCTTGAACGGTGTCGAACATTTCGATAAGTCCACCATGAAGCATGCCATGACAACTGAAAAAAATGTGCTGCCCGATCCAGAAGGTAGGATAGGAAATGTTGAATAAATTTTTATTACAAGACAGAAATGCTGAATTTTTCATGTTGCAATAATAATGTTGATAATGGCATAAATGTAGATTAACATTGTGCAAGTTTATTAACAATACTGACATATCAATAAATTAATAATGTTATTGTATGCATTGAAAGTCTTAATATAGATTTTAAAGCTATAAAATGAAAATTTACGCTAATGAAACGCAATTTTGTTTAGTAATTAATTAAAGAAACAAATATTTAATTCAAATTTCGCGCGTAAACGTCACAAGTTATGACGTCATGTAAAGGGTCCTACTTACGAGCCTGACGTCACATATTCTAAGTGTGACGTCAGAAATTGTGATTGTGACGTCACATATTGCGAATGTGACGTCACGTATTGCGATTATGACGTCATAATTTAATTATGACGTCCTGGGTTTGCAAATATTCAAGTAATGATGATTTTTCATATGTTTCAGTAATTCAGCAGGAGAAGGGAAAACAACAGTTGATTTCTGGAATTGAAAATTTCGATTCCACTAAACTGAAACATGCTGAAACCTGTGAAAAGAATCCCCTGCCAACGAAGGAAATCATAGACCAAGAGAAAAGCGCTTAAAGAGTTCCCAAAAAAAAATACTGAAGCTCATTTTTTTATAATCGCTATTTTGTATTATTTGATACTTTTATATACAACTTTTGATACATGCTCTGTTTATATATTTGAAGCAAATTTTACATTTTACCGCTCCTAGTACTACACCTATATTACTTGTGTGAACTCCCAATATTTATTGGCTTGATGTTTTTTTGAAATTTTCAGAGTATTTTGTACTTATTTTGTATAATGATTACCTATATTATTATTATTATTAGTAGTAGTAATTATTTTATTAAAATATATAAGTTTAAGTTGCATGAACATGGTGCTTTCAAATAAAACACTTTAAAAGCTATAATTGATTTTTATTTTTTTAAAACAGTAAAAAAACCTTCACCCCTATTTTAGAAGGCTGTTTTCAGCAAGGTTTGTGACCTATTTTACACCAACCCAACACATCTAGAGGACTTGGTGGTGGTAGTTGAAAGAATGGACAGGATGAAGACAGTTCAGGAGGAAAGACGTCTTGAAAAGGGCGAGGGGGGAATAGAAAAGACAGGAGGAAGAAAGAGAAGGATCCTGAAGAAGCAAACAGAGTGCCCAAGCTTTCTGCAGGGGGAGATGGGATAAATACAAAAGAATGGGGAGGAGGAAGACCCTTAGAAGTCCTAAAGATTGAGATTGCGATTATGCAACCAAATATACACAACAGTAAATATGTTACAAATTGCTTTAAATAATTACAAAGTAATACTAGATTACTGAATGCGTTTCTATTATATTCAGATCCTCTTCAAAACGTAAAATGCCTTGTCTTTGCAAAAAAAACTGTAATTAAGTAACAGAAAATTAGACTGAATCAATTTTTTTTAGAGTAAATTACCGTAAATTTGGGTATTTTATTTTCAAGGGTATATTTCATAGCGTCGATGTTAATCCTTAACAACAGAAATACTTTAGAAAACATAATTCAAAATTAAATCGTTCGATAGCTTTACCGCCAAAAAAAATCAAATTTAAATTTGGCGCTTTAAACCGTCTTTCTGTTCTGCACTTTTAAAAAATTACAATTAAATCTTGAAGGGGTAGTTCTTAGAATCTGTATTCATCCCCAGAAGTAGAAAACCCCTTTATTTAATTAAAAAATTAAACTGTATTTAATTTTAAACAATTGAATGAAGTTCGCGGTAAAATATTCAAATTCAAATTTGGCGCGCTAGACTCGCTGCACTCTTTTAGCAGTTTTTTACCAATTATCTTCGTCTCGCGTGCTGCGCGCTCCTCTTATCTCGTCCTCTTAGCGCAGTTGGCTTTGTGTGAAACGCATGTGGATACCCGGTGTAAGCTTTTTATAGTTAATAATAAATTAATTAATAATTAAATCAGTTGTAATTAACACAATTAATAACATTGGACTAAAATTTGAGTGCAAATTGGGGAAGTTTTAGCAATTCCCGCGAAAAAAACGAGAAATTCTGCCCGCCATTGTAGTTACCCTTGACCATGTGCCTTTAACTAAAAAAAAGTTTTATTGTGCTTCTAGGTAGAATATTATTCATAAAAATGTCGAGTAGGTTTAGTAAAAGAGGTAAAAATCCAGGAGCAGTGGATTGTTGGTTGGATTCTTTAGGTTATTATAGAAAAAATGTTGCTTATGATGAAACTTGTCTCTTCCGGGCCATTTCTGAACAGGTAAGTTTGTTTTAAACTTAAAACTAACGTAGAAAGTAATCGTAGCTTGGAAATTTACACCTCAAGGGTAAAAATTTATGATGTTTCAGTTATATAATACTCAAATTAGTCATGAAGAGGTACGTAAACGTTGCATCACTTATGGAAAGCATAATTCGAAGGAATTTCAACATCTTGTGCCAAGAAAGAAAGATTGGTATGATCGGCTCAAAAAACTGGGTGTTCACATGGTAGTATGTACCGAAATAGAAATACAATTAGTCTGTAACTCGTACCAGTAAGTGTGTTTTTAATATTTTAAAAAATGGGGGCCCTCTAGAGTAGGTACCAAAAAGTGTCTTTGTCAATTTCTTTAATTATTTCTAGGGTAGATATTAAAGTGTTCAACGCAATTAGTCAAGATACTCAAGATTTTCGAGGTCATAAAATTTACAAGGGTACACAAAACCTTCTTCTATGTAAAATGGCTGAGGATCATTACGATGCTGTGTATACCAAAGAACATATCGCTACAGCCGGATTCTGCCAATGTAAATATTTTTATTCAAACAAATCTCTTATGTTTAATTTTTTATCCCTAGCAATTGTTTATAATATACTTTACGAAGATGTATTCAAAGTACCTGACGTAGAAAATATTGTACATAGTATGCTTCACGATAAACAAGCACCTTTTACTGTGTATTGCCCCGAAGCATCATCCCCACTTAAAAAAGAAGACTCTGAAACTGAAGATGAATCTTTGGAGATTAATAATTATCCAAATATGCTTGCACCCTTCCCGTTTAAAATTGCTAAAGCTTTAGATCCGAACATGTATCGCAACATCGAATATGACACATGGCTTGAATTACGCAGAGGTAAAATATTTAATTCTAACTTTATTTCTTATTAAACCTTTTTTTATACAGAAATGCGTTTGGGCGATTGGTATTACGGGGATGATAAATTAATTTTGGGTACACGTTGCATTTTAAAATTAGGAAACGAAGATTACCAATGCTACATCCAAGCCATTCTCGAAGAGGAGCATAACAAATGCGAGGTTTATATTACAAAATTGGCAGAACGATTTACAGTAAACTATCGAGATTTAAGACCGGAAGATGATGCAAAACCGTGGCCGCTTCCGTATCGGTTTGCTAGAAATCAACCCCTTGCTTTGACGAACTCCGATAATGAAAAGAAAGGTTTACGTAAACGCAGGGAAAAAAAACGTTCACAATCATTAAATGAGGATAATATTAAAGTCGAAGTATCCAATGATAATTTGAGCATTTCAAATTATGAAGGATGTCCTTTGGTAAGAAAAAAAAAGACACCCCTTTTTTTTTTAATTATTTTATAACTTGTAAAAAGAGGGAACTCAAGTTGGCTTTGCAAGACAAAGACAATTTTGTATGGTTTCAATTTTTTTTTTAAAACAAAACTGCCAACTTGACCCCCTTTTTTTAATTTAATTATTTTTATTTTTCTATTAGTATTTGAAAAACACTTCTTGGTCTGATAGTGATACCTTAAAGGTTTGTGTAACTTTTTTTTTGGTTTTCAAACCTTTTTTTAAAATTTTTTACTTAGCTTATGCAGGATTCAACTGATCTTATCTCATTGGAACGGCTAAGCTCGATTGTGCAAGTATCGAATTGTTCACCGGAGCCGGATCAAGACCAAGGGGCTTGTTCTGTATCCATACCGGAACCCATGACGTGGAATAACCCGTCTGGTACGCAACGCGAACTGTACCAAACGCAACCAGCAGAATCGCTTTCATTTCAAAGTATTAATTGTATTTTTGTTAAATAACTTTATGTATAATTTTTTTTACAGATAATAATACATCCTTGGTGTATAGTTATCCGTCGGAGGGGCCGTATTCTCCGTTACCCGTATGGCAACCTTATGTGTTATCACCGGATTCGGTTTTAAGCGAAGAACTTCCCTCGCCTGTTAATACACAAAAGTATGTTTATTACCAAACGGATAGTGCTTATGGATCTCCAACCCCGATTCCACCCTCACCCCTTTCCTTTTCTCCATTTCCAGCTTCCTTTAACGAACGAGTTGTTTGTACTACTCCAGCTTCTCCTGCTACACCTCAAGTTGATATGTATCCGGTTTTGTATCCAGTTCCGCCTCCTGGAACTCCTGTTTATTATACGCATCCACCTGCTGCAAGCTCAACTCCAACACGGGATTATAACATGACTGCATCTCCTTTACCGATGTACAGTCCACCTCCTGTAGAAGTCCAATATGTGCCTTCACCGACGTATGTGTATCCTCCAACTCCACCTGTGGCTTGGTATAATTCTCCACAGGTTAATTATCAGGGATTTATTTTCCCCCCACCACTTAATAATAATTCTGCCGCTACGCAAAACCAAAATGTTTCCAATTTTTCTTAATTGTAATCAAAAATCTGTGATTACTTCTTTATTATTTATAAGGAAATATGTAATAAGTATTAAGTTTTGTTTACAATAATTGATATTTTTTTTTTGAGTTACCGAGAATCGGTAAAAAATAATTTTTCCGTTTAGTTATTACGATTAAGTACTTATGACTGATTGGTATCATCGTACTGTGATTTGATGTGATTAAAAGATACTTTATAAGCTGTGCTTATATAAAAGTAGTACAAATTTAAGTTTTTTTTTTACAGAATTTACTTAATTTTGATTTATATTTAAGAATTACTGTTTTCTTTATGATGTTTAAGTTTCCGTTGTGATTGTACCAGTATTAATAAATGAAATGCTGAGAAAAAATTAATTTTTTATAATAACAATCTTCCTTTCTAGCTTCAACTCAAGTACAAGTAAAGTAACGTGACTAGTACTAAGCTCCAATCACGTATTCTATGTAAATCTTTGTAACAATTCTACTAATATGTTGCATGCTTGAATCTACAGCACCCCCAAGATTTAATTTAGAGCTGACTGGGCCTATAAATGCAAAAATGCCCATCTGGAAGTTTGTCCTGGTGCCTGAAACCAAACAGAACTCCCCCAGGGTAATTATTTGAAACTGAGTGGACCTAGAGACCGAAGAAAAAACACCTGGAGGTGCCCTAAATCAAACCCAAAGGTCCCCCAGGTAATTATTTGAAGCTGAGTGGACCTGGAGACCAAAAAAAAATACCTGGAGGTGCCCCAGGTAATTATTTGAAGCTGAGTGGACCTGGAGACCGAAGAAAAAACACCTGGAGGTGCCCTAAATCAAACCCAAAGGTCCCCCAGGTAATTATTTGAAGCTGAGTGAACCTGGAGACCGAAAAAAAACCTGGAGGTGCCCTAAATCAAACCCAGAGGTGCCCCAGGTGATTATTTGAAGCTGAATGGACCTAGTTACCGCGAAAATTCGTTGAAGAAGACGCCCGGATATGACGTCGACGGCGCAGAAATCAAATTCTGAACTCCTCCAGGTACTCGTTTGAAGCTGAATGGACCTAGAGACCGAAACTTCTGTGAAAAAATCACCTGGAACTCTCTCAAGTACACATTTGAGTGAACTAGTCACCGAACAATTCTCTCAAACTCCGCATTTAAATGTTGTGGTGGTTTCAGGGATCGAATCCAGGTGCTCAACTGAGGTTCAGTGAACCTAGAGTTGGAAGAATCCCCTGAAAACGCCCATTTAAATGTTGTGGTGGTTTTAGGGATCGAATCCGTGTGCTCAACTGAGGCTGAGTGAACCTTGAGACCCAAAAATCTCATGAATTACATTCCCCGGTAGTTCCGGGGATTGAATTTGGGACTCCCATATTATGTACCCACTAAGTTATGTTATCTCTAACTTTGTTTCCAATGCAAAATAAAAATTGTAATAATTATGACTTTTTATTAAAATTGTTCGTTATACAATATGAGTTTAAAGCAAGAACGGAAATTAATGTAAATTAAATATTAGCGCAAAACATACTGCAAATGGTAATTATAAAAATTAACAAAACTAATTAATAATTGCAAATTAATCATCATCTTGATCTCCACCTCCTTGGCGTGGTTTTGGTCCTCCAGCTCTTTTCGCCATAATAATCTGATCGACTCGCAAAATTGTAGCAGCTGCTCCCACAGCATATTTAAGGCCCCACATTTTGCTCATGTACAGATCTAAAATTCCTTTTTCTACAACTTCGCAAAGGGTATTTACCGTTTCAATGTCGACACCGTAAGTTTTCTTGCCAGCCTGAAAAATCATTAAAATAATCGGGAGGTTTTATTAATTAAAAGTAATTTAATCAAACCTGATGAGCTTCTAAGAGTTTGTCTACAACAGAGGTGGCACGGTGGCCGCTGTTATCGGCTAAAGCTTTGGGGAAACTCTCGAGGGCGGCTGCGAATTTTCTGACGGCATATTGTTCTAAACCGGGAAGGGTGTCTGCGTATTGCGTTAAGAGAAGGGCAAGCTCGATTTCTGTTGCTCCTGCACCCGGTAAATATCTACCATCTCTTGTAATGCACTAAAAAAAGTTTTTGATTTAATACAATTTTTTGGGGACTTCCCCTTATTATCCAAAAGCAAGACATGTTAACCTTTGGACTACCCCTACATTTTAATTCTTTTTTTTACCTTAAATGTATTAACACCGTCATCAATAGCCCTTTCAATATCATCCATAAAGTTGTCGGTAGACCCTCTGATAACAACAGTGGAAATCCGTGATTCAGTTCCTTCGAGTTTAAAAACAATCAAGGGAGTGTCGCCCAATTCTTCTACACGAACCACATCACAATATCCAAGTTCTTCTGAGGTTGGTGGTAAAAGACGTGGCAATACAGTAGCTCCAACCTAAATGATTTAATTTTATTAAAAGTAATTCCTCGTGTAGAAAAGACTTACCGTTTTGCTTAATCGTCTGAGATCAAACTTTGAATTTAATCTAACAGCCATCATACCGTATTTATTAACAAAATGCAAAGCCATGTCTTCGAATTTAGCACCGGCAACTATAACTTTAGCTCCCGTGTCTGCAACTGCTTTAATTTGTGCTTCCAAAAGGCTTTCTTCACCGCGACTGAAGTTCATTAATTCGTCGGCGGATTTTATAAGAACGGTTCCTTTTGTTTCGGTTTGCATTACCCCGATTGCGCAACTATAAATCGCGATTTTTGCCTTTTCCACGCTTGTAATTTCCCCTTCAACGATTCTTTTAAAAACCATACCTTGTACGACTTCCGATTGATTGAGACCCGCCCCAAGAATCTTACAAACACGTACGTTGTCAACATTAAAGGTAGTTTGTTCCGGTAATATGGAAACACAAGCTTTAGTAACGAGATTAGTTAAAACATCTTCGTTCCCGTATTGTTTTGATTGGATCGCCGTTTGTATTCCTTTTTTAACTTCTGGTACGTTACGGTAATCTTTTATTTCATGGCAAACTAGTTTAGGTAGGATTTCTAAACTCTTTTCCAGGGCTTTTTCATAGCCTTCAGCTACTTCAGTAGGGGTGACCCCCATTCTTAAAAGCTCCTCTGCGCTTTCTAAAAGAGCCCCGGCTAGGATGATAACGAAGTTGGTTCCGTCCCCGACTTCGGAATCTTGCATTTCACTTGCTAAGATCATGAGTTTAGCTGCAGGGTGTTCGACGTCGAGTTCTCGAATGATCGTCGCAGCATCACTGGTTACGAATTGTTTCTCGAGGTGATTAATAACCATTTTGTTCATACCGTTAGGGCCATAGGCTGATCGTACTGATTGTGCAAACTCTTTACAAGCGTTTATATTACGGTAAACTGCTTCTTCTAAACCAGAGAAGTGCTAGAAACATAGTTTGGTTAGATTTGGATGAGTAACAAAACACATGTTTAGATAATTAGGAAAATACTTACTCTTGCACCGTCTTTAAGCATTGAGGAGAAGCCTGGGGCTTTAGGAACGTGTAAAGCCATGATTTTGAGGGTTTTCTTTCAATAATTCCTCAAAATTCTTAATATTTTCTGATAAAAAACGTGACTTTTCTAGAATCAGTAACAAAAAGACTAGCAGGTTAACCAATATCTTTTTTTAAACAAAAAATCACTAAAATTTCGTTGGTAACACGTAATTCTGACGTTTCGAGTTTCAATACAAAAATTTTTTCTAACCTTCAATGGATATTCTAATTTCTTTATTTTCTACATGGATATTCTGAATTGTTTATTGTTAATAGTCGTAGTTTACTGTGTCTTATTATTTTTCGACACATTTTTCAAGGTATTATCAAAAAAAACATTTTTATTGTGAAATAATATTATTTTTTTGTAGACTTGTGCACATTACCCCTATATTCAATTTTTACATGGAACAGGATTGAAAATAAAACTATTTTACATCCAATGGAGTACAACAGCTTTTAACCGAATCCTGCTCCGATGGGGAAGCAGTTATGTAAAGTTTTTCAACATTTGGTTTACTTTAGGTCTATACGTAACGTTAATTTTATTACCAATCGCTGTTTTCTTAGTACTTTTCGCAATAATTCAAATCATATTCGATAATAACCTTGAAGGGGATCATAATGTAATTATAGAACCGGTTATTCCGGGGGTTAACCTCCCGGGTTCGGAATTAGGATATTATAGTATAACGTTAATTTTTTGTAGTATCGTGCATGAAATTGGTCATGCTTTAGCTGCGGTTAAGGAAGATGTGCATTTAGTTAGTGTGGGGGTTACGGTTTTATTTATCATACCTGTAGCTTACGTAAATATAAGTTCTGAAAAGTTATTATCGTTAAATCCATGGAAAACGTTAAAAATTTTATGTGCAGGAGTTTGGCATAATATTATTTTAGCTGCCTTTGCATTTATTTTATATTTAGTTGCCCCGTATGTGTTTTCCTTAATTTTTTATGTTAATAACGGAGTCCATGTAAGTCAAGTCGATGTCCATTCCCCTCTGTTAGGCCCGAAAGGTTTACACCCGGGTGATATAATTACAAAAATTAATAATTGCGTCATAAGGGATGAAGCGACTTGGACGGATTGTCTTTCCCAAGCTAGACATTACAAACCGGGATTTTGTGTTAACACGGATTTGGTTCATTCTTTAGACGAAAGTGTGCCTATAAAACAATTGCCTAACGGAGCTTACGATTGTTGTGGGCCTACCAAACCCGATTGGTTATGTTTTGAATACGTAGATAATAATAACGGGATTTTAGAATTACCCCCACATATGTGTTTACCAGCACGAAAAATTATTGAATCGTTTAGCCTTTTTTGTAATATTAATTCGGAAGTTTGTCCAACGAATTTGCATTGCGTTTATCCGCTTTTACCTAATGCGACAACTTTATTAAAAATTAAACGGTTACAAAAATCAGATGTGGTTTATATCGGACATCCGATGGATGTTTTACATACAATACACATATCGCCGTTTATTCCCAAACATTTTTTTACCTCCACTGTTTTTCCCGATACCGTAATGAAGCTGTTACGGTATTTAATTTTATTCTCCCTTGGGTTTGCTTTGGTTAATGTAATTCCTTGTATTTACATGGATGGGCAACATATTACGAATTCGCTTGCACAAATTATTTTTACTGAACGAGTGCAGAGTAGACATACCGTAACATTAATTTCTACTGTTGTTACACTTTGTGGCACCGTTTTATTATTTTTTCAATGTATATACACTGTATGGACTAGATTATTTAAATAAAATACTATTGTTAAGTAGAAAAACACTGTTTACATTAGCACAAAAGTTTTAAGGTTGATTACAAGTGCTTTGAAAGGGTTTTATCCCCACACAATAAAATATATTCAAAAACGCTTCTAAAAATTCCTTCTACTTCTCCGTTTACTCCACAATGATTACTTTCGACCCCTTTCTTTGCACTTGTAATTAAACCCAGTCATCGATCATGGATAGTTCCTACAACACGTACTCTGTAATCAAAATAAATCACTTAGACAAGCTTAAACTAGTTTGCAATTCTTTTAAACTCCTTTCTCCGTATTTGATTAACATTTTTATAGCCATTTCGTCAGTTTGATGGGAATTGTTTCTAAAATCTGTACGGGTCCAATTTTTTAGCTCTTCTCTATGAGTTGCATCTGGGACTTCTCTTATAGTTCTAAAAATCTTTCTATAAAGGTTCTTTACTTCTTGTTTTAGCATAAACTGGAATGTTTCGAAGCAAAATAAAATTAGGGATCTTAAATAAATATTGAAAATATTTAATATTTACCTGTTTTAAGGATAAAATTGGTTGTTTTAAAGTATTATTCATGTTTTTAAGTGTAATTTTCTGGGTTAAAACATAATTTTAAGGAAAATTTGACAAGAAAAGGACAGGAAATTTTTAGGTTAGATAAAGATAGTGTTTCTTGTAACACAAATGTAAATGAAAAATACAAAACTATACAAACTGAAATTATTATTTAAGGAAAGTACAAGGAAAAACCCTGGAAAACACTCATATTTAATAAAAAATCCATAAAACTTTCCTTCGGACACTTTATCAAAATTCACTTAAAAATTCCTTTTTTTCATCTTAAAAAAATTTTAAAAACACTTTCTTATCATAATTCAGCTTTAAACAAACAGAATTTTCCTTTAAAAACTCAAAATTCTTCAAAAAAAACATTCGTTATTAACCGTCAAATCTGACGTTTCAAAATAAACAAACGGAACTTTCCTTTTCTAATCTCCATAACTTTTCCATGAGTAAGACAGAGATATGAGAATAAAATAATCCCGCCTTCTAATTTTGTCCAGTTTCATTGATAAGGCCCATCTAGCGGAAGTTTTCGGAACTGCTTGCTCTTCTAACTCGGGATTCGAATAAGTACGAGAGAGATGGGTTGTTTGAAATCATCCCCTCCTTTCTGAAGGTCGTTTGAAAACGTAAAATTAGCGGAACGTAGTAAAATTTAAAGGGATATGGCGGGAATCCAAAACCATGAATGAATTTTACATAAATTAATAAATCTCCTGTTTTAAAGCGCGGTATTTATTTGAATTGAGTTGCTAGAGGTTTATTAATGATCTTTAATTAGAATATTTTAATATAAATATAAATTTAATTATTAAAGTATGGAAAATTCATAAGAATGGTAATAATTATTACTGAAAAAGTGAAATTTTTAGAAAAAAGGAACCAAGAAGACTGTCTTAACTTTAAATTCCTTTCTATATAAATTTTATGTCGTATTCCTTCAACTTTTTATCTTCTTCTTCTGCTTCCTATATCCTAGTTCTTCCTCTTCATACCTGTTTACCTTTTCTAGTAGAACATCCTTTTCCGTTTCTCACCCCCTCTCTTCCGCCCCTTCTTTCTTCGCACTTGGGTGTTCTCTTCCTACCCCTACGTCCTAGTCCTTCCCTTTTCCTTCATCCTTTCGCTTTCATTTCTTAATTCCTAGCCAATCCTCTGTCTATATTTCTACTTCTTCTAGATTTTCTCTTGTATATTCGAGAGAAAAAAATATATTGCTAAGGCTTACGTCGGTTGTTATACAGACACAATTCGTAGTGAATATTTCCTGCTGAGCATGCGTTGGAATTAAACTTGCGCGTTTATTTAAATGTGGCGGGAATGACCCCTCTTCTATTACCAAAATAATCACATCATTGTTGTAAACCTCGTTAGGAACAGAACGTAGCAAAGTCACGTTTTTTCAAATGTTAGTTGTGAAATTGCCTTTAGTACGCCGATTCTAATAAAAATAAGGATATTTTTTATAAGTGTTGTGAATTTAGTATGATCGCAATTTTTTTAAATATTCCTGTTTAATGGATAGAAATAGTGAAATTTTGGTTACAACAAGTAAAATCAAAAAAGAAAATCCTGATGAAGATATAAACGTAAGTACCATTAGAAATATTTTACTAAAAATATAAATACTAGTGTCTTTGAGTGGTTTTAACAGTTTGATGAGAGTTAGGGAAAAAATCTAAAAGCATATAATGTGTAGAAAAGAAACGGAAAATTTGTTATTAGGTCCATGTACTACGAAGTACTAGCACGGGCCTACAGAAACGGGAAATTTAAACCCGTCATCTGATACCTCATATCAGATCGCAGATGGCTGGAAACTGATATCCATCAGCAGGCATCGTAAATACATGTTATTTTATACTGCGCAGAGAACTTGGTTAATTTCGTCAGATGCTATATTTGTGCATTTACATGTAAATAAACTATTTCCTCAAACAGACCATCATCTTGTGCTCCTCCACCAAATTTACAATCTTTCAAAATTCTATATTTACCGAAACGTTTTGTAAACCCAAAATATTTTTGTGTAAGCACGTGTCGCGGTCAATTACAGATCAATCTTCTTTCTTTTCAGGATATTTGCGTAACATTTACGAAAATTAATTTACCGGTTACTTAAGATATTTGTACGCCAAATAGTTGTATGTAAACAAGAATATCGGATAAAGCTCTCGATTTGCTTAAGAGTAAACGATATCATGAACGATGATAAAAGATTAAATATAAAGGGAGTTGGATTCAAAGATATGCTTTATATTCCTATCTTACAGTGTATGACATCCATTAGAAATGTCTTACTTGTAGGTTTAAGAATTTTTTCCTGAATTATGGACCAATATTTTTCAAGTACTGTGTACATATCATTTTTAGGAGACGAATAGGAAGGAAATGTTGCTGAAAAAAAACAGAAAGATTAAATGAAACGGGGATTCCTCCGAGGTGGGAGGGTAATAGAGTTAATTACCCCCCCTCCTCCCAGTAGACAATTTTTTTTCGCGTTTAACATTATTGCCTGGGGGTTCTCCGTACATCGTGGATCATTTACCCTCCCCTAGAAAATTTCTCTAGATCCACGCCGGCGGGGATTATAGGAACTGGGAATAGGGGGCAATGAAAAACGAGAAGAAAGGGAAAACGGGTGTGAGAGTAGGGAGGAAGGTTTTGAAAAACAGATTGGATTTTTTTTTCGATTTGCATTCTTCTTTCCTTTTCTGTTTTTACCCTACCCCTTTGTCCTTTTTGCTCTTCCTTCATCCTTGCCTTCGTGTTTTCTATCTCCTACCCCTTTCTCCTTCTTATACATCCTTCATAGATTTTTTCTCCCCCCTTTATCTGTTGTTTCCTGATTGCTTATACCATGTCTTCGCCTTTTTTTATTTTTTCTTTTTGTCGCTTAATTCAATATAGAAAAAAATTAAAAATCTTCGCTCTACTTAATCGTGAAAATTAAATCATTCCTGTAAAATAAATTTAAATCCTTTGCCCCCTACGTCCGCGTTGATCGGTTAAAAAGTATTTTATTTCTTCTCGTCATCATGGTAATGGATTAACCTACTTTTTATCCACATTAACCTGTTGCTGTCTCACTTTTGAAATAATGTTCTAATTTACAATTATTTTTACCCAATAATTATTATTTCAATTTCTTCTCAAATTTCTATTCTTTTTTTTTTCTGAAAAGGTTCGAATTTTCCATGTTTGGGAATGAAAATGAAATACGTTCGTACTTTTCCACCCCTAGAATTTGAGCTTCTAGTATAAGTTTACACGGGTCGGGGTGTGGCGCACAGCGAAGTAAACAGACACCGAGGGGTGTCCGTTTTCAAAACGGCTCTAATTATACATGCAGCAGTGTTGAAGTTTTGTCGTCGAAGTATAGAGAGAGGTTTATCAACACCCAGAATAACGCTGCTGAAAGACTTCTTCTTCTTCTCCTCCTCAGCTTCCACAAACAGGAACACGACGACGCCTTTCAGGCTCGAATTATTTTCGCATAAGCCGATTGGGGTGGGTTTCGATAGTTTTTTAAATCACATTTTAATGAACAATTTGGAAACCAATATTTTGTAATTAGTCTTTAGTTGTTACTTTTCTCAAGCTACCGATTAAATTTTCAACTCCCCACCCCCTCCCTCCCCAAAGATTTTCTCTAGATCCGCGCTTGGTGTAAACTGAAAATATTAAATACCATAAGATAGGTAGATTTTTTTTAATGGCAAACTTTTATTTTTAAAAATTAAGAAGTCAGCGACTGATATCCAAAAACCAACTTTTGGGGAAATAAAAAATCAAAAATTGGACGACGAAGCTAATCCGGATCTGTCCCTGGCAAATTGTAACTGCCAGTTCTGAGTTGCTAATGACTTCTTGTACAGTTTTACTCCTGAAACCCTATTGGCTTTTAAGGACTATCAGTTTTCTAAAATTGCGAAATAATATTCCAGCCCCTGACGGGAAGACAGCCCTTGAAATAAATATTCTTAGACTGTGGACGAAACTTATCGCTAATGAAACTTCTGTTTAGATTTATGACTGACGTCAAGCAAAAGTATCGTGTCCTAAAATCCGCGTCATTTATTAATCATTAAAAAGCAATAATATAAATAATAAATAAAATAATGGCAATGTACAAAGCGTTTGTCGCTTTCCTTATCCCTTATCCTTATCGTTTTGTGTTTCGTCCTTCAACCTAATGTATATGATGATTCCTAATCTAAAATGTTAATTGTAGGATTTTTCTTAGCCAGAGTATCGAATTTTGTGCAAAACGGCGCCGTTGTTGTTACGAAAGCGCAAAGCTGGGTATTTTAATTATGGAAGTTATTAATAGGGTGGATATACGAGAGCTTAGATTCTGTGCATGAAGGCTGGTGAAACATGATCCAAGAGATCGTGTATCGAGTATATTTTACGATCAACTCTTCACTGCCTTTGCAGTTTCTGTAACCGATAGCTTCACCATAAGCTCGAGCACGTTTTATTCCTTCTCTCTTTGCATATTCAATAACTTACGCCAGATGCACCATCAACCCCGCGCGATCTTACCTTACTCTCTTGCGAAATTTAATACTTAATGGAATGATAAAAAAAACACTATATTTTATTGGAAAAATGCTACCATAATTTATTTTCTATAATAGGACTAAAATATTCAAAAGGTTATCCAAACCATTTACCCTTACACAGTATTGGAAATTATATTTTTCTTGGTTTTTGCATGGGGAAACCCCTACATCAATTAAAGAAATTTCAGAATTAAACCGAAAAGAGTCTGAAAAAAATTCATGAATAATATCGTATTCTTTAGATACCTACAGATCTTGCTGATGTCGTTCATATAATCTCAGATTCGTTTCCTGTTTGTTTTCTCAAACGTTTATCATTTCCAACAATTTACCAGAAAAGTTTCTATGGGGCGATTAAAATTTCTGCAGACTTTTGTCGTGAATATTAAATTCAGAACATTTTGGATGTGTATTACAATTTACAGCCCTAACAAAGAAATAATAGCTTCCAGCTCGAATAATGACTCGAAACTTTAATTTCTAACGGTATCGACTTCGAAATATACAGGGTGTCCCAAAAAGAAACGGCATCCAGTTAAGGGCATGTTCCTTTCATGAAAATAAGAGGAAACGTTCCTATTAACATGGGTCCGCAAATGCTTCGTTACCGAGATACAGGGTGTTGAAATTTTTTTTCGTATTTTCCGAAATGATTATTATTATTATTATTATTATTTTACAAATAATGTTCAAAATGAACGTCATTAGCTACAAGACAAGCTTCTATTCTTCGAACAAAATTTTGAGGCTAAAGGCGGTCATTATTCAAAAAACGGATTTGCAGAGTTATTTTTTTATTCGCATTTTTCATCTTTGAAGTGTGATTTACACGAAAACGGTTAATGGCAGGAAAAAATCTCAAGAGACTGTTTCAACCGTAAATTAGTTGAGAAATTTGAAAATTGTGTCAAAAATAAAAAAAACAGTGGCGTACCATTTTTCCTCCAGAAATATCCACATACCCACCTCTAGTTACGCCACTGGAGAAGGAAAAAACTGACTAATATGGTCCACTTATAGCAAATGTACATACATATGTATTGCTTATTTTTTAAAATTTAATTCCAAGTCATTTCCGAATAAAGAAAAAAAGATCGATATTTTTTACAATTTCAACACCCTGTATCTCGGCAACGAAGCATTTGCGGGCCCACGTTAATAGGAACTTTTCCTCTTATTTTCATGAAAGGAACATCTCCTTTTAACTGAACGCCGTTTCTTTTTGGGACACCCTGTATAATAAGGTACCCATGTTTTCACAGACATTTCTTAAAAAGAAATAAAATAATTTTCCTCCTTATATTTTCCGGGGCCTCTCTCATATTCATTTTGAGCCAACATTAATATCTCTATAGTATATCTGTTTCTTTTCTACCGTTCGCCCACAAATTAACGTCATCATTCTTTGTTAAGCGGTACCACGTTGTTGTATCAAGATTCGCAGGAAAATAATTCAAAACAATTTTGCGCACCTGGTGCTATCATTAGTCATAATATTATACAGCACTTTTAAAGTTTTACAACAATGACACGACACCTGATCTTTCAGGAATTCGCAGAGACAGCAATGAATGAGCTGTTGGGTTGGTATGGGTACGGAGCAACCCGTGATGATACCAAAATGCCTATCTCTTCGTGCCATTCCCATCCGGGGAGTAACAGTTCCGACCCGGACTCACCCAAATTTACAGGTTGGTAATTTTATTATCAATATTTATTGTTAGAATCAAAAATACCTACTTATTGGTAGGTAGGTTAGTTTAAGGTTGTTAACTTTTTTTGTCAAGTAATATCTGATATTAAGAAAAGTTTAAGGAAAAATAAAAAGGAAGGGATTTACAGAAGAAAAGTTTGTGGGAAAGGAGGAAGGGAAGAGGGTTGTGAGAAAGGTGGAAAATTGGGTAGGAAAAAAATGTGAAAGGGAGGAGGAAGAACAGTAATGAACCAAAAAAGATTAGGAAAAAAAATCTTCGGAAGTAGTTATGGAAGAATTTCCTGAAAGATCTCCTGAAAGAAAGAAATTAAAATAAATACGAATAATTTTCTTTCCTTTTCAAAAAAAATAATCAAATTATCGGGAGTTATTTTTGAACTAGTCATAATATATTCAAGTTTGAAAGCAGTGTATAAGTTTTTAGGAAATCTCGCTGGGTCGGCCAGGGATTTGGCCGAATGTGTAAGATAATCCTGCCAGCTATTTCTGGCCGTGTAATATTAGCCCGCGCGTGGCCAATACGACCTTCCTCGGCTCACTTTACCGACCGCTTTTAGGCTAATATATTAACGCCTCTACCACAATTTCAAAAATTTCAACTCGAATCTATCAAAAACCCGCGAGCGTTAAAAAAAATAATTCCTGAATCGTACAATTTGCAGATTTGGAAATGGTAAAGGAATTTTCAGGCAACGTCCCTGAAAATACACAGCCAGACTTGATGAGAAGTTATATTAGGAACTTAACCAACGTCATTGTGTATAAGTTATGTTAGATTGGCCTGAAAACACGAATTTTTGATTACTTAACGATAGGGTACAAGATGGTGACCTAATTTTTTTAATTTCCTGCTTTTACGTGTATTTTTTATGTGGCTCATTAATTTCTATTTTACTGTAATATAAACCGTTGCAAAAGTATGATACATTTTCAGTTCTGATCATTATCAACAGGCCTCCTGTATATTATTTGTTAAATGATCGTAATTATTCCAAAAACATTAATCAGGATCGGGTTACTTTTATAAAATTATCAAAAAGTATTCGAGTTACACGCCGTTTCGATAATTATTTTCCGAATGGATTTTATTTAGAGGTAAAAAGGGGAAAAATAATTATTATTATGAAAATCGTAGAAATTGAAACGAGTTCTCTATTATTTTTCTTTTTTTTTCATTCTGTATGTTAGTGCCTACCTACTAGTAATTTATTATTTCATTAATTATATTTTATTGGATTTATATTTAATTTTAAAAATCCATTAATGCTATCTAGTTACCTGTGTATTTATGTTTCATGGAACATTAAATTACAACAAAAACAATTTTCTGTTATTATTATACATAGGTATCTAGATTTACATAAAATCAACAAGTGCGGAATGTTAGAATCCTGAAAACAATTTGAAAGGGAGCAGGACCTTTAGAATACATCAGAAAATTAAACAGCAATTAAAATATAAATTCTGTAGTATTTGCTCTAATTTTAACCAAAAGGGCGTAATTATATTTTTCTTTGGATATTTAAGTAGGATTTTTAATTCTCTTTTCAACGATATGTCACAACCCTGAAAAATAATTCAAATTATTGCTTAAAATAGTAAAAAACCAATATCCTGAACTTTTTTTTTTCAGGAAAACCAAAGAAGAGCAGATTATCTATCTTTTATTTTAAATTGTTACGCTTTTATTTTTTTGGGTTTGAAATTTACCAAAAATACTTAAAAAAAAGTAGGTCCTGAAACTTTCAACCTTGGGCTTTTTTCAGGAAAAGCAAATGCGATCAGATTTTCTGTCTTTTATTTCTAATTTTACTCATTTTATCTTTTTGGGTCTGAAATTTAGAAAAAATACTTAAAAAAAAGTAGGTCCTGAAACTTTCAACCTTGGGTTTTTTTCAGGAAAAGCAAATGCGATCAGATTTTCTGTCTTTTATTTCTAATTTTTCTCATTTTATCTTTTTGGGTCTGAAATTTAGAAAAAATACTTAAAAAAAGTAGGTCCTGAAACTTTTAACCTTGGGTTTTTTTCAGGAAAAGGAAACGCAGTCAGATTTTCCATCTTTTATTTCTAATTTTACGCATTTTATCTTTTTGGTTCTGAAATTTACAAAAAATACTGAAAAAAAAGTAGGTCCTGAAACTTTTAACCTTGGTTTTTTTTCAGGAAAAACAAACGCGGTCAGATTTTCTATCTTTTATTTCTAATTTTACGCATTTTATCTTTTTGGGTCTGAAATTTACAAAAAATACTTTAAAAAAAGTAGGTCCTGAAACTTTTAACCTTGGTTTTTTTTCAGGAAAAGCAAACGCGGTCAGATTTTCCGTCTTTTATTTCTAATTTTACGCATTTTATCTTTTTGGGTCTGAATTTTACAAAAAATACTTAAAAAAAAGTAGGTCCTGAAACGTTTAATCTTGAGTTTTTTTTTTCAGGAAAACTAAACAGATTCTAGTTTTCTCTCTCTTAACACTAAATATTAGAATTTTTTACATTACAATAAAATAAAATATAAAAGTCAATAATTTTTAATTTTTTTTCAGAGGGTTGCGAATGGTGTGGAAAACCCGTGGATGAAAGCAAAAGTTTATCATCTTCTGGTGCAACTTTTTGCTCTGAACTGTGTTTTTCACAATCGAGGAGAGCAAACTTTAAAAAAAATAAAACCTGCGATTGGTGTAGACACGTCAGACATACAGTTTCTTACGTCGATTTTCAGGTAACCAGGAAAATCTTACACCCAACAATACTATTTTTTTTCTTTTCTTAGGATGGTGCTTCTCAACTACAATTTTGCTCCGATAAATGTTTAAATCAATACAAGATGCACATATTCTGTAGGGAAACGCGAGCTCATTTAGAAATGCACCCACACCTTCCGGATGATACTGCGTCTGGCGGAGGTTTGATAACCCCGGATTTATGGTTAAAAAATTGTAAATCCCCGGAGCCGACAAGTTCCTCACCACCAACCTCGCCGAAGTTAATGGAAAACTTACCACAAACTTCTCCGTTACCACTAATTACTGTAGCACATCCTTCAAAGTTTATGGAACTTCCGGATAAAAGGCAAAGGACAAAAGTACAAAAGAAAAATCGAAAAAGATGTCCTGCGACTGTAACTTGTTCGCCTTCGGCGAAATCACCACCAATACCAGAAAGTCCTCAAGATCTCCGAGTGCGTCACACACCCCCTGTTAGTAATTTCGAAAATTTTAGGAACGAACCAAGGATGAATCTATACCCCAATCAGAGTTTTGGAGATCCTTTTCGGGGTCCTCCCTTATTTAACGGTTTTTCAGGGATACCTCCGAAGTTTATTCACCCTCAGTTGTTTAATCAACCTCAGCTGCCTCCGCCACCTCAACCTCCACCTCCAACAGGAAGTTTATTACCCCCTGTAACGGTTTTAGTTCCTTACCCTATAATAATACCATTGCCTCTACCAATACCGATACCAATTCCAATTCCATGCGACCCTAAAGGTAAATTAGATGAGGTGAAGAAAGATGTTAAAAATAGTTCTCCTAGTACTAGTCAAAATGAAAATAGTTCGATGGATTCGCGGCTAGAAGGCGACACCGATCCAAAAAAATTAGAGGAAAAAGAAAATTGTATAGAAAAGGTGGTTGAAAAATCCAACAAAGAAGAGGAACCGACTGTAGGGGTTGTGAATGGAACTGGTAGACCAATTAGGAAAAGGAAACGATTAGTGGTAGAAACAAAAACAAAAATGGGTTCTGTTAAAAATAAAAAGTCTGTGCCTGTATAATTTTTAAATTAGGTGACGTATAAGTATTTGAAATGTTATATATTTAGTATTATGAAGAAATTGTGGGCGAATATTGGCACAAAATTGAAGAACTATTGTAAAAAGGTGACATGTATTAAAAAAAACCAGATCGGATCTTAAGTAACTATTTTTAAATTCTTGTGTAAGGATTTTATACATTTTCTTTTCTTGTAGTCATTTTCTGTAAAATCTGTTTAAAATATAATTAATTGTCTCTTAAAAAAAAATGTTTAAATATCCTGAAATCTTTTAAAATACTTCCTGCGGCTCACATGGAACTTGCCCCTGAAAGTTGATTAAATTATTACCTGGTGTGTATGTTTGGTTGCATACCCACGTACTGCGTTTACGGAGGATGCTGCTGATATAATAAAGCGCGCGATATTCAAATGCAGACGCCCCGGAGTTGCCGGAGTTCATTTTAAAAATTTGAAACTTTCAGACTACAACAATTAGTGCGCGATTAAAAAAAAATTCAATTTGAAAATTTAAAAAAATCCTGAAAATTTAAATTTTTTTTGGGAAACTGAAATTTTCAGAACCTGAAACATTCATAAATATTAAGATTATATTGCAAAAAACTTAATTTATAATAAACAAAAAAATTAAAAAAAAAAAAAAGAATTCAGCATTTTTCAGATTTCCTCTTGCCCCTTTTAAATTTTTTTCAGGAATTTAAATTTATGCCCTGTTGCAATAAGAAATATCATAACCACTAGCTATCTATAAATAGACAATAATGTTACGATTTTGACCCTTATTTCATATTTTCAGTTGTAAAATCGATTTTCAGGTGGTCTGAAAATTACAGTTTCCATGCTTTCAGACAAATCTTTCCCAACAGATAGCGTCTACATCCTAACTTACAACACAAGTCTTTACAAATATTTAAAATATTTACAGCCTATATTCTTTTAATAATAAATTTCGTTATAACCATGTTTTTGTTATAAATCGGTTTCTTCTGAAATGTCCTGTAATAATTCTAATAACAGGTTTGCTTATACAGTAATTAAACAAACATGAGAGAGAACTTTCCCAGTGATTGAAGGTTGTTTCCCTAATTATTATATCACAGTTCCAAACAACCAACCCAAATGTATAATTAATTAGTCGGATTTTAGCGTTTACACGTGTGCTTCGGTTAATTTAACCCCTAATTACTTTAACATTTAATTAAGCAATTTACCCCATGCCAGGTCAAATACCTGGACTTTGACCTTAAAGTCTGACGCGATGGTATTAACATAATTTTAGTTTTCGGTATGGAATTTTTCCCCGGCTTGTTTCAACCCTTAAATTTGATTTAATAAAAACAAACCCTTGATACAAAAATCGTGATTTAAGATCTAGTTTACACAATCTAGAGAACTTTTCAGAAGCAACAATTCTAAGTTTGCAAGATGAATGTAAACCCAGACGTAACTGCAACTTGATTTCTTTTCCTGTACATATTTTAAAACTAAAACCAAAAAACAATTAGATTAATGACTTGATACTGTTTTGTAAAAGTATGAAGAATCTGTCTTGGCTGTCAAATTATAAAGTGTGCTACAAGAAAATTGTATCAAGTTGACACGAAGTATTTTGTAAGAAATTGTGTCTTTTTTGTTCGCAATTCGGTATGGATCCCCTGAGAATTTTTTTGTTGAAACTAATACAGTGGATTCCTTTTTCGTCTCTTGCAATTTTGTTTTCAAGGACAATAATACGTCTATTTTTTTATTAACTTTTTTGTGTTCTTCTTGGAACAATGTTACAAAGACACGTGCAATAAATTTTCATAAAACGATTCATTATAGATTGTATAGAGGGTTGTTTTTACTACAAAAGCAAGTTGAGGTTAATTCTCTGTGATTATAACGGAAAAAGTTCGCAGACAGATCAAGGGTACTTAGTCAAAAATGCACCCTTTTCGAAGTTCTTGAAGGGAGTGTAGCATTTTATTAATTAATTAATTTCTCCCCAATTAATTGAGATAATTAATTTAAATTTGTTACAGGGATTGCAGCATTAAAGTGTTATGTCTTCACACTCTTCACCCAATTTTATTCAAATCCACAAAACACCTGACTGTTCAAATCCCTTAACCAAAGGCGTAGATGCAGAGGGGCCAATGTACTTGTCCCAGCCCATCTGTTTATCTGACGATTCCCAGGCCCAAACTATTAATGTTAGACAATTTCTTCCCGGGAATTTCTTGTAGGAAATTTTATTTTCTACAACTTTGGTCTGATGTTAATTTGCGCTAAATTGGGCTGTTTTCGCTACGTGTCCGTTTAAAGAGACTGGTGCTGGTATTTTACGACGAACTAAATATAGCGCGCGCATGTGTTTAGTCTGACGGTTCCCAGGCTCAAACTATGTATTAATGTTAGACAATTTCTTCCCGAGAATTTCTTGTAGGAAATTTTATTTTCTACAACTTTGGTCTGATGTTAATTTGCGCTAAATTGGGCTGTTTTCGCTACGTGTCGGTTTAAAGAGACTGGTGCTGGTATTTTACGACGAACTAAATATAGCGCGCGCATGTGTTTAGTCTGACGGTTCCCAGGCTCAAACTATTAATGTTAGACAATTTCTTCCCGGGAATTTCTTGTAGGAAATTTTATTTTCTACAACTTTGGTCTGATGTTAATTTGCGCTAAATTGGGCGGTTTTCGCTACGTGTCCGTTTAAAGAGACTGGTGCTGGTATTTTACGACGAACTAAATAGACCGCGCGCATGTATTTAGTCTGACGGTTCCCAGGCTCAAACTATTAATGTTAGACAATTTCTTCCCGGGAATTTCTTGTAGGAAATTTTATTTTCTACAACTTTGGTCTGATGTTAATTTGCGCTAAATTGGGCGGTTTTCGCTACGTGTCCGTTTAAAGAGACTGGTGCTGGTATTTTACGACGAACTAAATAGACCGCGCGCATGTATTTAGTCTGACGGTTCCCAGACCCAAACTATTAACCTTAGACAAAAGTTTTCTTAAAGTTTCTTATAGGAAATTTAATTTTCTACAACTTTGCTCTTTTAGTATTTTGCGCTATCTCATTCGCGCGGCAAACTGTTCAAGGCTTTTATTTCTATAAAATTTAAAAAAACATTATTATTTGAATTTATGTTGGAATTGTCCCAGCCGATTCTATTTTCATACATGGAAGTAAACAATTTTTTGCTTGTATTATCACACCATACTACATTTAGAATAACATTTATCATAACATGAAATGCAGACAGATAAAACATTTTAAACCCAGCAGGTGTTTTGACTGATAACAAAATTACAACGAACGTCCATGGCCAACAGGTCGTCGGATTATTGCATAATCGTTCTAGTTTCATTAATAAACCTTTAAAACATTAAATCTGAGGTCATCATGTTTTATTAAATAATGGATAGAAAAACAAACTAAAATAAACATCATTATTATGTACAGGTAGAGAAAATGAGGACGAGACTCGAAATGCAAATACAAATATTTTAAAACATTTAATATTACCCGATTAGATTTCTCTACCTGATATTATTTCTTGTATTTTTAAGCCTTTCTCGGTTTCTCCTTTATTTAATATTTATTTCGTTGAATTATACGACGCTAAAATAAATTGAAATGATATTGAACATAGTACCTTAATTTTTTTAAGTACTTAGGGAATTTTTAAAGCCTAGATTTAAAACAGAATGAGGAGTTTATTCTTTGATGTTTGTGTTAAGTTTTAGCAACAGGAAATATATGGTTTGAGAGAGATTTTTGATCTGGCTATCTTGATGGCGAATAGGGATTGGAAGAAACGTCTGTTTATGAAAATACTATTTTTTTAAATAAAATATCCGAGAGTCTTAAAATTTTAAAAGTAATATTTTTGATTAATTTAATTAAAAAAATCTTCAAAAACCGCAGGGCAGCTGATTGAGCAGCTGTTGGTGAGTGACGACACCACGGTTACCCGATGTCTCTTCGGGAACTTGGTTCCCATCTTCTTAGGTTGTCTTAAACGATTGGTAGGGGATAAATCGTACAGGTATCATACCCTGAGTGATAAAAATATAAAATTCTTGAAGAAAATCGATATTCCTCATATGTTTTGTAACGTTTGCTCCTTGCTTTCAGAAAGCCCACCCGGCATCTATCCCTAACTGGAATTTTTGTGACTTAACCCAAAGAGCTAAGGGTTTTAAGTCATTGTTTTCAATTTCCTAATTTTTGAATTAAATGTAAAACCAAATAATAAGGGCTGTGTATATAGAATTGTGATTCGCACCGACAGGACCCAACTCGAATTTTTTACGGGGTTCGATAGCAAAACTGCAAAACCACCTGAAATTTTCAGGACTTTATCATTTTGGGTCAGGACAACATGTAAATCGTATTTTAAGGTCCTGAGAGCTCCCATCCTTTCCGGATTAGGCCCAACTCGACGTTTTCGGGTTCAATTTCAATTTCAGGAGATTTACGACAGTTTTTCCGGAGGTGATAGCAAAATCACAGAATTTTTTCAAGACCTCTTAGTTTTCGGATTAGACGCAACTCGTAGTTTTCGGGTTTAAGCCGCTAGTTTCGGTTTCTGAAATCGTTTAGAGCTTTTCCGAGATCGATAGCAAATTTGTCTGAATTTCTAAAATACCTCATAGTCTTCTGATTAGACCCAACTCGACGTTTTTTAGTTCAATTCCGTTAGAGAAATTTTATTATGGATTTTCCGGGATTGATAGCAAAACCGTTTCATTTCCTGATGTTCTACAATGTCTTCTAGTTACACTTAACTCGGAGTTTAAGGGTGTAAGCCTTTTAGTTCAAATACCGAAGTCTTCTACAACTTTTCCGAGTGCCATAACAAAATATCCTCATTTTTTAAGACTTGGCAGTCTCCGGGTTAGACTCAACTCGATGTCTTAAAGTTTTAAGTCATGATATTCAGTTTCATGGGTGTTTTCACAGTTTTTTTGAGTTCGATAACAAAATCGTTCCTTTTTCTAAGGTTCTACAGTGTTGCCACTTCCTTCAAAACATTATGGAGTTTTAGGATTTCAAGCGTTATTTTTAATTTCCGAAGTTTTCTACTGAAAATCAGAAATTGCTGCTCCTAGAACTTCTTTATTTGTCAAAAAACGAAAAAAATTTAAATACAAAAGTTGTTCAGTATATAGATTTGTATTCTCCTAAATTTATATTACGTATACAGGGTGTTTGCTTTCCACAGTACAATAAGGAACTTTGAAACGCTACGCATTCAAGTGATTTCCAATGTTGCCTCGCGAACTACTGTTGAATGCCAAAAAAGAAATGTTTATTTTTAGTGTGGGAAAGTCTACTTTTTTAGGTTTAATAGCAAGATCACCTGATAGTCTCTTGGTTAGATCCAATTCGGAGTCTAAGCCACCCTTTCAGGTTTATGGATGCAGTTCTCCAGGGTTCTATCTCCCCATGCTAAAGTAAATACAGTGTTTACCTCTTACCTTGTATAGATGATCGTTCTCTTTCATGTGCAGTGTAGAATAAATTTATTTATTGGAAATACTTACCCTGAGCTGGGTTTTGAAGTACAAAACGTTTTGTTTTAAAAGTTCATCTTCAGAACCTGTTTCTGGGAGATGAGGGAGGTATAGTTTTTGAGTAATAAAAGATATGTACGATTTTAAATCATTTAATGGCTGAGGCATTTATTGTACATTTATAATCATTTAGTAGTTACAATATAACATAGGTTTTTCTTGGATAGGATAGTTACCCCATACTCGTTCGGATGTAGGGAGACGCCAAATTAGATGGTCTCCAGACATCGTTTCAGTCCCTGACACGCATCCATCATCAATATTATATATATATAATACATCGTATATATATAGCTATTATAGTAAAATATATCATTTTATAGTTTGGATTGTTGAGTGGGGCGGCCGGTTGACCCGGACGGCGTATTTTTTTACAGGCGTCTTTTGAAAAACTATAACATGTATTATCAATATACATTCAACAAATCTAATTTATAAAAATAGTTTAGGCCGTCTCTTGACTCTATGTACTGGGATGGGCCACGTTCGGGTACCGGTCGTCCCACCAGAAAAGGGTCAGCAAAGGGAATTCGGGAATTATGGAGAAACAGGACGGGATAACGGGAGTTTTTTTTTTGACATTTTTGCTATCCTAAATGTGCGACAGATTTCGGCCGTGTTTTTCGTTTGCAAAACGAAAAATTCGCCCGCAATCTTGTTGTGCGTTGGTGCAAATGTGACACATAATAATGAAATATACACACGTACCAAAGTTTTCCTACAGAGATCAGTGCAGTTTTCTTGTTTATTATTATAAACATTCATTATGAAACATTAACTACTTTACAAGATTTTTTAAACACAAAAAAATAATTTATTATTAGAACGACGTTATAATTTTTTTTTCATTTTTAGAATGCAAGTGCGCTTAAGTCGGACCTCCTTAAACTTTTTTTTATACTGCACTTAAATAAATATATTGTACAAATATTTTCACAGCTGTGTTTTAAATGCGAAGAACTTAAAGACTATTTGGTATTATTTTGCGATTTTTTGCATTACATTTCATGAAGTGATTGTGCCTCTTTCGATTTTTTTTTGTTGCAAAAAATCTTTCTTATACCTTCTTTTGTAAAAAATTATTGCAATCATCTGATATTAAACATTATTACTATACGTTATAATTTATTATTTTTTTTTATTATTTAGACTAGAAAATGACTAGAAAATAACTAAACCGATTCCTACCCCGGCCTTTTTTTTTTAATTCTATGGTTAGCAATCTTAATTTTTAAAAAAATTACGAGTGCTAATCAGAAAATTTACCCAACGTTTAAAATACAAGAAAGAAACCGATTTCTTTTTTAATTTAAGGAGAGACCGGCATATTATTACAAAAAGGGTGTTTTTTTTAAACAGTCGTCACATACATTATAATTTAATAAACATTGACTAATACTCAATATTGTGGGTCAATAGTTAAAGAGTGTGGCAGGAGTAAAACTATATATTATCACATTCATAGGTAGTTGATCGCTTTTTTTTGCAAGACTAACGCTCAACCCGCAATTCCCTCCAAGAGGAGTAAACTCCGGGCGTTACGATTCAAATAAATTATTACACACACGTGTATAATGAGATTTTCACACTAACTTATATATTAATTGGTGTGGTGCAGTCGTGCTTTCAGTGCAGGTGCAGGTCTTAGACACAGAGGCTCAAGAAGAAGAAGTAGAGGATCGAGGGAGGAAAGGAATGTTGTTAGTTACATTATTGGAATGGTTGATTGGAATACGTCGCCATTTTGACCCTGAGACATGACTAAAAAATACATTTCTCATGAAAAAATATCTAATACCGGCGGGTCATTTCCCTGTCGGGAATATTTCTAGAGCTCCACGTATTAATTCCGAAAACTCTTCCCTTTTAGGACCGAAGAGGAAATTGCTCTCTTTTATTTATCCTTTGAAGGATTAAACGCGCGATTTATTCCGGAACTTATGAATGTCTTTCCCTCTTGAAAAACTCGTTTTATAACCCTCAACTACGAACTAATTTTCTTTCAAGTAGTTTTCATTTTCAGAAATTCAAAAACGTTTCTTGTTTTGGAGCTTTTTCCGAATCAAAGTTTAGGGAAATTTAAATTATTGGCCGCCATCACAGAAATATTAAAGGTTTCCGTGGTTGTAAGTATATTATCAAAAGAAAACTATAAAATGTTTCCCAATTTATGAAAAATTAGGGATACATACGAAAAGTCCTTAAGAAATCCTGAAAATTAAAATAAAACTGAAATTCTTGGGCAAATCCCTGGTATCAGAAAAAAATTTGATAAATACAAAAAGTTTCTAAAAATCCTTGGCCAGAATCCAAGAAAATAAAACTTCTGGATAAACTGTCTAAATCCGACAAAAATTAAAAATCCTGAAGACTCCGGGAAAATCCTGAAAACTCCAGCTAACTGTAAAATAGAATTTTTCTTTCATGCGAATTGAAAACTCTGGATTAATCTCTCCTAGTTCGATAAATAAAATTTCCGGAAAAAATCAGAAAATTCCTGAAGACTCCGGGATATTCCGGAAAACCTTTCAGGTCCGAAAATCCAAATTTTCTATAGTAGGAATTAAAAATTCGTCACTGTCTGCTCAAATCCGTTAAAATAAAAGCTTCAAGATGAATAAAAAAGTTCTGAAGACTCCAGGATTATCCGGAAAACTCCGGGTAACTTCCGTAAATTTTTTAACGAAAATCTTGTGGCGATAAAATCAAGAAAATTTGATAAGAAAAGCAAATTCGAGGCAATCTTAGCAAATCTTGGAAATAAAAACTCCGGGATCAGAAAAAAATTTGAAGACTCCGGGGTAATCCGGAAGACTTTAGGAGATAACTGGAAATACAAATCCTTCTTTAATTTCTGATTAAATTTTCTGGAATCCGGGAAAATCCTGAAGATTCCCGGAAAAATACTGTTGGTTAGAAAAAATCTAAATTCTTGATAGAATGCTCCGAAATTCGAAAATCAAGAAAATCCGCCAATTCCGAAGACTCTTAGGAAATTTAGAAAAAATTTCTGAACTCCGGGTATCCAGAAGATTCCATAGAGTTTAGAATGGGAATCAAGACTATTCGGTAAGACTCCAAAAAAATTTAAAAACTGGTGATAGTCTGGCCAAATATGCTAAAACATAAAATTCTGGAAAATCAGTAAAAATTCCCTAGACTCGGGGATACTGAAATTCTGTATCATTCTTTAATTCCAAATATAATTTTGTGGTGTAAATTAAAAAAAAATCAAGAAGCCCTGGTAATCCGGAAGACTCCGGGAAAATCCGGAAAACTCCGGGTTACTAAAAATACAGAATTTTCTTTACTTCCTGATACTATCTTGGAATGTTGGTTGTAACATTTCCTGCATCATAAAAAAAATAATAATAAGGGTGATTTTTGTTAAAATTGAATTTTTAAGTCTTGGCGGTGGGGGGAGGTGAAAAGACAACTTTTAATTTGATTCCAAAACGTGTACTATCTTTTTGTATTAACACCGTGAGGGTTTGTCGAGTATTCAAGGAAATAAAAACTTTATTTATTTGAATGTTTTGACTGGGTCGTGTGCCTTCTTCAATCACGAGTTTTGGTCGGATTAATGTCATAAAGTGGTTCGCAGCTTCGATCCTGGATATATTTTGGGTAAACAGGCAATTATATCCGGGAAGTCCGTTTCTCGTTGCAGATAGTTTTGATATCGCGGGCATAGAGACGTGATTAACGACGATAAGAGCCAAGTCGCGGGTTATTGACTTTTGAACTGATTTTATGCGGGGTTGTTTTCGGACGCCGGTGTCACAGGATCGATGTCGGCCGCGAGCCCCGTAAACTACACGTGGAGCTCCGGGGGTGCAGAGCTACGCGTCTACGGATCGCTAAACTAAAGAGACGCTACCGTAGGCCGATGCCTTTTTTTTTTTCGTCGTTTCGTTTTTGTGTCGATTTTTCCAGACTACGCCTTAAATTTCGTCTTTCAGTTCAACTTAAATTTTGGAACGTGATCAGACTTGTTAGAGAATCATTTTGCAACTTACTATATTATTATTATTATTACAGGACCGGGTTTGAATTTTTACCTTTTAAGGTTTTTTTTCCCTCCCCAAGTCCTGGTAATAAACAATCGGGAAAACTCTTAGAAAATTAAGGTTGAAATTATAAAAACCAAATCGTTCTGCGTTTATTTTTCTCTTCTCTTTTTTTTGGGGGTATCCGACTCGTTCTTGAATAACACGCGTTAAATACATTTCAAGAAAAAATCGTAAAACCGTTGTTTGAAAGGTCCTTGTTACTCTTCTCATGTCTGTTGATAGGTTTCGGTGGCTCAGGATGATTTTATCATCGCCCGATACCATCAGCGACATGATTCAATTCTCAACACCATCGGTAAATACGGCCCTGTATTCTCGTGCAGGTAACAGATTAATTTTCAGGCAACGGTCCAGCCTCCTTGATTTTCCCTGGAAATGCGCCATACAGAACGATTTTCGAAACGTCAGGCCTCGATTTAATAATTATTTACGGTGCGTTAAGATAATAATATAATTACTTACATCGAAAGCACAATTAATTTTATATTATAATGACATCGCCACACTTATTATCGAAAACTACAACTACTAGATCTTCTATAATTTTTTTTAAAGTGCCGCGCGAGGCTGACATTTCGAAATCGTTTTTTTTCCTTCGAGACTTTTTTCCGAGTCGGAATCACCCCAACTTTTGAATGTATTTCCCTTTCCGCGTACTATTAACATTTTTAACAATATCAACAGTGATAAATATGTAACAAACAGGCTTTAACGTATCATAAATATATATCCTAAAACAATCTGTTAGAACCTTGATTGATTTCAGGCCAAAAGTACTAAACGCCATGGCGTCGAACAAAAAAAACATCCTGTATAACAACCCGAACGAAAAACTACCAGAATGTTAATTTTTCTTTAAATTCAAGTTACATAATGTTTTTTTTTTTGGAAAAATTAAACCTTAGGGGAAGTTTTATGGACGGTTGTTACATGAAAGTTCGGCTTTTTTAATTGTTATACAGGATCGGACTTTTTGCATTTCCTTTCCATCTTTGTTGTCTTTTTTTTTTTACTAAATTTCGAGTGTACTGTACTAACTTGGAATGATTACTTTACAGACGCGGCAAGCGAATCACGCGTCAAAAGCGTCCACTATATTATTAACAATAATTCTCTTAATGCAAGGGAAAAAAAATAGAAAAAAAAAGACGTGGACGCTTAAGGGCGTGTTCGCGATGTGCCGCGTTTTACACATGAAGTCTTATTACTCTCTGAAGGTAGTATACAGACGACAGTGACTGGGGTGCTGGGGATGGGGCGCGAGCCATTGCTGGGGTGCGCGGACCTGACTAGCGAGCACCCCAGAAGCGGCTACAGGAACATGACGGGGCGCGGCTGGTCGAGACTAGCGGCCTCGAGCCCATCGCAGAAGCGCGTCCGCCAACACGTCCAGGTGCGCCTTCGTCTGCAACAATAAACCCAATTAGACCCACGCTCACACAATATCCAACCATAATAATTGAGGTTCAATCCAATTAGGAATACATGCGCCTATTAGTTACTTCTCCAACTCTTACTTACCCTTCTCCAACAGGGGTGGCGTCGAAAACCTTACCTAGAATAATATTTACATTCCAAAAGGATAATCCGGATGCAAACATTTTCAAAGGGTGTCCTTTAATATTCACGAACTCAGAAAAGGATTTGACTTTTCTCCTCAACATATTTTCAGAAAAAAAAAACATATCAAATCTATGAGGGGTGAATCAAGAATCGTCTCAATAACCCAAAATATCCGGAGAAATCCGGAGTTTCTAGAATTTGACACATTTTTACAAACTCTATAGCAAAACCACTTCAGATTTTTGGTATTCCCTTCAGGTTAGACAGAATCCGGAGTTTCAAACTTTAATATTCGGGTTTCTCAGTTTTTTGCAGATTTTACCGCACCCGGAGTTTTCGGAGGTCAATATAAAAATTACCTCATCTTTTAACAATTTCCAAAATTAATATTCGCTCGCAGATTAGACTCAACCCGAAGTTTCTGGAAGTTCCTACAGATTTTCCGGGTTTGATTGCAAAATAGAAGTGATATTCTCCTCAGGGTAGACTGAACCCGGTGTTGTAGATTTCAAATGTTCGAGCTTTTAGGTTTCACTCCGGAGTTTCCGGAATTTGTTACAATTTTTCCGGGATTAGAATTAAGCTTTGATTTTCGGAGTTTTTCCACAATATTCCCGGATTTAACAGCCAAACAGATAGACTCAACCCGGAGTTTCCGGAATTTGCTAAAATTTTTCCGGGATTGCAAGGAAAATATTTCAATTTTCTGATAATTTCCGTCATCAACTATTGATTTTTTTACTGTTTTCCCGGATTCGACAGCGAAACAGTTAGACTGAACCCGGAGTTCCCGGAATTTGCTAAAATTTTTACGGGATTGCAAGGAAAATATTTCAATTTTCTGATAATTTCCGTCATCAACTATTGATTTTTTTACTGTTTTCCCGGATTCGACAGCGAAATAGTTAGACTGAACCCGGAGTTCCCGGAATTTGCTAAAATTTTTCCGAGATTGCAAGGAAAATATTTCAATTTTCTGATAATTTCCGTCATCAACTATTGATTTTTTTACTGTTTTCCCGGATTCGACAGCGAAATAGTTAGACTGAAACCAGAGTTCCCGGAATTTGCTAAAATTTTTCCGAGATTGCAAGGAAAATATTTCAATTTTCTGATAATTTCCGTCATCAATTTTTGATTTTCTACAGTTTTCCCGGATTCGACAGCGAAACAGTTAGACTGAACCCGGAGTTCCCGGAATTTGCTAAAATTTTTCCGGGATTGCAAGGAAAATAACTTAATTTTCTCATAATTTTCGTCATTAATCCTTACCATTTTTTCGGTTGTTCAACACGGAAACAAAGTAATAATATTCATTATCTTGGGTTAGACCGGGTTAGATTCAACCCGGAGTTTTAAATTTTAACTCGTTACCCCTGGATTTCTGAACCTTTCTAATTTTTCGGGATACGAAAACAAAAATTCCATGAACGTGACCAATTTTTTTAATGTCCTATTCTATTAGATGTAATTTTTAAAGAAGAACCCGGATTTTATAAATCCGGGAGCCTTTTCTATTATCATTGGGAATTCAAATAAAAATTGATTGCAATTATTTTTGTGCTTTTAAAAATCTTGATACTCATTCCTACATTTTTATAAAAAATCCTACAGGATTTTTTTCTTAAATTTCAAATTGTATATTTTATGAATTTTTCTTAATCCCGTCCTGCCAATTTAAATAATTCAAAAATAATTCTTATTATTCATACTTTGTTTGATAAACAAGTTTCAACCATTCTTTCAATACCTTTTGTTAGATTCTCTTATCTAACTTTCTAGTTGATAAGCATTGCCAGGTGCCTTTCTATAATAGAGAGTGCTATGATACGATTTTCAATCGTCTTTCTGTTAAATTTAGTAGAAGCATTGAGTATGTATCAAGTTACGGTGTATGTCGGTCCGTTGTTACATTTTGCAAATTTGTTTAAATTTTAACTAAAACTAGTGAAAAGTGTTAAATATTTGTGTGTGAATAGTTTATGGGAATCGACGAGAGTTTCCAGATAATCACAAAGCATCAAATCAAGTAAGTGCGATATATTTTACATGAGTCTTGTTTTAAGAAAATTTTGTGTGCTTTTAAAGACTTTATATTCTGTTATGCTTATGATAATGAATTTTTTAGTGGTAAATTGAACTTTGTAGAAATATACAGGGTGAAATTAGAATGAAATTGAGTCAAGGAAACAAAACAAAGGGCTTTGAACCTAAAACACGCGCTTTATTCTGGAAAAATAAAAAATAATATGAAGTATTTTCCTGCTTTTATCAAACTTGAAATTTCTCATGAAGTTAATTAAAGATTGTTGTATAACTAATTCATTCCATAAGTCAAAAGTTTTTAGACATCTGTTGTTATCCCAGGTTCTGGTATTTCCAACGTTTTCATAGCCTGCCCTAAGCAATTTACATTAATTTGCTTGTTTGAGAAACTATTATTTAATAGTACTTGGCAAACATTTGCACAAACACAAAGTTACAAAATGAGTTTTAAAATTAAACCCCTTTGTGTTACGCCACTGAATTTCCATTAATAGAAAACGTTGGGGTAATAACTCGTGGTTTCTGAGCAAGTGTTCGCCCGTTATTCATACCTACCCCTTATATTAATTAAAACTTGTAATATTTCCACATGAAACTTTCCCACTGTTTCCCTTTTTGTCTTGTTTATACCAAAGATATATAAGCAACCTGGGAAAACAAGCGAGGAAAATCTAAGAATTTTCTATTCTTATTTTTCTGAACCAAGAATGTTTTGTGTGATAAAAATTTATTATTAATTCCGAACCGATTTTGATGAAATTTGAAATGAAGGGGTATATCGAAAATTCATCGACAAAATAGGCTTTTCAAAAAAATCCGAAACCGGAAGCGGAAGTTAGACATGTTTTTTGGTAGCATTTTTTTCAGAAGAAGAATTTTGAAAATATGAGTAGCGGATATGAAAGAAGACCATAATTCAAGGGAAACAGTTTTTTACCGGACTCTCTAACTTCAAAATGGCGGCCGCTATGAATTTTTCAAAATTTTGACTTTAATGCCCCACAATTCAAAACCCAGTTATCTGATCTGGTTTAGCAACAATTTGTTTGAAATCCCTTTGACGGTACTGTACCATGAAGAAAAATTTATTTCGGAAATCCAAAAACGGTCGCAACGGCGCTTTTCCAAAATTTTTGAAATTTTTGAAAAATTATTACAAAAAAACTGACCACACGATTTTGTTTAAATTTTCTAGACTTATGCAGCTTGATGTTAGGTACATTTTCATTTTTTGATTAATGCTAGAAATTCACTGTGGCGCCCTCTACGTGGTTTTGAAAATCGGAAATTGATGCACCTATAGCTCCTTTATTAGTAAAAATATGAAAAAAGTTTAAATTTAAAAGTTGTTCAGTATATAGCTCTGCATTCTCCTAAATTTATATCACGTATACAGGGTGTTTGGTTTCCACAGTACAATAGCCAACTTTGTTATTTTAAATGAAACACCCTGTATATTATTATATAATTGAATGCAAAATTGAATTGTCTATCACATAGTATAAGGTAGTCATACAGCTAAAGTGTACGGTTGATGAGAATTTCGCGAAGTTCAGCTGCGTTTTGTAAATTTTGAAATTTTGCATTTTTGCAAGACCAAACATAAAGTGCACGTAATCTTTATTACGATTTAACTTTTACACGTGGCATTTCCCAACAAATTTTTATATGAACTTTTTTTTTATTTTTGACCCCTGAATAATTCCTGAAAAAATCTCCTGAAATATACAGCCTACTTGTTTACATTTCCATATTTTTCTAATAAAAACACTCCATAATTTTTGAGAAAATTTACAAAGACCCAGTTCTAAAAATTTATATTAAAGAGAACATTTGAGGGAGTCAAATAAAATTAATTCCGGGCACGAGTTTCAAAAACTATTCTGTTTATTACTGGAGGCACAACTTGTGGTAATCAAGAATGATAACAAGGGCTACAAAAAATGAAATAGTGGAGCAAAAACAAAATGCGAGACACGCACTTTTACATTGTCGTAAACAAAGTTATAAAGAGCTTTTGCAACTACATCTGCGTCCACAGTGAATTAGATGTTGTGTGTTTTCTTACACTGATAACCTCCTCATTCGCAATTGCTACCACAATAACAAAGTAATTTCCAGGGGGAAATAACGCTACAATAAGTTTACTCTGTTAGCTTTTATGTAGAGCTTAACTGTGGGTCTAAATTTCAATTTTCTAAGCCTAGTATACATGGGGTGGGTAAAATTAAAGAAAAATCCGGAAGATAATTTTCCCCTTGTTCACGTTAGAGTTCTATTTTGGGGAAAATTCCCATTTATCTTTATAGCTGACGGCGACAAATACTTAGTAAGTGAAGGATCAGGAAAGTTAGCTAAAACAAGACTCCAGAGAACCAAGAATAAGTCCCATAATTCAATCAAGTTTTAAAAGGAAATTAATTTTAAATTTAATATCCAACTTAAGAATCTTAGAGAGAAAAACAGAAGGCCGTTCAGGTTTTGATTTAAAATATGACATTACACCCTAAAATTCTAGCTAGCCTTGCGTCTGTACATGCCCTTGCGAATATTCTTTGAATCTGACCCCTAATGTATTTTTTTGAGTTTGACATCCTTCAGACATGATTTAAAGCTCTTGAAATACAAGAACATAGAAATTTAACCCTTTTCCACCCTAGAAATTCCATTTAAGAATATTAGCAACCCTTAAATCAGTACATCCCCATGTGAATATTTCTTGAATTTGAACCCAAATACATTTTAGGAACCTGACAAGATTTGAGGCCTGGAAAATGGAATTTTTAACATTTTCCACCATTTGTTGTTTTTGTATCATTAATTTTAATTTTCAGAAAATATGTGACCCAGTTTTGGGTTACAGAATAAAAATTCATTGAATTTTTCCTAACATAATTATAACTTTTAGAGTTTGCAAAGAAATTGGGACTGTGCTAAACTTTCCTGATTCGAAGAGTTTAAAACTGTAGATTCCCCCCACGCATTATTTTTCCTAAAACAAACTAAAATCTTGTTTACAAATCTTCCTCTTTTGCAATTAACATTTGACATTTACGTTTTAGTCAAAATGTGCGAAAGCAATTAATTAAATTCATGTAAATATGATTACTAAAGAGATTCCTTTCCCCAATAATTCCAATTAAGAATTCTTTTTTACATTTTGACTAGATTTTGTACGAATCGAAAAGAAAGGCGATTTTTTTTATTCTAACCCAATTACTCTTCAACTTCTGCTGCCTTTTTGTAGCTAAATACAATTGGGGCAAGTGTTCATTCAATTCGAGAGCTTTTTCGAGGTCTTAGAAATACTTGTGCAATACACCTTAGAAATTTCGAAACTAGGGAAAATTAGTTCAAGGAAATAAACTACCCCTCAACTCTACAAGTTTATTATTTTTGGGAACACTCAAAGAAAACGTTTTTCTTATGCCACCTCAATCGATTTTATTTGATTGCCAATCCAACTCCTAAACCTTTGATATTCAAAAACATTTCAAAAGCTTAAAAGCTCAATTTTCACGTACATTTGATCTTTAAAAAAATTTAACATGCATCGAACCGATTATAATAGCAAAAAGGTCACAGAGGGTGTAACGGAACTAGCCCCAAGGGTTGTTGAATGTGCGAACAAGATCTTTTATGGGGATTCCTTTATCTCTTAACCTACATCCTGATCTTGAAGCACATGCGGAAGAACGGTTTCAGCCGTTAACAGTGATTCCGGCTCCCACGCAATGGGGTTGTTCTTACACCCTCGCAAAAATTTAAGATTGGGCACAAGGCGGACTGAGGCGGCGATCTGTCTAGAAGCGTGGGTGTCCGCGATGCATAAACGAGTCACGCTTTTGCACCACTGAAAAATGATACTGAAACTTCTATTTATCATTAGTTTGGCCTAGAAAAACAGGTTTGGGGGAAAAAAGGGAAGTTTACACCACCCACTCCTTTAATTTTTAAAATTTCAAACATACTCGTCGCCTTTTCACGTTCTTTGTAATAACATTCCGGTTCCTGAGGGAAGTTAAGTGCGAATACTCGAAGAAATTCGTGAGTGGGTTTAACAAAGGCACGGAATGCTGAAATTTTTAAGGGTTTTAAAACTAATAACCTTTGAGATTTCAGAATATTAGATTTCAGTGGAATTTTACGAAGAAATTGGCAAAATTATTTTATTTCCTATAAAGTTGTGTAATTATTGTTTGATAAAATAATAAAATTGATGACTCCAAAGGTTAAATAAAAAGTTATCGAACGTTTTTATATGTCTATTACATTATGGGGTAACTGGAGTTATAAATCTGGAATGAGTGGGTATTTGAAAATAAAGCGACTATTAAATCGAATTGTACAGAGTATTATCGTAATAGCGCCGGTCCTAATCGGATCGGATTACGGTTTGATTTATTATTTAATTTTTAAATAGGACTGAGTGATTCCATTACGAATGTAGTTCACTTAATAAAAAGTTAATCTGATCCTGACCTTTGAAAGATGATTTTTTAATGAATTGTTATTATCGACTTCCAAGATTTTATTTTGGGAAATTAATTTAAAAATTAATTACTCGCTTGGTTTTCCAAATAAACCCCTGAAATTTGGGTGACATAATCTTCAAGACTACCCCTTTAATTCCTGAAAATTTGAGAAAGATATCTTTATTCAGTTACAAGTGGCTAGCAGAGGTCCCGGTGGTTGGGTAATCTTCGACTTCAAGACTATTTTTGGGAGTTAATGTTAAAAATTAATTACTCGCTGGTTTTTCAAATAAACCCCTGAAATTTGGGTGAGATAATCTTCAAGACTACCCTTTTAATTCCTGAAAATTTGAGTAAGATATCTTTGTTCAGTTACAAGTGGCTACCAAAAGTCCCGGTGGTTGGGTAATCTTCGACTTCAAGACTTTATTTTGGGAGTTCATGTAAAAAATTAATTACTCGCTTGCTTTTTCAAATAAACCCCTGAAATTTAGGTGACATAATCTTCAAGACTATCCCTTTAATTCCTGAAAATTTGAGATAGATATCTTTATTCAGTTACAAGTGGCTAGCAGAGGTCCCGGTGGTTGGGTATAATCTTCGACTTCAAGACTTTATTTTGGGAATTAATGTAAAAAATTAATTACTCGCTTGTTGTTTCAAATAAACCCCTGAAATGTGGGTGACATAATCTTCAAGACTACCCCTTTAATTCCTGAAAATTTGAGATAGATATCTTTGTTCAGTTACAAGTGGCTAGCAGAGGTCCCGGTGGTTGGGTAATCTTCGACTTCAAGACTTTTTTGGGAGTTAATGTTAAAAATTAATTACTCGCTTGTTGTTTCAAATAAACCCCTGAAATGTGGGTGACATAATCTTCAAGACTACCCCTTTAATTCCTGAAAATTTGAGAAAGATATCTTTGTTCAGTTACAAGTGGCTAGCAGAGGTCCCGGTGGTTGGGTAATCTTCGACTTCAAGACTTTTTTGGGAGTTAATGTTAAAAATTAATTACTCGCTTGTTGTTTCAAATAAACCCCTGATATTTGGGTGACATAATCTTCAAGACTACCCCTTTAATTCCTGAAAATTTGAGAAAGATATCTTTGTTCAGTTACAAGTGGCTAGCAAAAGTCCCGGTGGTTGGGTAATCTTCGACTTCAAGACTTTATTTTGGGAATTAATGTAAAAAATTAATTACTCGCTTGTTGTTTCAAATAAACCCCTGAAATGTGGGTGACATAATCTTCAAGACTACCCCTTTAATTCCTGAAAATTTGAGATAGATATCTTTGTTTAGTTACAAGTGGCTAGCAGAGGTCCCGGTGGTTGGGTAATCTTCGACTTCAAGACTTTTTTGGGAGTTAATGTAAAAAATTAATTACTCGCTTGTTGTTTCAAATAAACCCCTGAAATTTGGGTGAGATAATCTTCAAGACTACCCCTTTAATTCCTGAAAATTTGAGAAAGATATCTTTGTTCAGTTACAAGTGGCTAGCAGAGGTCCCGGTGGTTGGGTAATCTTCGACTTCAAGACTTTTTTTGGGAGTTAACGTTAAAAATTAATTACTCGCTTGTTTTTTCAAATAAAGCCCTGAAATTTGGGTGACATAATCTTCAAGACTACCCCTCTAATTCATGAAAATTTGAGAAAGATATCTTTGTTCAGTTACAAGTGGCTAGCAAAAGTCCCGGTGGTTGGATAATCTTCGACTTCAAGACTTTATTTTGGGAGTTAATGTAAAAAATTAATTACTCGCTTGCTTTTTCAAATAAACCCCTGAAATTTGGGTGACATAATCTCCAACACTATCTCTGTAATTACTGAAAATTTGAATCGATATCTTTATTTAGTAACAAGTTGCAATTAGAAGTCCAGATGTTTAGGTAATTGTAGGTGACAATGTTAATTATTCAGTTTTTTCCCAGAAGCATCATTAAAAATCAGAGTGACGTAATCTCCAACGCTTTGTTCATCCAATATTTATGATTTCAAGAGAAACACAGTTTTAAAAATAATTTACAGATCCCAGTCTAAAATATTCACAACTTTGCTTCCAAAATAGTTTTATTTATTTTTTTTATTTATTCTTCAACTTACCGTTTTATAAAACATGCATGCTTGTCTATCTTCGTCCTCTCCCGTAGGACAGTCTATAAAGCCATCGCAAAGAACGTGGTCATCTATACAATGATATCGACCTTGTCGGTCAGGGGTTGGGCAGGCGAACCTATCCATGCCGTCTGCGGCTGGAGGACATTCTGTAATCGAAAGAAAATAGATAAATACACAAAAAATAAAGTTCAATCGAAGATTAAATGAGATTAATGAAATTAATTTAACACAAAAGGATGGAAACTTTCGGACACCACTTGTATGTACAAAATTTCACCCTCTCATTACTTTGTTTTATTAGGGAACAACCCGGAAAGTCTTAAATCAACGTTTCGCACCTACGAAGAGATAATCTTTCCGTTGAATTCTATTTAGGGTATGATAAGTAAACCGATACTGTTAGAATGTTATCCCTATTTTGAAACGGGTACTATCAAAAATACCAGATTAAATTTATAATGAAGGGGTGTAATTCTAATCGGCTTGAAACTAGAACTAACGAGGATGCCTTTAAAATAAATTTGTCGATGCTACTCTTGTTTCGGTTGAAGCACGGATTTATTGCTAAGGGTGGAAATAAAACAAACCCACTTTAAATTTTTAATGAATTTCAAACCGAGTTTTATTTTGAATTATTAAATGATGGGGTGAAAATTAATTTTCTGGATACACCACATACACCCCTTAAAACATTTTGGTCTAAATGTATTTTCAAGAAAATGTTCCAGATAACGAATGTTAGTGGCTGTTATCCTTAATCCTGCTGAGCAAGGAAAAAGGGTGTGTGTTCAATGAGCCAACGCTGTTCCCAGGAAACTCTCAACTGATCTTTCTGATATTGACAGAATTTATCTTTGTGCGATATCTTAAGGTAGCTACCAAGAAATAGTCTTCAAACTAAATAAACAAGTACAGAAGGGTTGACATTCCACCCTTAAAATTTGAGGGCGCGTGACAGGTCCGCGTTTAATGTTAATTTTCCATGTCAAAAAAATTATTTAACACTTGATCTTTTTTATTGCGAAGAATCACTTTTGCTTGTTGCTTTTAACCTTTTGGAAAGGTTAAAAGTCAACCGAAAAATTCGACATCGGGAAATTAAAACTCATTTCTTGTTCTTCGATTCATTTTCATGAAAAAACTTGTATTATACGGGAAATAAAAGTTTGGGCTGTGTTGAAAAGTTTTTCCGTCGTGGAAAGCTTATTATGTTGGGAAAATTATGAAATATGTTGAGAAAATCTTATTTTAAGGCTAACATAAATCATCTTCGCTTCGTCGAGATAGCATTTTACATAATGTCGAGTCGTATTTTATGATGCAGGGATCGATTTCTGAATTTTTACATCCTACACACCTATTTCTAAATAATAAGTTTGTGTGGGGGTATTTATAATCGAACATCTTGGTCCTTCTCAAAGAAAAATCTTAAATTACTAATTTCATATTCAGAAAGGGTTGGAAATATATTCTAGACGCAAGTAAATCTTGCAGGGGCGTAATGTTTCGCTACCATCAACTCGCCCACCCTTTAATATTAAATTAAATCCAGAATTAACTTAATTTAATGCAACACCCTATATATAATATATTACATTTTTAAATTCTTTATTTACAACAAAAATTTTTAATCTAGAATGGGAAAAGGGCAAAAATTAGTCTTCTTGAGAGAGAACGAGAAATAAGTGGGTACATGGGATAAGTGTTTGAGCGGAATTTATTGGATACGATTTATTAAAGCTCGTAAAACTATCAACAAGACTTAATGGCCACGATTATTTATACTGGGTTCAAAGAATTTTTTTTGGAATACAAATTTAAGAGATTTTTGCCCAGAAAATTCAAATTTTGTAATGTTAAAATTAATTTATCAAAAGATTAAGTACACCCCTGTATTTAAACCTTCATCCCGTCTAGTAGGCCGAAAGACAAAGGTAGAAGTCGGAATTGAGAAAAAATTGATTTAAGGATATTTTTGGGAAATAATTTTTAAAAATTAATTCGTGGCTTGTTTTTCAAAATAAACCCCTGAAATTTGGATGATATAATCTCTAAGACCATAAGAGAATTGTATCCCCTTTCCAAGGATGTGTCGGTTTCATCCCTTATGTAACAAATTTTTGAAGAAAAAATTATTTTAAAGAAAATTGCTATAATTTGCAGTTTTGAATTTTATTTTTGAATTTTCTGCTTTAGTTCTAATCCGGCCCTGCATTGTTTGTATATCGTTAAATAGAGAATTGTCTCCCCTTTCCAAAGCTGTAGCAGTTTTCTACCCTTATATAACAAATTTTTGAAGAAAAAATTATTTAAAAGAAAATTGCTATAATCTGCATTTCTGAATTTTATTTTTTAATTTTCTGCTTTAATTTTAATCCGGCCCTGCATTGCTTGTACATTATTAAATAGAGAATTGTATCCCCTTTCCAAAGATGTGGCAGTTTCATACCCTTATATAACAAATTTTTGAAGAAAATAATATTTAAAAAAAATTTGTCATAATCTGCATTTCTGAATTTTATTTTTGAATTTTCTGCTTTAATTTTAATCCGGCCCTGCATTGTTTGTATATCGTTAAATAGAGAATTGTCTCCCCTTTCCAAAGCTGTAGCAGTTTTCTACCCTTATATAACAAATTTTTGAAGAAAAAATTATTTAAAAGAAAATTGCTATAATCTGCATTTCTGAATTTTATTTTTTAATTTTCTGCTTTAATTTTAATCCGGCCCTGCATTGCTTGTACATTATTAAATAGAGAATTGTATCCCCTTTCCAAAGATGTGGCAGTTTCATACCCTTATATAACAAATTTTTGAAGAAAATAATATTTAAAAAAAATTTGTCATAATCTGCATTTCTGAATTTTATTTCTTAATTTTCTGCTTTAATTTTAATCCGGCCCTGCATTGTTTATATATCGTTAAATAGAGAATTGTCTCCCCTTTCCAAGGATGTGGAAGTTTCATACCCTTATATAACAAATTTTTGAAGAAAAAAATATTTAATAAAAATTGTTATAATCTGCATTTCTGAATTTTATTTTTGAATTTTCTGCTTTCATTTTAATCCGGCCCTGCATTGTTTATATATCGTTAAATAGAGAATTGTCTCCCCTTTCCAAGGATGTGGAAGTTTCATACCCTTATATAACAAATTTTTGAAGAAAAAAATATTTAATAAAAATTGTTATAATCTGCATTTCTGAATTTTATTTTTTAATTTTCTGCTTTAATTTTAATCCGGCCCTGTATTGTTTACTCATCGTTAAATAGAGAATTGTATGCCCTTTCCAAAAATGTGATAGTTTCATACTGTTATATAACAATTTTTTGAAGAAAATAATATTTAAAAGAAAATTGTTATAACTTTGAATTTTATTCTGACTCGACCTGATTGTTGGACAACTTTAAGATTAATTGCGTTAAATATGTTGCTTGTAACAATATAAAAATGCATGAATAAGCAACAATACATTACAGAAAAGTAGTTGAGCAAGTATCATGTGAAGGATGAGAATGCATTCCACGAAAATGATTTTCAATTGAGCTGCAAACAGGATCAGTTTCACATCACTGCTTGTCGATAGAAATAGTTCACAAAAGTATCTAAAATAGATTTTTCTGACAACAACGTAATTTTTCCACTGGTAGAATATATTTTAAACCATTTTGTATCAACAACATCCTTTAAACCGTCTAACAATAATAAAAAGAGTTACAAAAAGATAACAAACAGATTAAGAAAAAAAAAAACTTTTAACCCCTTGGGCATTTGTTATTAATTTTAATTAACGAATCTGATAGAAAGGAAAATAAAACAAAAAAGAAGGGATTATAAAATAACAACCAATTATGTAAAATACAAGTTTAAAGTTGAAAATAAATTTCCTTTTAAAATTAGAACAAGTTTCTTTTGAAATCATTAAAAATTTACTCCTCTGCATGCCAATCCACTATTTGTAAAACGAAAATAGTTATGTATGATGTAATATGCAGGAGAATACCTCCTTGGATCGATACTTCTTGAAATAAATTACGTAGTACTCGTCTGAAAGTAGGAAGGAAATAAAGTCTACTTTATATCACAATAAAGTGCATTATTTTTGCGGATCAAACAAGGGGGTTCATTATACTTTTTTTTAGCCGAGGTGGTTTTAGTTAAGGGTAAATTTAGCTTGATTTATGAGGCCGCTTCCGCACCCCTTGTTCCAATTTGACACGAACTTTCATTCACGATTACGAAAACTCCTTCGCATATTGAGAATGACGAAGGGAAGTTAACTCTTTCTTTTTTCCTCTCTTTCTCCTATTAACCGGAACGAATACTAAATGTGTAATCGTGCATTTTATTGAAGCATTCAACAAGTTGAATAATCAACTACAAAAATACAGTTTGGTTCCTAATTTTTACTTCCCCAATTCCACCTAAACACGTCCCTGAAATTTTTAACATTCGCATTTTTGAATTTTGGTTTTTAATTTTCTGCTTGATTGTTAATCCGGCCCTGGATTATTTGTAGACCATTAAATAGAGAATTGTTTCCCCTTTCCAAGGATGTGGTAGTTTCACACCCTTATATTACAAATTTTTCAAGAAAAAAATTTTAAAAGAAAATTTGCATTTTTGATGTTTATTTTTTAATTTCCTGCTTTAATTGTAATCCGGCCCTGCATTGCTTGGACATCATTAAATAGAGAATTTTCTCCCCTTTCCAACGATGTGGCAGTTTCATACCCTTATTTTACAAATTTTTATAGAAAAAATCATTTAAAAGAAAATTGTTATAATTTGCATTTTTGAATTTTATTTTGTAATTTTTTTGCTTTAATTTTAATCCGGCCCTGCATTGCTTGCATATCTTTAAATAGAGAATTGCATCCCCTTTCCAAGGATGTGGTAGTTTCACACCCTTATATTATAAATTTTTCAAGAAATTTTTTTTAAAAGGAAATTGTTATAATTTGCATTTTTGATGTTTATTTTTTAATTTTCTGCTTTAATTTTAATCCGCCCCTGCATTGCTTGGATATCTTTAAATAGAGAATTGCATCCCCTTTCCAAGGATGTGGTCGTTTTACACCCTTATATTACAAAGTTTTCAGAGAATTATTTTCTAAACACTAACAGATGGTTTTCTTCTTTTCAGGCTTTCGTCAAATGTAGCTTCCACAGGTGTTCCAGAGTTTTCGGTGAGTACATTTTTATTGATCTGTTTTCATTATGTATTTCTGTAATAAGGGATGTTTATAAAAAGAATCCCGATGTTTATAAGAAACCATAGTCGACAATACCGATTCTGCCGAACTAAACTTTTAGGGTTTAAAACTGAGCCAGGGGCCAAAAATAGTGTTAGGTTCTAATTACCCCCAAAAGATACCCCGAGTAAGTTTCTCTGGTCAGAGATAGGACGTAGGTAGTTAATTAATGTATTTTATATTTATGAGGTAGCAAAAGTAATTTTCGGCATGCCTACGTCTTCAAAAGTTTCAAATTAGTGGTTATATTTTTAGTTTTACGTCTATCAAAAGTGGTAAAAACTGATGAAAATCTGCACAGGAAAGAAAGAAGCAGTCACGCAGCCCCTAAAGCGAATGAATGAATTCTATTTTTAAGATGTATATCTTTTATGAAATATAATATAAAAAGTAGTAAAAGCGGCAACCACAGTAACAACTTTAAGGATTTAACTTAATCTACGTATTTTAGCTGTAAAAATGTGAAGCGGAAATATTTTACGAGCTCAAAATAAAATTGTATAAAATAGTATTGCCTGTGGCTTAAAACACTTCCCTCTTATTCCTTTTTTTTTAAATAGTTTTACGACCATCCGGAGTAATCAACCAGATTTTATCTTCTATCAGCAAGCGAATAATGATTTAATGATTCGTGTACTGTTGGAATTAGCTCGATGCTAATATTAATTTAGCTGCTACAAATTTAGAACTTTACCAATTAATCTACTACGTTCTCGCATTACGAGAAATATTGATTCGAAACTTTAGTTCAAGGTTACAATATTACATAATGTATAGTAAAGAGAGATAAGAACTTTTATACCTACAAGTGAGGCTTGAATCATTTGAAAAAGGCCTTCTTTAGGGTCTTCCAATCATATATTTTGTTTTCTTTTGCGTTTGAAATTGAGTTCTCAGGGCGGGATCCGCGTAGGTGTTTCTTCTTTAATTTTAATACGGCCCTGCATTGCTTGCATATCGTTAAATAGAGAATCGTCTCCCCTTTCCAAGGGTGTGGCAGTTTCATACCCTTATATAACAAAATTTTGACGAAAAAATTATTTAAAAGAAAATTGTTAAAATTTGCATTTTTGAACTTTATTTTTTCATTTTCTGCTTTAATTTTAATTCGGCCCTGCATTGCTTGCACATCGTTAAATAGAGAATTCTCTCCCTTTTCCAAGGATATGGTATCTGGATTTTGTTATTGAGTTCTCAGAGCGGTAGCCGCAGGAAGATCAAATAAAATCGTAGGTGTAAATAATTATGCACGTCTGCTAAGGACCTTCTTACGGTGTTGCTGAAAACTGTCTCTTTCTCGAAATCGGCAAGATTGGGAATTAAGGTCCGTAATCCGCTTACTGCGTGCATGAGTGTTTTTCTTTGATTTTATCTACTAGGATTAATTTCCTGTATGTTACTAAATATTGTCTTCTCCCCAACTCTGCTTTAGGAAGAGACGTGCTATGTTTGTTATTCACATTGACATGAATGCAATTTCCATTCATCACATCGGCAAATGTTTAATTGATTTAATTAGCGGACAGGAGATAATGTTATTGCATGCTTAGGTGATTTAATAACCCCAGGGTACGTGGGATATCCGCGGTGAGAGAAAATACCTTCGTCGTGTTTTGATCAAATTGATTTCCTTTTCATGTGCAGGTCACATCTGTATAATACTGAAATATATTCTATATTTATCCATCCCACACAAGATATCCTTTAGAAGTGGGAGGGAAAATTTTTTTTTTTAAGATCTATAAATCTTATTGTATGTCAAAAAGTTGGTTTATTCTTGGTATTAATAAGAAACCCCCGAAAAGTTGGTTTATTTTAATAACTCTATAAATCCTGTATACCATTTCCCAAAATAAAACTTCCCAAATTTATTATTTTGTTATTTTTAGTAAGTTCTTTGACCTAACATCCACGAACCATCCTCTTTCATTCCAGGTGCTAAAACACAAAAGTTTTCGTCGGCGAATTGTTATTTATCGTCGAAAAGCACGCACAAATCGTGTCTTCGGAATGACGACAGACAGAACGTTTTTCCCCGGTTCCGGTACGATCACAAATCAAATAAATATCCCTAATATCGGTTAATAACCGGCATGAAACGGATGAAAAGCGCAAGAATAATAGTTCTCCTGTCGCAGATACTCGAAAAGCTTCGCCATCTTTCCGAGCTTTTATTGCAAGAAATAGAGCTTTCACAGCCTTCTGAATGGAGCTCAAGGGGACATAGACCACTTTCATATTTGTCACTTTAGTCCCACATAATTCAATGGAAAACCCTTTTCGGCTCTTAACAATGACAATCTCTTTTGTATTGATGGTATTCCTAAAGAAAACCTGCACGAACACGTTTAGAACACGGATGCGGTCTTGTAGTTGGATTAAGTCGCTGCTGCCACCATTTATTATATTCTAGGACTCGTTTAATAATTTTTTTTCGGCTAAAATTGCCATATAAGGATATGAAACTGTTACACCATTGGAAAGAGGAGAAAATTTTCTTTTTAATGATGTATAACTAATGCAGGACCGGATTAAAAATAAATCAGAAAAAAATCAAAATTCAAATATGCAGAAATTTTAAATAAATTTCATGAAAATGAAAAATCTGTTTTTAATTCTTAACACTGACAATCTTTTTTTTATTAATGCAGGGTCGGATTAAAAATATTCGGCGTGACAATTAAAAAACGGTTTTCAATTCTTTCATTCTTTTTTTATTGATGGTATTCGTAAAGAAAACCTGCGAGGACAGACTCGGGTCTCGTAGTTGGATTAAGTCTGCTGCTGCCACCATTTTACTGTAGTATATTATTCTAGAGCGGAAATAGCGGCATTAAATAACACCACCACTGCAGGAGGTACTTTTTATCCCTTACTCGAGTAAATATAATAAGTCAAGTACGTATTATACGCGAAAAAAAGCCATTCACATTTTAAGGTGCTTCTTGAGGAATATCTTTTTTTAAATTTTCATTAAGGGTGAAAGTAATCAAAAACTCTTGGCTTTTTAACATCAAAAAGTTTTACTTGTTAATATGTTTTTGTCAGTGGCATGTTAATCAAGTAAAAGTACGTCAGTGATTTATTTTTACGAAAGGAATAATCATAAAAAATTCAAAGGAATTTAAACATGCGTGATTTAAAATAAACTTCAGGAATGACAATAAAAACAGGCACGACAAAAGGTGTTTATTAGCACTCTGTTTGGACAGGAAATACGTAAATGGCATTTACGATCTATTTGGATCACGAAATACACGGATTTTAGTATTTTTCCCTGTTTTAGGTACAAAGATATCCTTAACCAAAATAAAAAAAAACGTGGGGGTTTATTAATATTAAATAATAAATTATTTACTCAAAAATCATGTCTTTATGAAAAGTAGTTTACCATAAAAATATATTATTACGAAAAGTAGGAATAAAATTCAATCAAAAATCCAATTTTAATTTCTTTAATGGTTTATTAATATTTCAATATCGAAATTCTTTTGTTGATCAAAATAATATTACTCCCTTGTGTTGTAAAAACCCTTCCGTTTTAATATAACAATAGAAGTTTTGGAATCGATTAGGAAAAAAAGATTAAATTACTCCAGTCGTTTCCTTAATTGAAAACTGTTCTTTCAGAAGCTAAAGAAAAGTCTAATTCGAAGGTACATTATACAATCTGAACGAATTAGTAGAGGGAGCGGATATAATCAATATTTCTTCAATTTAATATTTATTAACGCTCAATAGGGACTTCTAAAAAGAAATTCCAATTAGAAAAATTGCATTACAAATCATTTCCATGGGAATTATGAAGAGTTTCCTTTATTCCAAATACAATTAATGTAATTTTTGCTATCTTGAGATGTAATAACGTGTCACCTTTTATTCGATCACGTTCGATAAATATAACACACACACGTATAGGGTAATGTAATCTATTCCATCTCTGGATACCAATACTGGCTGGATAAATATAGAAAGTCTTATCCCTTAGGGATGTCGGCCGAAATAACTCGCTCTCTGATGCAAGTGCGTCTTTCAACTTCAGGAATATGATTATAGGACGTGGCAGAACTGGATTCAGGAAGGAGGAATATATCCTGATCTTGAATTCATGTTTTTCTTGCATCTTTTTAAAGTTACTTTGGGTTAAAGATCGGATTCAAACTTAACCAGGGAATTAAAAAAAATTCCAAAATATAAATTTTCTTTAAACTTTTTTTTCCTGGAAAATTCTGTAATATAAGGGTATTAAACTAGTATATCATTGGAAAGGGGAGAAAATTCTCTATTTAACGATGTACAAACAATACAGGGTCGGATTAAAATGAAAGCAAAAAATTAAAAAATAAACACCAAAAATGCAAAATTATAACAGTTTTCTTTTAAAATAATTTTTTCTTCAAAAATTTGTAATATAAGGGTAAGAAAATACTACATCATTGGAAAGGGGAGAAAATTCTCTATTTAATGATATGGCAAGCAATGCAGGATCGGATTCAAACTAAACCAGAGAAATAAAAAAAGTTCAGAAATACAAATTTTCTTTTAATTTTTTTTCCTGGAAAATTCTGTAATATAAGGGTATTAAACTTTCATATCATTGGAAAGGGGAGAAAATTCTCTATTTAATGATATGAAAGCAATGCAGGATCGGACTCAGACTAAACCAGAGAAATAAAAAAAAAAAATTCAAAAATATACAAATTTTCTTATAATTTTTTTTTCTGGAAAATTCTGTAATATAAAGGTATTAAACTTTCATATCATTGGAAAGGGGAGAAAATTCTCTATTTAACGATATACAAGCAATACAGGACCGGATTAAAATTAAAGCAGAAAATTAAAAAAGAAACCCCAAAAAATGCAAATTATAACAGTTTTCTTTTAAAATATTTTTTTCTTCAAAACTTTGTAATATAAGGGTAAAAAAATACTAAATAATTGGAAGGGGAAGAAAATTCCCCGTCTAAAAATAATGCAGGGTCGGGTATTGAAAATAAGCAGAAAAAAAAGAAACGAAAACGAAACGTTCGAGAGCTTATTTTACAAAGGCATTTCCTTTTAAAATCATCCCGTCTACAACATTGGAAACCAATTGTGCGGAAACAAAACTGGAAACGTCGTTTATCTTTTACCTCGAATAAGATTGAGTGATTCGATGGAATAACAATAAATACCTTGTATACAAGAACATCTGTTGTTTACCTAAAACTTTCGTTTAAATGCAGGGAATATTGAATTTTCTTGAACGTCTTGTTAAATTTTCGTCATTTTCCCAAAACTCTCTCGCAAGATAATAAACAAGGGCGGTCCTTAATTGTGCAAGATAATTTTCTGGTAAGACATACTCTACTACAACCCTAGCCAGTCGACCAAACAGGTTGCAGGCGAAATGAAGTCACCGTTTTATTTATATCACGGCCAATTAGACACGAACCCTTAATAACAGTAATTGAGCTAAACTAATGGAAATGGTCGAACTCCCCACAACATCTGTAGTTTGCTGTTGAGTCCTTGCTATTTATAGTATGCACAGTGTATGCACGACAACCAGGGGCCCCCATTCCACCACTTTGTCCAAAACACGCAACCCTTGGGGATTTGGAGTTGCTGAGTTTACACACACTTTTTATTAATAAATACGACGCACTTTCTCCTTTTTTTCATTCCCGGGGATGTGACCTCGATTTAGCTTCTAAACACTACGGAAGTAAAAGTCCAAAGCCAAAACAATTTCTTACGGGATCAACATTACTATTTTTTTTTAATTTTCATTTTAAATAACTAAAACAGCTTTTTGTTTACAAATGAAGCAGCATGCAAAATTTTCCAGCTCAATTCAAACTAGACACGGCCCTGGAATTGTTATAATTTGAATTGTTGAAGTTTGTTTTTAAATTTCCTGCTTTATTTTTATTCCGACCCTGTATTGTTTATATATTATTAAATAGAGAATTTTCTCCCCTTTCCAATGATGTATCAGTTTCCTACCCTTATATTACAGAATTTTCAAGAAAAAATAATTAAAAGAAAATTTGTATCTATTTTTGAATTTTTTTTCTCTGGTTTAGTTTGAATCCGATCCTGCATTGCTTGCATATTATTAAATAGAGAATTTTCTCCCCTTTCCAATGATGTATCAGTTTCATACCCTTATATTACAGAATTTTCAGGAAAAAATAATTAAAAGAAAATTTGTATCTATTTAATTTTTTTTTCTCTGGTTTAGTTTGAATCCGATCCTGCATGCTTGCATATCATTAAATAGAGAATTTTCTCCCCTTTCCAATGATATACCAGTTTCATACCCTTATATTATAAATTTTTGAAAAAAAATTATTTAAAAGGCAATTGGTGTAATTTATATTTTTGATGTTTTAATTTTAATCCGCCCCTGCATTGTTTGCACATCATCAAATAAATTTCCTTCCCTTTCCAATAATATAAACATAGTTATACGCATATATTACAAAAGGACCTTTTGACTTTATGTTCTTGATTAAACAGCGTCATAGTAATTCCAACAAATAAATGTTAACACACAAACCACCTTTGGAAATGTAATTATTTTAACGGGTCGTTTCACGTTTATGAGTGTACTCTAGCCACATATATGCGTAATAAAATAAATGTGTGTACAATAAACATGAATTCCTCTTTTATATATGCAATGTCCATTATGCAAAACTGCCGGATTGTAAATGTAAAGCTACGAGCTCGGGAATTTAATGTTTACCATATAACTTTTCCAACTTTTTATATGTTTGTACATACGATTGTTTTTTTCGTGGAAAATTGTCCTTAATGTTTTTATTTTTTTATTTAATTTAAAAAAAATAAACAAACTTGATATTAATTTTTTCGAACAAAATCAAAAATTTGAAAATATTGTTAGGAATAGAAAATTTTGCATATATACAAAGTGTTTAATTATAATAGGATTTATTGTATCAGTTTATAATAAAAATACGAGATCAAAGCTCGCTGTGTCAAAGAGCCTCTTCCATACATAAATTAATTGCATTTTTTGATGTATGATTCCCGCTGGATTTTGTTCAGGAAAGGTAACAAAACGTTCAAGATAGAATCTGCGTGTGACATATCGACAAAAGGCCATTCAATATTTCTCTAATCGAATTTCGTTGTATACTCGGTATAGTTTAGTAAACAACAATAATAAACTCTCAACCCTTTATTTATTTGAATATAGCTTCAATAAATAAACAGTTTGGAAAATCAAATAAATCCCTTGAGTTACCTAATTTTTATTTTTTTCTGGCGAGATTAAAAAAAATCTGACGTAAAGAGCGTGAGCTTGATATAATTAAGGTGAGCTTTGTTCCATTTACACCTATTTTCATGAATGACGGCATCCATTCCTTTGACGAAGGTGCCTGAATAATGTAAATTATCCAAGTCTTCAATTAAATGAATGTTTCGGTACACGAAGGGGGGCTTTATTGGGGGTGTAATTCCAAAAACCCCTGAAGCTAAGTTAATGCAGACGCGAACTACACTAAATTTGCGGTCACAACATTCTAAATGCAATTTGCAACTTTCCTTTATCGTTTAATTGTATTAAGAGTTAGTGCGATGGGGAGAATCGTAATTAAATCAGAACAATACAACCCTGCACACGTAAATTTAATTATTCAAATGGTACACCGTTTTCCACACGTTTCTTCTGTTGTATTAAAATGTTAGCCGGCGTTTTCTTTTCTAGTCGTGTTCGCTGCTGGAGACAATTCTGAATGGAAGAGGTTATTTTTGGAACGTGGGCTGTGGTGAAAAGTTACTGAAAACTTTATTCAAATGAAAATTTACATCATTTTGAAATTCAAGGTTTTGATATTAAAATTTAGAGGATTTGCAATCGCAACCTTAAGATTTGTTGTTATGGAAAAGTTTCCTGGTAAAATATTAAATATTCCTTACACTCACTTTCTTTTCTACTGGATGTATTTGTTTATTTTGAATTTGCATTTATTAACATGAAAGTTTTCCAGGGATAAAGCATTGTCATGTTCTTACATAATAAAGTTTTCACGTAAAAACTTCGAGAAAATGTTAACAATTTATTGCAATTTTTACTTAAATATTTTTGGTCCTTCTTTTTTAATAGGACCCTGTATGTTCTTGATAGTCTTAAATAGAGAATTTTCTCCCCTTTCCAACGATATATAATTTTCAGACATTTATGTTACAAACTTTTCATGAAAATGGCCATTTTCCAAGATTGTGTTAAAAACTGTATTTTTTGAACTTTACTTTAAATATTTCTGGCCCTTCGTTTTTTAATAGGCCCTGTATCTTCTTCAGAGAATTAAATAGAGAATTTTCTCATCTTTCCAACGATGTATAATTTTCAAACATTTACATAACAATTTTTTCATGAAAAAAGCCATTTTCCAAAACTATGTAAAATATTGTATTTTTTGAACTTTACTTTAAATATTTTTGGCCCTTCTTTTTTTAATGGGATCCGTATTTTCTTTACAGTTTTAAATAAAGAATTTTCTCCTCTTTCCAACGATGTATAATTTTCAGACATACACATAACAATTTTTTCATGAAAAAGGCCATTTTCCAAAACTATGTAAAATATTGTATTTTTTGAACTTTACTTTAAATATTTCTGGCCCTTCGTTTTTTAATAGGCCCTGTATCTTCTTCAGAGAATTAAATAGAGAATTTTCTCATCTTTCCAACGATGTATAACTTTCAGACATTTACATAACAATTTTTTCATGAAAAAAGCCATTTTCCAAAACTATGTAAAATATTGTATTTTTTTAACTTTTCTTTAAATATTTTTGGCCCTTCGTTTTTTAATAGGCCCTGTATCTTCTTCAGAGAATTAAATAGAGAATTTTCTCCCCTTTCCAACGATGTATAATTTTCAGACAGTTACATAACAATTTTTTCATGAAAAAAGCCATTTTCCAAAACTATGTAAAATATTGTATTTTTTGAACTTTACTTTAAATATTTTTGGCCCTTCTTTTTTTTAATGACATCCGTATTTTTTCACAGTATTAAATAGAGAATTTTCTCCTCTTTCCAACGATGTATAATTTTCAAACATTTACATAACAATATTTTCATGAAAAAGGCCATTTTCCAAAACTATGTAAAATATTGTATTTTTTGAACTTTACTTTAAATATTTTTGGCCCTTCTTTTTTTTAATGACATCCGTATTTTTTCACAGTATTAAATAGAGAATTTTCTCCCCTTTCCAACGATGTATAATTTTCAAACATTTACATCACAATTTTTTCATGAAAAAAGCCATTTTCCAAAACTATGTAAAATATTGTATTTTTTGAACTTTACTTTAAATATTTTTGGCCCTTCTTTTTTTTAATGACATCCGTATTTTTTCACAGTATTAAATAGAGAATTTTCTCCTCTTTCCAACGATGTATAATTTTCAAACATTTACATCACAATTTTTTCATGAAAAAAGCCATTTTCCAAAACTATGTAAAATATTGTATTTTTTGAACTTTACTTTAAATATTTTTGGCCCTTCTTTTTTTTAATGACATCCGTATTTTTTCACAGTATTAAATAGAGAATTTTCTCCTCTTTCCAACGATGTATAATTTTCAAACATTTACATAACAATATTTTCATGAAAAAGGCCATTTTCCAAAACTATGTAAAATATTGTATTTTTTGAACTTTACTTTAAATATTTTTGGCCCTTCTTTTTTTTAATGACATCCGTATTTTTTCACAGTATTAAATAGAGAATTTTCTCCCCTTTCCAACGATGTATAATTTTCAGACAGTTACATAACAATTTTTTCATGAAAAAAGCCATTTTCCAAAACTATGTAAAATATTGTATTTTTTGAACTTTACTTTAAATATTTTTGGCCCTTCTTTTTTTTAATGACATCCGTATTTTTTCACAGTATTAAATAGAGAATTTTCTCCTCTTTCTAACGATGTATAATTTTCAAACATTTACATAACAATATTTTCATGAAAAAGGCCATTTTCCAAAACTATGTAAAATATTGTATTTTTTGAACTTTACTTTAAATATTTTTGGCCCTTCTTTTTTTTAATGACATCCGTATTTTTTCACAGTATTAAATAGAGAATTTTCTCCTCTTTCCAACGATGTATAATTTTCAAACATTTACATCACAATTTTTTCATGAAAAAAGCCATTTTCCAAAACTATGTAAAATATTGTATTTTTTGAACTTTACTTTAAATATTTTTGGCCCTTCTTTTTTTTAATGACATCCGTATTTTTTCACAGTATTAAATAGAGAATTTTCTCCTCTTTCCAACGATGTATAATTTTCAAACATTTACATAACAATATTTTCATGAAAAAGGCCATTTTCCAAAACTATGTAAAATATTGTATTTTTTGAACTTTACTTTAAATATTTTTGGCCCTTCTTTTTTTTAATGACATCCGTATTTTTTCACAGTATTAAATAGAGAATTTTCTCCTCTTTCCAACGATGTATAATTTTCAAACATTTACATCACAATTTTTTCATGAAAAAAGCCATTTTCCAAAACTATGTAAAATATTGTATTTTTTGAACTTTACTTTAAATATTTTTGGCCCTTTTTTTTTTTAATGACATCCGTATTTTTTCACAGTACTAAATAGAGAATTTTCTCCTCTTTCCAACGATGTATAATTTTCAAACATTTACATAACAATATTTTCATGAAAAAGGCCATTTTCCAAAACTATGTAAAATATTGTATTTTTTGAACTTTATTTTAAATATTTTTGGCCCTTCTTTTTTTAATGGGATCCGCATTTTCTTCACAGTATTAAATAGAGAATTTTCTCCTCTTTCCAACGATGTATAATTTTCAAACATTTACATAACAATATTTTCATGAAAAAGGCCATTTTCCAAAACTATGTAAAATATTGTATTTTTTGAACTTTACTTTAAATATTTTTGGCCCTTTTTTTTTTAATGACATCCGTATTTTTTCACAGTACTAAATAGAGAATTTTCTCCTCTTTCCAACGATGTATAATTTTCAAACATTTACATAACAATATTTTCATGAAAAAGGCCATTTTCCAAAACTATGTAAAATATTGTATTTTTTGAACTTTACTTTAAATATTTCTGGCCCTTCATTTTTAATAGGACCCTGTATATTCTTCACAGTGTTAAGTAGAGCAGTTTCTCCTCTTTCCAGCGATATAGCATTTTCAGGCACTTACTAACAGAGTTTTTCAAAGGAAACCTTAAAACTTTTTTGAATTTTATTTTAAATGTTTCTTGTCTTTTTTCCTATTCTGACACTGTTTTGGAAATTAGCGTAGAATTATCGACTTTTTCTGAGAACTTTCACTCTTCTGTGAGTGAATATTTAATTTCACTTCTTTCTGTAAATATTGGAGTCCTTCATGAAACGAGATATATGACACATTTTTATTGTCATATCGCCTTTAATTGCTTTAAATTGTCCTGACCTTCACACTTTGAATATTTAAACATTTTTTGCATCAATTTTTGCTAGCGCTCTTGCTGTTATATAAACGCAGTTGGAAATAAAACGATGGTTACGATATTCATTTAATGGAAATGTGAAAAGCATCGATAATTAAAGAGTGGGTGGATTCCGCACGCCAGAGGCGAACAATGATAATTGCTTTAAACATTTTCCGTAGTTGAATAATTTACAATCAATCGGAGATCATTAGGCGCGATACATAACAGTTCTTTATCGATAAAATTACTTATTAATTTAAAAATAAAAGTCTTAAAAAAATGATTCTTATTAATAGATCGATCCTTGGAAAAAATTGAAGTTTATTTTAAGCTTAAGTCGTGTCGTTATTACCATTATTAGTCTCTCGCTAATAATGCCACCGTAATTAACATTTATTAATTTTATTTATAGAATCGATTCGGGAAAAGGCCATTTCCGGTCGGGCTTTTGTAAATATTTAACCGGGAAGTAGAAAACTTTTCATAACGTGAACTCAGCAGACGAAAAACGACGAGATCTCCGACGTAAAGTCGAGACATCTTCAGAAAACAATGAATTTTTACGGCAATAACTTTACATTTACCCAACTCGTTGTAAACAGGTGAATAAATTCTAACGGGAACGGGGTTCAAAAAGGATGAATCGAGACTTCATCATCAAGGACTTCATCAAGGTGTACATTTCAGGGAATTGTATGAGTTCTCGCAAACTTTTCGATTTTTCCATTACTACGACGAGGATAAACTTTCAGGAATCGAATAAGAAAATCATTCATGCGTTGAATTTTCAGAATTTTCTCCCAATTCGAGATTTAAAAAATAAATATTTGAAAAGGTTGAAAGTTAATTAATGTTCAAACGTAAATATTTATTTCTGAATCACGAATAGGATTTAATAATTTATTTATATCTTGAAAAGGTATAATTTCCTCCCTGAAAATAACAGGGAATTATTTTATATGCGTCCCTGAAAACCTGAAATTTTAGAATTTCAAGTGAAATGAGTGAAATATTCAACAGGCGACGTTCTCTAAATGCATTTATGTTTGTTTAGATCTAAATATAGTACTCGAAACCAAAGTATAAGTACATCAAAAGAGAAACTTGATAAGGGTGTAAATTCGGAAGCTGAAGTAAATGTCGTTTACACACATACACAGAAATACGCGAATTCGCTGATTAATCAATTTTAATCACGCAATTGCTGTTTTCGTACTCTAATTGTAAACTGCGGCTAAAATCTTGTTAATTTAAATTATTCAAAGGCACTAACGACACAAGACTAACTTTAGGTCGAGGGGAATTACAGGATTTGTACACATTACCAATTCCTTTAGTTTATTCAGTTACGTCTTCTTCCTTAATAGTTAATTATGTCGTGTGAAAATTAAATAACGTGTAAAATAAATTGAAAAAACATGTGTCCAATACAGATTTGTAATTAATTATCGGATAAATATTAATTACGTTCAAAATTTAAAACTTGAGGAAAACATTGCAGAAGGTGTTTGGGTGTTTACCCTCTGCGTAGGTATTTTATATGGAAACTAAACTTTCCGTTTTCGTATTGGCATTTAAAAAGTAGCTTGCCATAAATTTAATCTTTAATACAAATATAGAACACTAATTAATTGATTGTAACGGTTTTAACGAGCATTTGTAAAATTTTCCATAATCCAATTTGATTTTGAATTTTTTTTAAATCCGACTCTGCAGATTAGTCTTTCTTCACAATTAGAGGTCCTATAGAACAAACTAAGGGCTACAATTTGGTGTATCTTCCAAAGCTTTAGGGCAATTGTAACGGTTTCTACCAATTTTTAAAGTTTTAACGAGAATTTTTAATTTTTTTTTCAAAACCACGAATTTTAAAAATTTCTTATGCCGGTCCTGCACATTAGATTTTCTTCATAATTACATGTCTGATAGAAGAACCTAAGGGTTACCATTTCGTTTACTTTAAAAACTCTAGGTCTTTTATAACGGTTGGAACGAATTTTTAAAAATTGTTTCCAAAATGGGATTTTATTTTTAAAAATTTCTATATTCAATTCTAAACATTGCCCTTTTTTCATATGTATGTGTTTGATAGAGAAAATCAAGGGCTATACTTTGGTGTATAATTCAAAGCTCTAGGGATCTTGTTGCGGCTTTCAGGAATTTTTAAAATTTAAACGAGCAGTTTAAAAATTTATTTCCAAAATACGGTTTTATTTTTAAAAATTTCTAATTCCCACCCTAAATATTGCCCTTTTTTCATATGTATGTTTTGATAGAGAAAATCAAGGGCTATAATTTGGTAAATAATTCAAAGCTCTAGGGATCTTGTTGCGGCTTTCAGGAATTTTTAAAATTTAAAGGAGCAGTTTAAAAATTTATTTCTAAAATACGGTTTTATTTTTAAAAATTTCTAATTCCCACCCTAAACATTGCCCTTTCTTCATATGTACGTGTTTGATAGAGAAAATCAAGGGCTATAATTTGGTGTATAATTCAAACCTCTAGGGATCTTCTTGCGGCTTTCAGGAATTTTTAAAATTTAAAGGAGCAGTTTAAAAATTTATTTCTAAAATACGGTTTTATTTTTAAAAATTTCTAATTCCCACCCTAAACATTGCCCTTTCTTCATATGTACGTGTTTGATAGAGAAAATCAAGGGCTATAATTTGGTGTATAATTCAAAGCTGTAGGGATCTTGTCGCGGCTTTCAGGAATTTTTAAAATTTAAAGGAGCAGTTTAAAAATTTATTTCCAAAATACGGTTTTATTTTTAAAAGTTTCGAAGTTTGTAATATTTTCAAAAATACATTTTAAAAGTTTCCAATGTCGACTCTGCAAGTTAGACTTTCTGCAAAATTAATTTTCTGATAGAAAAAACTAGGGGTTGTGGTGTATCCTTCAAAGTGCGATGGCTAGAAGTTGTTTACTCAAAGAAACTTTCCGTGGTATCAAAGTAATTTATAATTTAATTGTAAGTTAAAAAGGACTTGGTCCTTTGAGCACAAAAACTAAACATCAAAATGTGGCAACAATTATAATCAAAGGTTTTCGTGTCAAGATGCAAGTGTTGTGGTAACACGTAAACACATGCGGTTAATATTTGCTAGAGGGTGTTTTCCAGAAGCTTCTGATTACATAATGAAACGTGGGATGAGTTAGTTTAAATGTCAAGGATTGAAGGTCGTAAAATTAATTAAATCAGATTTTATGAGTTGCGAACTGATTCGAATTAACTGAATTTTGTACAAAAGGTATTTATATAAAAAAACCCTCGACGAACAAAAATAACTGAACATTGAAAAGCGCCTTTAGCTAAATATTACAAAAACATCTGGAATTTTTTCGGTTACATGAGCACGCAGATATCAAATCTGTTTTGTAATTGCAAATAAGGTTGGGAATTTAACGAAACCAACGTTCGGTAATAGCAAATCCGAGGAAGAGGGTTGAAAAAAAATTTCAATCAATCAAAGCTTCATCGGTTCAATCTCAAGTCTTCAAATGTGCTTAAGCAGACGATTTAGTAGCGCAATATGTTGAGTTATTTTATCGTTCCTTGCACTGCACGCTTTGGGGTGATTAAAGGGAAGACAAACAACCCGATGAACATGGTTGCCTTAAAATAACTCCCCATTTTCAGTTTATCGCCTGAAAATTTGTAGCGTTAAGACCGAGCGCTGTAATTAATATGCATACCAGAAGAAACCACCATTCGGTTTATAGAAAAGTCGATTGTAAAACTGCGAAGGAACAAAAAAAAGTCTTATATAGTAAAAAAGAATATGAACAAGGGATCTGAAAATGACGTTTTTATTGGAGCTTTAAAGGAAAACTTTCTGGAAAAGTTAAATTGAAGAGATTATTTAAGATCTACTGGTGTTTCATGATGGTTATGTAAAAGTAATTAAAAGTTCAGGAAGAAAGCTTCTTTGATCTTTTATGTACCATCAGGTAAATAAAAAAAAGGTAAATAAAAAAAAGAGACCTGACACATCACAACCCCTTACAGAGATGTGAGGGTATACACCAAAATATAACTCTTAGTTTATTCTATTCGACATTTAATTGTGAAGGAATGGTAATAGGCAGGGTCGGAATAAGGAAGCTTTGTAAAAATTACATATTCTCGTTAGGCCCAAAAAGGGTAGGTTGAAAGGAAACCCTTTTAGTGAAAACTAATAAACAAATTACTAATTAATATTTCGTATAGATACTGAAGCCTTTACCCAACATGATAATAAACTTCCCTTATAGAAATACAATATCGCAAAATTTTATTAGGGGTTAAACCCACACCAATTATTTTCTTGTCGGATACCACCCTAAACAATATGATTAACAGACCTTATTGTTACTAGACTGTTGCCCATGTTTCAAAATAACTTTCCAAAGTAAAGTTTGAGAAAATTGAATCACCGAAATGTCAACTTGATAAAAAGTTAAGGTTTTACTTCGCAGTTTCGGGAAACACGATCTTAATTAAAATTTATTTTGTCTTTTTCAAAAAAGGTTTTTTTGATTTAAAAAAAAATTATTTCTGTAACCCCCCCGTTAGGAATAAGGGGTTGAAAATATTTTCAATAGTTTTCTCATGGGGGATTTACTTTAAAATAACTTTTTCCCATTAATGTGAGACAAATACTTTCTGAGCTGGTACCCACCCTACTGACTCACCCCCTGTAAATTTATTTCGAAACCCAAATTTACTTGAAGCTATAATGTTCAATGTTCAATGCCACTGAAGCTATATTTAGTTATATAACTGTCTCCAAAACACACACACACTCTCTCCCTCTGTATTCCTGAAGCGCCTCCAGGTTCGTCCATGAATTAGCAATGAGTCCTGCGAGGAGCTGCAGAATCCCGAACAGCTTTCGGGATGTGAGAACGTTTATGTCACCTTCAATGACGTCACTTTGCGGGAATGTGATGTCACGGCCGTATTACAATAACGAAGACAAAGGTCCTTTTGTTTTATTTTCTACCTTACCCCCTAGAAACGTGACAAACTTACCTATGTCAAAGTTACGATCATAAGGGAAATTTTATTATCGCCATAAAAAAAAGTTGCCTACGTGAAAATGAAACCTATAACCCTGCGGAATTAGATTGAAAAGGAGAAAATGAAGCTTACGAAAAAAAACAGGCTTAACACCAACAGGGTCAGAACGAAAAAGTTCCAATTAGGGGTAAAACTCTGATTATTGACGTTTGTGATTTTAAAGGGTTTGTAAAGTGACATTCATATTGTGGTGGTGAAGTTCAGACGATTACTATCATGAATAGAATTTTCAAAGCCGATTCGAGAACTTCGACAGCTCATCGAAGTTGAACGCGACGTGATCGATTGGTAATCGATAACAGAGTGTAATAAATGAAAGGGGATTTACTCGATTCTTGAAACAACGAGAAATGGAGATTTTCCTACAAGAGAAATGTTTTGAACGGGTCGATAAAAAGAAATCTGTCGAGACTTAATATTGTGTGAACATTTTTTATTGCTCGATATTTCACGTCAATTATAGAAATTTCTAGTTCCAACCCTTTAAATTAATTGTTTTGCAAAATGATATGTCCGATACAAGACATTACGGGCTATAATTTGATGTACGTCCAAGGCCCTAGCAACGGTTTTACAAATTTTGAAAGTTTCAGGATCTTTTATAAAATTTCCAAAACATACAACTTGCCTTTAAAAATTTCTTATTCCGGCCCTACAAATCTTAATTTCCTCAACATTAGATATCTAATGGAAGAAACTAAGGGCCATACTTTGGTGTATCGTACAAGGCCCTAGGGCCCTTGTAACGGTTTTGACTAATTTTTAAAGTTTTAGGATATTTTGCAAAATTTCCTAAAAATACAACTTGCTTTTAAAAATTTCTTATTCCGGCCCTACAAACTATAATTTGCTCAACATTATATGTCTAATAGAAGAAACTAAGGGCTATAATTTGGTGTATCGTACAAGGCCCTAGGGCCCTTGTAACGGTTTTGACGAATTTTTAAAGTTTTAGGATTTTTTGCGAAATTTTCAAAAAATACAACTTACTTTTAAAAATTTCTTATTCCGGTCCTACACATTATAATTTCCTCAATATTAGGTGTCCAATAGAAGAAACTAAGGGCAATAATTTGGCGTACCGTACAAGGCCCTAGGGCTTTTGTAACGGTTTTGACAAATTTTTAAAGTTTTAGGAGCTTTTGTAACATTTCCAAAAAATACAACTTGCTTTTAAAAATTTCTTATTCCGGCCCTACAAATTATAATTTCCTCAATAGTAGATGTCTATTAGAAGAAACTAAGGGCTATAATTTGGTGTATCGTCCAAGGCCCTAGGGCCCTTGTAACGCTTTTGACGAATTTTTAAAGTTTTAGGATCTTTTGCGAAATTTCCAAAAAATACAACTTACTTTTAAAAATTTCTTATTCCGGCCCTACAAATTATAATTTCCTCAACATTAGATGTCTATTAGAAGATACTAAGGGCTATAATTTGGTGTATCGTCCAAGGCCCTAGGGCCTTTGTAACGGTTCTGACGAATTTTTAAAGTTTTGGAAGCTTTTGCAAATTTTCAAAAATTACAACTTCGTTTTAAAAATTTCTTATTCCGGCCCTACAAATTATAATTTCCTCAACATTACATGTCTAATAGAAGAAACTAAGGGCTATAATTTGGTGTACCGTACAATGCCCTAGGACTTTTGTAACGGTTTTGACAATTTTTTTAAGTTTTAAGAGCTTTTGTAAAATTTTCAAAAAACACAATTTGCTTTTAAAAATATCTTATTCCGGCCCTACAAATCATAATTTCCTCAATATTAGGTGTCAATAGAAGAAACTAAGGGTTATAATTTGGCGTATCGTACAAGGCCCTAGGGCTTTTGTAACGGTTTTGACGAATTTTTAAAATTTTAGAAATCTTTTGCGAAATTTCCAAAAAATGCAACTTGCTTTTAAAAAAATCCTTATTCCGGCCCTACAAATTATAATTTCCTCAACATTACATGTCTAATAGAAGAAACTAAGGGCTATAATTTGGTGTATCGTCCAAGGCCCTAGGGCCTTTGTAACAGTTTTTATAAATTTTTAAAGTTTTAAGAGCTTTCCCAAAATTACAATTTGATTTTTAAAAATTTCTTATTACGACCCTGCACATTATCTTTTCTCTACAATTAAATGTCTAATAATGAAAATGTTGATAATTTATAAAATGGGAAAAATATAAACAAATTTTTTCTCGTAATTAAAGTTGACCTCATTTTCAACCCTTAAAAGCGAAGTAGGATAAAATAAGTTTTATTTTCAACCATATATGTAATGACAGCATTTCTGACATTTTTGTAGGTTGGAAACTTGACGTTTACTAACTGTCGCCGTCCAGCCAGGTGGAAAGTGATCACTTTCCACCTGGCGGGCGGCAAAGTAAAAATATCAAAATTGTAGTATTTTCATTTTATTATTCGAAACATATAGGAAAAACTAATGAAACTAATTAGTAGTATTCAAATTAATTGTAACATTGGAGTTATTATAAGTAGCAATAGAAATATTTAATATTTATATGCTTAATTTTATGTTTCACTGAGAGAAACGTCAGTGCAGCATAATCAAGCAGGTCGTTACAGTTATACAGGAGTATGCTTTTGTCAATATGTCGTTTTTTTTTTCAAAATATTAATATTTTTTATTGTTATTCCCGTCTGTTTTAGATGGTTGAAAATAAAATAGTATACAAACCACGGTGGAAAGTTTCATTTCTATCTGGAGCATTAGCTGACCTCGGCACTTCGTGCCTTGGTCAGCTATCTTAGCTCTCGATAGAAATGAAACTCTTTCCACCTGGGTATGTAATATACTATTACGTTACATAGTCGCAGTAAAAAAAAAACAATAAAGACTTCTCCAAAAGAACTATAAATGACGTCAGAATGTCATTCAATAAAACCAGGGAGTAGTTTTTTCCCCTCATTACTCCTTTCTATATATTTTATAACGTTTTTTTCCCACACGCGCATTACCCATAAAAATAAATTCACTTTTGAAATAATAATCTTCAGATATTTACACGACCAAGCTAAAACCTCGTCCAAATATTAAATCGAATATAGTGACGATGATGGATATCGACAAGTTCGACATGAGTAAAATTACCCTCCTTAAATGTCATACATTTGACGTATCCGATCGAACTTTACCTCTTAAAGGTAATAAAGAATTAAGATTTAATTAAATGACAAATTGATCCAGAACCGTATCTATTTATAATACCTCAAGGGAAATCAGAAGTGTACCTAAACAGGTCGTCACGCATTTTTGACGTCATCTTAAAGATAAAAAAAAGAATCGGGGTGTTCAAAAAAGGGCAACAAGGATAGTTGAAGCAGTTCTAATGGTGTGTTTTGCTTGTAAATATTTTAAGAGAGCGGTGTCGATGAGAGGATGCGGCGACGGCGGCGTCGAAGAGAAGAGCGCGCGATGGCTCATCGGTGGCTATTTGTGAATGGGGATGTAAATGTGCACAGTGTTGCTATTATTGTGAGATGCGCATTGATGTGGTATTGATCGTGCGTGGGCGCTCACCTCGCGGGCGCCGCTGACGTAAGACCAGTCCTTCGCCAAACATCACGACGACCCCAACATCTCAGGGGGTTGCACCCTCTTAACCACTCAACCACCACATTCGGTCCAGGAAGTAACCCAAACCTTCGAAAAACAAACGCAGCGGAAAATCTCTCACCAAGGGCGCAATATTTTTTAAGGCGCCAAACTTTAATTCCTACCGTAACAATAAATTCCGAAAAAATTTATAATACGGCCCTGGTAATAATTTTACTTATGAAACCATCTAATGTTGCGTCTTGACATGAAACATTTTTCTTTTTATTTATTTCTGAAAGTTAGAGGGTCAGGGTTATCGCAATTTACAGCTCTCGCAAGTTTTCCGGGCTCTTTCCGGTTTTGCCCCAAGGGACACAACCTGGAAAATACTGAATATTGAGATTTTCATTGTTGTTTTAAATCATGATTTCTTAAATAGGGTTTAATAAAAAAAAAAGATTTTATAATTTTTTATTTGTTTTTTTTGTAAGAAGTGCGGGTGGAATTATTTTATTTACAGTTTCTTCAAGTTTTGTTCGAAAGATTAAAATAATATAAGAATAGTTTAGGGTGCTTTACATCAAAACAAGATGCTTTAGAGAATAAATTCCATATAAGTAATCAGTACAGTAGACTCGGTATACATACGTCTCACCTGGGAAGCTTCAGAACAACAGATTATTTTTTTTTTGAATAATCAACAGGTAGCTCACAATACGCGGCTCAGAGAAGGTTTATAAAAATTAAAACTAAAAATAAGAAAATAGAACTGAGTGCTAGAGACTAAATTATGGTTCACCCTGTACTAGGAACTGGGTGATGTCTAACCTGACAAATATTTATAAAAAAAGTAAATGAAAAAAATATATATATTTGAAGTGTTTCAGTAAAAGGAAAAAAAATGCATTTGTGTGTATAAGGATGTGACAAGGAAGTTATTTTAGCGTAGGCACAAAATACTTCCGCCCTCTTCCAAAAGAAACCCTAAATTCGATAATATTTTACAATTCTATCAGAATCACCCCTTATTTCTTTTGAATCTATTGTTGCGGAATTTTATTACCATCGTCTAGACATTGTATATTAAACTTAACTTCTGTAGACGAGAGGAAATAGTAGTTATTTACGTCACGAAACTGACACTTTACAAGAGGGTTTATCGAAGCCTCCGAATCCCATGATGCATGTATTTCGTATTTTTTCTGGAAGCTCTTTAATTAATAAAAAACTTTTAAGTCATTCTTCAAAATTTCGACTGACAGGGAAGAAAGATAAAATAAATAAATTGAGTATGAAAACTTTCTAATTTAATTTAATAAATCCGCGATTTAACGTAAGGTTTATAAAAATTTTAAAAAGTGTGTAGCAATCAGGATTTGGTCCAAAAAAGCGTGCCAGGCTCAATCCTGACCAAACGCACCACTACTGAGAACTTTCAACTTGCAGCTATTAAAACTTTTGAATTAATTTTCTATTTTCCATGAGAACTTATTACAGAAAGTATAAATTACAATTATTTATTAAACTCTCCTTTAATAGAAACGTTTCCTGAATGTATATTTTAGTAGAAGGGTTGAGTTTACCCCACGTGTATTTTGTTTAGAGCAAGGAAACAGAAAACAACAAGAAAATAATTAAACCCCGAATGAAAATTCCGTAATTAGGAGTGAAAAAAGTATGACACGTGCAGGTCGTTGAGACTTTTCGAACAAACAGCTGTTTTACAAATTGAATGTTTTATTTTAAAGTAAATTCGATACACTTTCAGAACTTTAGGGATATACATGTTAAATTACCAGACATTAATTTACAACCTAACACTTAACACGAATTGTAGTTGGTGAACTCTTGCTTCTTAGTTTAATTGAGACTTCATTATCGTGAGTGACTTAATTTGCATGTTCTTAATACATAAAGTGAGTTGCAGCAAATATAAACTACAATGTCAAATGTGGGGGCTTTGATGTGTTCTCACAGATTTTAATTAGTAACATCTGAAAACATTTTTTCTGCAAGTGGCACGAAAAGTGATAAGTTTTTAAAGTTTTAGGATCTTTTGTAAAATTTCCAAAAAATACAGTTTGATGTTTAAAAATTTCTAATTCCGGCCCTGCAAATCATAATTTCCTCAATATTAGATGTCTAATAGAAGAAACTACAGGCTATAATTTGGTGCATCATACAAGGCCCTAGGGTCCATGTAACGGTTTTGACGATTTTTTAAAGTTTTAGGAGCTTTTGTAAAATTTCCAAAAAATACAACTTGCTTTTAAAAATTGCTTATTCCGGCCCTACAAATTATAATTTCCTCAACATTAGATGTCTAATAGAAGAAACCAAGGGCTATAATTTTGTGTATCGTACAAGGCCCTAGGGGCCTTGTAACGGTTTTGACGAATTTTTAAAGTTTTAGGATCTTTTGCGAAATTTCCAAAAAATACAACTTGTTTTTAAAAATTTCTTATTCCGGCCCTACAAATTATAATTTCCTCAACATTAGATGTCTAATAGAAGAAACTAAGGGCTATAATTTAGTGTATCGTACAAGGTCCTAGGGGCCTTGTAACGGTTTTGACGAATTTTTAAAGTTTTAGGATCTTTTGAGAAATTTACAAAAAATACAACTTGCTTTTAAAAATTCCTTATTCCGGCCCTACAAATTATAATTTGCTCAACATTAGATGTCTAATAGAAGAAACCAAGGGCTATAATTTTGTGTATCGTACAAGGCCCTAGGGGCCTTGTAACGGTTTTGACGAATTTTTAAAGTTTTAGGATCTTTTGCGAAATTTCCAAAAAATACAACTTGTTTTTAAAAATTTCTTATTCCGGCCCTACAAATTATAATTTCCTCAACATTAGATGTCTAATAGAAGAAACTAAGGGCTATAATTTAGTGTATCGTACAAGGCCCTAGGGCCCTTGTAACGGTTTTGACGAATTTTTAAAGTTTTAGGATCTTTTGCGAAATTTCCAAAAAATACAACTTGATTTTAAAAATTTCTTATTCCGGCCCTACAAATTATAATTTCCTCAACATTAGAAGTGTAATAGAAGATACTAAGGGCTATAATTTGGTGTATCGTGCAAGGCCCTAGGGGCTATGTAACGGTTTTGACGAATTTTTAAAGTTTTAGGAGCTTTCCCAAAATTATAATTTGATTTTTAAAAATTTCTTATTACGACCCTGTACATTATCTTCTCTCCACAATTAAATGTCTAATAGTGAGAATGTTGATAATTTATAAAATTGTAAAAATATAAACAAATTTTTTTCTCGTAATTAAAGTTGAAAATGTGGGGGCTTTGATGTGTTCTCAGAGATTTTAATTAACATCTGAAAACATTTTTTCTGCAAGCGGCACGAAAAGTGATGGATTACAGATTGCTTAGATTTGGAAATGAGACTTAAATTTATTTTTTACAGGGATAAATAAATTGAGAAGGAATATTTGGTAATTTCCAAAAAACGGATTAAATTAAAAATCTTGCTGTAAATATTTTACAGTTAACCCTAAATATAAAAATTATGGAAAATATTATAAAAATAACCATAATTTACTTAATAACTTCCGGTGTTAGATTTTTTTTAATTTTTGTATAAACACGAAGGGACTAAATTTGTAAAAAAAATTATAATTAGATCTAGTGCCCTTGAAACAGCTTCAACGCACTTTAATCAGGCAAGAACAACACGTAACCGTTTGCTTGGTAATTAAAATAACATTCAGGTTAATCAAACTTGATTTATAATTTATGCAGGCTAAGCTAAATTATCTTCTTGATTATGTAATTAGTAAAGTTAGTCTATTTACATGATGTCCTTATTCTAACATAATTACATTTAAAACTAAATAAGAATATTTTTTTCATTAAATTTTATTATTACCCAAAAAGAACAAATCTGAAACTTTCGTGCCGGTTAAGCAACACGAAAGTAACTGATTACATATTGTTTAGGTGTAATTGTAAGTAATTGCAATAAAACGTTTTTGCAGTGACGGGATTGAGATAGCACGCCTTTTTCGACGGGGGGTCAAATCCGGATTGCTACTAACTTTTTTTTTAAACGTAAAAGGGCGCATTTATGTAACTAAATTAAGTTTTCATATTCAATTTATTTATTTATCTTATCATTGTCAATCGAAATTACTAATATTAATTACTGTCGATAAAAAAGTGTCTTTACAAGATTTCAAAACTAACCCCTTGCCCCTTAATTTATTTTCGGTAACAGGGAGGTTTGTTTCCCTTTCCTCCCTATACTATAATAAAATTTAAAAAATCAAGGGTTGTTTACCTAAGCGCTAGAAATCTATAGGTCAGAAAAGTCTGAACACGCGATCAGTTTATAAAGGAAATGCTGCAGAGTTGGAAAAAGCTCTGCTAAAAATATAACAGACGATAATCTCATCACATTCACATCACCGTTTTCCTTCTTCGTTCCAATCTTTTTCTTTAACATTCCTTCATAAAAAAAAGACGAACATTACAACGCACAACTCGTACTTGATGTTAAACAACACAGAAAAAGGATGATTACAAAGCATGAATATTTTAAGCTTAAGTGTGCTTTACGGCTGCAGAATTATTATTACATCCCCCTTTTTGGTCTGCGTTTCGTATTGTGTTTGCTTGACATTCCAACCCCTAATAAATTATTCCTTCGTGTCGAATTCCTTATCGTTCTCTTTATTGGAACCATATTTTTCTAGTTAACCAATGATTTATCATTCTTTCACGATCTTTTACAAATATTTGGAATTGTTTATGATAACATGCTCGATTATGTTTTTATTACACTGTTACAATTTCCTATATATACAGGATGTTTCCGAAATAAATAGCACCTTTAATATTTCCTAGATTTCAGAATAAATTTGTTGACTCAAAATTAAACAGAGGTCAGCGTATCGTATTTGGTTTGATTAGAAAAGTTTTCTAAAGTTTGCCTACAGAACAGAAAAAGGGGCGTGGCTACGAATTTAATGCCTCCTAGTCGAGATCCCTATATTATTTTACCTCGGAGGAACTATTTTCCAAAAAAAAATATTTTCAATTCTTTCAGGATATTTCAGAAATGGCTACAAATATCCGTATCCTCCTACTTAGGACACCCTTAGGCGCTATCTCTCTTATTTTTCCTCACCTCCTCACTCTTCTAGAACACATTGTATACGATTATAAATCCTTTGTAGCTACTTAGAATCACTGTCACAGCTACCCTGATTAGATTTTGTGCTTTGTAGCCGTCCTCTAACCACATTCGCACGCACTCACACGCACGTGTACGTCAGACTCTCATAAACACTATTAGTTAAGCAATCAGAAAGTGGTGGTTTGTCAGATAATCTAAATAGCGTAAGATCCCATTAACACACCGAGACACTTGGCAAAATTAACTTCTCGTCTCATCTCAGAGCCTGAAACGTTTGTCAAGTGCGTCTGTACTGGATAAAGTCCCTCTCAGAGGTCAGTTGGAGTTTAATATCTTTCTAGAAAGACTTCTCCTCCTCCCTCAGACAACCCTTGACCCAATATTTGCTGACGTTTGACTTCCTGCGGGTTGCGCTGCCACCCCAATAAATTTAACGATTGTGCCGAATCATTTCGTTAACTTAATTTTAGCAATGTTAAAAAAAAGGTTCGGGGCGAAACAGAGGCGCCTCGGAAGGGTGCAAAAATTTTGTTCTATATTTAAATAAAAAGTTCCTTCGATCTCTTCGGAATGGAAACCCTGTCTGCTATTGCAGACGTAAATCAATCTGCAGATGCATGAGATTTCTGTCAACTGCTCAACTTGGTTTCCCCCTCCCTTATTATTTTTAATGTGGAAGAGACGAAGAGTTTAATCTTTCAGGGTTTGAGCAACCCCTTAATTTTTTGTTGATTTAAGTGTTCGTCCTTGGCTCTCCGAGTCTTACAACAATGGCGTGTGCGAGGGAATTTAATGGAGTTACCTGTTGTCAGGTGGGGAACCATTGTAGAGAAATGGGGGGCGGAAATGAGTAAATGATAGCGCGCTACGGCACCGGAAATGAAAACGCCTTACACGGAAGACAGTAAACTTTGTTACACGATCCGTTTAACCTGCAAAACCGCTTGCAAATTTGTCTCAATTTACGTTAAAACATGAAAAAGAGCAAAAAATATCCTGAAACCAGTGACAATTTGGCACATGTTAAGGACGCCCAAGACAAAGTAGAATTAATCACTCTCACCCTTTTGTATTCAGGATGTTAGGGTCGCAAGTTTAATTTCCTTGCCAACAAAGCTCTCTACACTCGCTACAAGAAGCTTTACGCATTGTTTCAACCCTCCTATCAAGACTTTTCTTATAATACTACTCAATGTTTTATCGCGTTTTGCTAAACATTGTCTTCCTCTTCAATTCATTCTATGCTTGACAACAACCCCAAAAATTATTTTCTTAATGTATTCACACCTCATTTTGGGAGAAATAACGAAATAAGAGGTCTCCTGTCCTGATAACAATTATTTCCTTTAGAACCAAAAACAACCCCCACAACAAATGATAAGAAACTTTTACAAAATCTATTGTTAATTTAAAATTTAAATCCTCTTTTAGGGTTGTTTACCTTTACACAACACAATTACGCTAGTGTATTCTTTTTTCTTTTCGAGGATACCACAGTAACCCAATGTTAAGCCCTTAGGGTCTAAGTGTTATTAAAATTCTGTTTAATGTTTAAATATTAATTTTAGGTAGGCGTATGATTTTCCCTGAGCGCTTATTAAACTTCATAAAACGCAATATGTGTGATAATACATAAAATATGAACATCACGCAAGAGAATATCAAAACAAGGCACAAAGTAATCCCTACATTATCAAAATCAAAAGCTATTTTATGCGCTTCCCTCTTTGAAATGCCTAAAGAGTAAATAAAGAGAAAATGAAGGAGAAGAAGGTAAACAGAATTTCATTTTCCTTGTTATTATTTGTTTGCTAAACATTTCTGTTTTGTCTCTTAAAAATTTTTTTCTTACTTTGAGCCTCGGATGATCCGCGACCACGGTCTCCGTATATAGAAAATGTGTCTTCTTTGAAATTGTGTGCCGAGTTGAGGCGTAGGACGTTTCCAATCTTGGGGCGAAAAAAATATAATCTCGCTTACAATATCGGACGTAAATATATGTTTTGAGAAAACCGATTTGCAAGTGAATTTGTTTTTAGTTTCCCCAGCTCGTTTGAACTCGACGATGTGATTTTGTGACGTATTTCTGTGACGAGAAATTTTGCTCAATTTTTATGACATTGTTTTTTGGGCAAAAAAATTTCCTTGGAAAAACAGTTTCATTGCAAAAAACATTTTGTATAATTTTGAAACAACCCAAATCTCAGAAAAAAAATTTTTTTGATGATAAGGTAGTGAAAGGTAGCAGGGTGGAAGGGAAGATACAAAGTTAAGGGTAAGATTTTCGTAAGAAGCATATATTTGTGCTACTTTTCTTTTATTTAACCGATTTCGTATCTCTTAAGGTAACCGAAATCTCCGCATCGTTTTATCTCGAACGAAATATTTTCGAAAAAGACAAATTTCAATTCTTTCAGGATATTTCAGAAATGCTTGCAGGTATTCCAAAAGTCAATGAATTTTAGTAAGGGGCATACTTTTGTGCAACTGTTCTTTAATTTAACCGACTTTGTATCTCTTAAGGTAACCGAGATCCCCGTATCATTTTATTTCGGAACGAACTATTTTCGAAAAAGACAAATTTCAGTTCTTCCACTATATTTCAGGACTGCTTGCAGGTATCCTGAAAATCAATGAATTTTACTAAGGGGCATACTTTTGCGCAACTTTTCTTAAATTTAACCGACTTTGTATCTCTTAAGGTAACCGAAATCCCCGTATCATTTTATCTCGGAACGAACTATTTTCGAAAAAGTTAAATTTCAGTTCTTCCGGGATATTTCAGGAGTGTTCGCAGGTATCCTGAAAATCAATGAATTTTAGTAAGCGGCATACTTTTGTGCAACTTTTCCTTAATTTAACCGACTTTGTATCTCTTAAGGTAACCGAGATCTCCGTATCATTTTATCTCGGAACGAACTATTTTCGAAAAAGACAAATTTCAGTTCTTCCACTATATTTCAGGACTGCTTGCAGGTATCCTGAAAATCAATGAATTTTACTAAGGGGCATACTTTTGCGCAACTTTTCTTAAATTTAACCGACTTTGTATCTCTTAAGGTAACCGAGATCCCCGTATCATTTTATTTCGGAACGAACTATTTTCGAAAAAAACAAATTTCAGTTCTTCCACCATATTTCAGGAGCGCTTGCAGGTATCCTGAAAATCAATGAATTTTAGTAAGGGGGATAATTTTGCACAACTTTTCTTTAATTTAACCGACTTCGTATCTCTTAAGGTAACCGAAATCTCCGCATCGTTTTATCTCGGAACGAACTATTTTCGAAAAAGTTAAATTTCAGTTTTTTCAGGATATTTCAGAAATGCTTGCAGGTATCCCGAAAGTCAATAAATTTTAGTAAGGGGCATCCTTTTGCGCAACTTTTCTCTAATTTAACCGACCTCGTATGACCATCCCTATATACAAGATCTTATCTCAGGCACCTTCTATAGTTTTCTCCCCCCTCGACATTTCTCTCTGCCTTACCCAGTTTTTCTTCTATGATTATAAATCCTTTGTAACGTAAAGGTAGCAGAGCTATTAAACAACCCAAACGGCCTTTAAATAATTTATTTTCACCCACTTCTTGCAAATTCGACAACTTCTGACATCTTGAAAATTGTTTCTTCTGTTTGTGACAATCCACAAAAAATTTTAGACGTGTTAAAAGCAATTTTAGGTCATCAGGTATATAAATCATCGTAAAAATACAAAAAACTAAATTGGTTGAACCAGGAAAAGCCTGATGTTTCTGTTTTTTTGCAGATAAGCATTCTTTTACCGGTCTTTTATTAGAAAAAAATATTGATATGAAGCCATAAAGAAAACTTCCAACGTAAAATTCATTTTGACAGAAAGCAACGTCCCCATTTATTTCCGAGTCGACACTAAATTTCCATACTTTTCGAATCCGAATTCGATGAATGCCAAAACTTGTCAGAGAGAACGTTGATTTCAATCGCTCAACCGTCCAACCCTCTTCGTTCCAGGAAGTCGCCCAGATTTCGGGCTCCGGTAGCGAGAGAATGCGAGGCAACGAACGACACACACATATAACAAGAAAGGGTCATCCTGAGACATGCAGGTGCAGTTCAGTATCTAAACGATCAATACGAGTGTGGGGGTGGTGGTACTGGCGGGCCCGGCTGGCGACACAGACCCGAGACTCATCCCCATTACCGCAACTACATTAATCCCATCAAATCTGCAATTTGCACTTCCCAATAGATCCTGGGACTTAACATTGAGCTATTGTGGTCTATTCGGGTTGTCTCACAGAAAATAGATTTAACAAGATACACAAGCTTAATTGTGCATAAACTACCCTTAATGAGGATTTAGATTTTAGATTGACATTGGATTTTGTATCATACTCGTTTAACCAAAGTGTCTTCCATGAACATTCTGTAAATCCAATTTCTATATCTGATTGTTTAAAAAATTCACCCTTAACATTTTTTTTTGTTTTTGAAATAATTGACACCTTTTTTCCGATAACAAATTTATCATCTTCTACCTTGCATTATACATTTGTATTCGTCGTTGTGAAAAATATAAGCACGAAGCTGACGAAAATGGACAGAAAAAGACTTGAATTTTTTTTTGTCGTGATTTATGTAAAAACATTATTTCTAAGACGTTGGCATCAAATAAAAAATGAACCCGGGAAATGTAAAAAGAATTGGACTTTATTTTCTAAATAATAAATATTTCAGTAGCTATGTTTAATGTCCGAGGCGTAGCCGAGTCAAATAAATTACTCAAGGGTACGAAATTTTCTTGACGATACTGTTAACATTTTTAAATTTAAATCAAAGCAAATAATAATATTGCACCTTAGATCGTGTTCTAATAATACTAACAAGAACAAAGTGCTCTCATTAGTGCTCGTAATGTGCCTTTCGTGTATTAAAACGAAGACACGTGGGGGAAAAGAGGTGGAGTTGTTCAGAACAATAAATTTAGGTTTCCCACATTGCATGTAAACTGTTGAAGTGAATTCAACAAGTTCATTAACGCTTTAACCCTTTATAATTGCCAATTACTATATGTCACTACCTGCTGTTGCTGATTACATCAAAGCTACCACTTTTTTTTATAAACTGTCGCTTTACACAAAAATTAATTTAAAATTTAAAAATACAAGCTTGAAATATTTTAAGCAATGAAATAAATAGGGGATGATATTAATAATAATTAAGTAAAGTGGTCGAAAGCTACAGGTTGCTATTTGATATATCTCTTTGTGAAAATTAAACCGCAGTGGGATTTCCATTTATATTACCATTTCGTGATGAAATGGACAAAAAAAAGCCTAAACATAGTTATGTAATCATGTAACGTGCTTAATTAGCCTCAGATAAAACTATACACGGAGACACACACATACACAGACAGAGCCTTTGTGGGCTCACGATTTAATTAATGAACTCTGTTAATCAATATTGGTATAGCGTCACAGCGATAAAGTACAAACACACACAATATAGGTAGGTGGATGTACAAGCTCTAATTTACACGGATAAATCCAATAAACGGATCTGATTATTACTGGTAATTTTTTTCCAAACTATTGTACTTTTAGGAAAACAAAATTAATCCTATCAGAAGGATAGTTTAATCGGACAACCCTACAATGCAAATTCCAGCCTTCTGAAAGCTCAATACGCGGGTCTCAACTTGGTTTTCTTGGGGCACATCGCCAGAACAACCCTACGACCACAACGTCCACCCCTCAGATGATATACCATCTGAACCGGGTGCACAAAGTTGCTTAGGCCCACAATGTCGACTCTAAATACGTTTAGAAAGCCTCCTAGGCCTAGAACATGTCCCACGCCGGCTTGATATAATACTGACCGCTTCACAAAAAGGTCTAGGACCACAATTAGGCTCTAAATAACGCGAGGCTTTCAGAAGACGCCTAGAATCATAAAATGGACCAGTTAGGCTCGATATGACATCAATCGCGTCCACAAACTCGCCTAGGTCCACAAATTCGACCATTCAAGCTTGACATAAGGCCGACCGCGTCAAAAAATTCCCTAGGTCCACTATGTTGACCACTCAAACTCGATATAACCATGGACTGGACTGACAAAGCCTTCCAGAAGTGCAACGTGGACTGCTCGGGCTCGAAATAAAATCTATCGCGTCTAGAAGGTCCTAGGGTCACAAATTCGACCACTACTGACCTCGACCGTGCCAATAAAGTCGAAGATCGTGTCCACATTATCGACGAGGTTAGTCGACAAAATTCGGTCCACGTTGTAGTTCTTCAAAATAAAAAATCGACATTGTGTCCTACTTCGATTGCGAGGTTCCAGTTTCTATTTTTTTTTTTTTTTAATCTACTAATCCTAATCCCAGCTTCCTAGGATTTAACAGGCCCTTTAACTTCTTCTAGGTACTATTTTTAAAAATATTACTCTTCTAGTTTTTCGAATACCATTAAACTGTGGGGTGGGGGATATTGCGTGTAATGTAAAAATCCATTCGATTTGCTGTTTAAAAATTTATAAAATCCTGTCACGATATTAAAAGGTAATTCTTTCTGTTTATATTTGCATTGGCGACAGCGTTTACACATTTTCAGGAAAATATGACAGGAAATGAGATTGTTTCGAGTCATTTCGAATATTACGCGGAATATTTCGACTGTTGTTGGATAATATCTGCAGTTTATAGCATGAATGAGTTTGAATAGAAAATCTGGCTTTTGCCCTTTTTTTGTGTATCCGCTAAGGGGTGAGGGCAACTTCTACGGATTGTATAATATCTCTCAAACTAAGTTACAAACACCCACGGACAGGACAGGTTCAAAAAAACACATTCCCAGTCTTAAATTTTAATTTACGACGTTTTGCAGTTCGGTTTAACAGTCCGACCACTCTACCGCCGCGTTACACCGGTCCTCTGACCCCTCCTTTCTATTTTTATAAATCATATTCGATTCCTAAACTGTTTTCTTCAAATAATGTATAACAAAAGCTTTTTTACGTGTCTTTTTAAGTATCGGCGTATGTCTGTCAATCAGTATCAATAATAAAAGAGTAGACACACGTACATATTTTTGTTGTGACTTAATAACATACATCGGTTTGAAAATGACCATAACAAAAACTTACGCACATTGATAAAAATTTTCTTGTTATATTTTTAGAAGTGGCTACATGGTAGCCAGCATGAAGTAATATCGATTACACCGCATTGGTCATCCTGCAAGAGCTCCATCAAATAATTATGTAACGTTCGACGCTTGAAATAGAAACCGACGCTAATTATTGTGTTGGGTCCGATCAAAATAATTATTTGTAGATTACGAATATTACCTTATCTAAGAAACTTGATTATTCACGAAATAATTTTAAATAAAACAAATTCTTACATAATTTTAGTTTGTCAAAAAAAATTTTCGTAGACCGACGCGTTTCGTCAAATTTCGCCCTGAAGATGGACTTTTTCGAAACTTTGCTACCTTAACGAAATTGTAGAGCTGGAAATTTGCTATTTTTATCCAGGTGGTGCGGAAAATGGTAGGACGCTCCGTAATCCCTCCCCAAACCGGTAAAGTAGGGGCATTTTTTGATAATCGAATTCGGCTGTCGCCTCGCTTTCGAAATCGTCCTCTCGCTATTCGAATGTCGAGAACGTTTCTTTGGCCGTCTTTAAAAAAAAGCCGGACCCTTTAGGTTCACCCGTCGTTCCTCCATTGCCGTCCGACCTTTGGTTCTCGTTTCACCAGTGGCGTTCGTGAAGCGGCCCCCGCCTTGTCATGGATACTCCAATCTGACCGGGCTCCAACTCCTTGGCTTCAGCTCAGCTGAAGCCGTTTCAGGAACCTAACGCTAAGGCAAAAATTAAGTCTCGGCCTTATCAGAACTGAAACTGTTTCAGTTGTTGCCTAAACGCCTTTACGGATCCAACTTATCGTCTTCGACGTGGCTGAAACTATTTCAGGAACCCAATAGCAGCACTGAAATTGTTTCAGATGCCTAAATGCATTTCCAGAACCAACTCTTCGTTTTCAGCTAAGCTGAAGCCGTTTTAGGAACCTAACGCTAAGGCAAAAATTAAGTCTCGGCCTTATCAGAACTGAAACTGTTTCAGTTGTTGCCTAAACGCCTTTACGGATCCAACTTATCGTCTTCGACGTGGCTGAAACTATTTCAGGAACCCAATAGCAGCACTGAAATTGTTTCAGATGCCTAAATGCATTTCCAGAACCAACTCTTCGTTTTCAGCTAAGCTGAAGCCGTTTTAGGAACCTAACGCTAAGGTAAAAATTAAGTCTCGGCTTTATCAGGACTGAAACTGTTTCAGTTGTTGCCTAAACGGCAAACGCCTTTACGGATTCAACTTATTGTCTTCAGCGAGGCTGAAATTATTTCAGTTGTAGTTTCAGAAGTTTGAATGTGTTTCTCGCACCAATTTCTCGTCTTCAACGGGATTGAAATTATTTCAGGAACGTACAAATTTCTGATCTTCATCATCGCTGAAACTGTTTCAGAAGCCCAAACTGAAACGGTTTCAGTTGCAATTTTAAAGTTTAAATGCGTTTCTAGGATCAACGATTGGTATTCAGCGGATCTGAAATTATTTCAGGAGCCTAACCGCATTTCAGGAATTAAATTCGCGATCTTGGCTGGTTTGAAACTATTTCAGTTGCAGTTGTACAAACTCAAACGCGTTTTAGGAACAAATATCTGATCTTCGTGGTTGCTGAAACTATTTCAGAACCCCAAACGCGTTTTTATAATAGTAAGGGATTTTATAATTCCGTATTCTTACCAAAAATATTATATTCTGACGTTTAAGACAGGCTTTATTTCATAAAATCTTAATGAGGTATCTTCCAAAGAAAACTTTGCGGTTATTAAAAACCAAGCTAATTTTTAATGAGATCCTGCGTGACGACAGGAGGTCCGTGACGTCATTTTCATAAATATTCACCAATAATTAAGAAGTAAAGATGGTTTAATTTTTTTTTACTGTAGTGGGTAATATTATAGAAAAGGTTTTCATTCATGCATGAATTAAGGTAAAAAAATTAGGAAAAGCATCAAGTGGGTACAGGAATATGAATGAAAGATAACAAGAGTTTGATAAGGTACCGCCATAAAGTGTCACAGCTCTATCCCTAACACTTCCCCTCTTAAATAATTAATGCCATTAAAATTGATAATGTGTAGTGTCCTAAATGGATGATGCTTGAATATGGTGTGCGTGTAAAGTGTGTACCTACGAGCTTCTAAAGGTTGCCGCCCTTGAACCCCCATAAACCACAAATTAACGTAACGAGTTGTACTGTTCTTTCCTTTTGTAGTTCCCCGTTCGCTGTTTGCTCTGATTTTGATTGATTGAAGTGAACTCTTGTCACATTTAATTCAGTCTATCGATTCGTGACGCTTTTAATACCTACCCCCCTATTATTATTTATTTTCGAGATATCAAAACATTTGTAACTTTCGAGACATTATTTACGACCTTTGCATAACTCACTAACTCGTTTTGGTTTGTTTCGGTTTTAATGCATACGAACCGGAAAACCTTTTACATTATTCGAAACCTTTGCCAACATCCGAATTAGTCAAACTCGACATCTGGAATTTTATTTATAGGAAGGAAGTTTTTTTTTCTGGCAATGCCGAAGGATCACAATAAAATTATTATCGTTTCAACGACCATAATGAAACTAAAAGCGCGTTCTATCTAAATTTAAAGTTATGGTTAGATATTCGGGGTCTTATACTGCCAATGATGATAATAAACTAGGAGTAATGTTTCCATATGAGCTCATAGAGAGAACATTGCCCTTACGACTATTAGTAATGGATTTTAATGGAAAACTCAGACTATCATAAAACCCTTTGACTTTGTATTGTCTAAAATTTTTCTCTAAGTCTATAATAGAAAGTCGAGAGACCTAAACCCTAATTTTAAAATAAAAAAGAAATTTAATTTAAAAACTGACTTATCACGTTATTCTTCACGTTTTCTATTTTGGGAATTTGAAAAAGCGTAAAAAAAAAGTAATTCAAGCTCATTGTTGTCACGTCGATGTTCCAAGATCGATCTATCAAAGCACATCTGCGATCGGTGCCATAAAAGTAATCACTTTTCGGGAATAGAATACAAAAGCAATTCATTTCTCCTTGGTGCTAAGCTCGTGCAACAAACTTATCAGGAGGAGAAGAATAAAAACAATTTCCGCCGGTTTTATTTCGTTAAAGGAAAAACATCGTCATTTTCCAGAACTCTCTAAGGACGAGGCTTGGCAAATTAAAACTTTGATTGTGATGACAAGATCAAAGCACAAAAGAATCTTATAAAAATTAAGATTAGCTGGATATAATAATAAAAATTACAAGAAAAGCCTGTTGAGCCTTAAGGCTTGTTTTTTCCTTTTTAGGTATGATTTTGTAATGCGAAAAGTTATATACTTAGAATAACAGGATTCGTGCCTGCAGGCGACGACATTAATTTCACCCGGTACATGATAATGTACTTCTCTCTAAATTAATAAACATCAAGCTTTTTAGGGATATTATTACACATGAGCAAGTTCACATCGTTGTTGCTTTATTTTTCTTCGTGTTTATTAAAATTCTTCCCAGAAATAATTATTACACAACCTCGATTAAAAACGAAGCGAATAAAATTGGGAATTATTATTCCCAGACGAAACAACCTTCGAAAGACGCGAAAAATTTATTAAAACGAACCTTACGGCGTTCTAGTTCTTTTTTTAAATAAAAGAAAATAAAAGAACAAAAATAATACAAGAGAAAAATAATATTTTCAAATACCAATAATGAAACAATTTTTCCATCTCTGGAAACACGCGTAAAACCCTCACATTTTATTGTCATGAAACCTTATAATTTAATACCACCCTAAAATTTTCTATCCTGTAATTTAAGTCGTACTTTTACAAAAGAAAAGCTCTCAAAGCTTTAAAATGTGTGGAATTGCAATTTTTTAAAGCTTGGAAAATTGCCAAAGTGGTCAAGTCCACTTAAAACCTAATTTTATTCGAATTAAATAAACCATGACATTGATTTTTATTTAAAGAATCATAAATTAGTTTGAAATTTCCAAAATATATACAGGGTGTTTGAAAAAAATTTCAAACCCTGTATTCTTTGATTTTGTTTAATTTCTGTCCCCCTAGCGGCTTGGCTGGTAATTACACAAAATCGACAGTCATTTATTTCGATAGAGTTCAACAAGGTCTTTTGATCGGCGAAAACCCCGTTCGTCTAGCTTGCTTAGTTTCGGAGATAGGGTTTGAGAAAAAAACATCCCTTAAATAAATCCTGTTTCGCTCCTGTCAGGGAAGGAAGACGCGTCGCGGTATCGAAACGCGGTTTGGATATCTTCTACCTTGTACTTTCCTGAGGCTTTCTGCAAAGACGTAGCTCTAGTGTTTTCATAGCAACGGAATTACAATTTTTCAAAGCCACCCCTGCACAAAACAGTTTTTCGCATTTTTCTCCTAGTTAGAGGTTTCTAATCACGATCTAGTCTTAAGCAAAGTTTTAGATCTCTGAAAGGTGCATCCGATGCGTCTAGAATCATTTCCCTAACTTGTTTGGTTTCGGAGTTACGAAAGAGATAACTTTTAGGCTCTCTGGTATTATGTTATAAACCCCCTTCATTTTGAGGAGCTCTTTCCTCTTTCATCGGTGCTTGATTACTTTGTAATTTATTGTTGTTAAGGCTATGATATTATTATTAATCTTAAAACAACCCCTTCGTTATTGAAAAAATAACGAAAAATTAAAAGAGAATGATTTTAATTGTTTTTAATTTTTTTTAGCTTGCACGGACAAATTTTTGGGGATGTTTTCTACTCATGGGGGAAGAATTACCGAATGCTGGGCAAAAGGTAAGTTCTTTTTTTATCTAATGTATCTGCTAGGTGTGAGCGGAAGATCTTTCCCAACTGTTTCCAATTTTCTTTCTCTTGGAAATACTTTCTAAATTTTTAATTACGAAGAAAATTTCTTTGAAATAGTAAATTGAGGGGTTTTAAATGGTTTCTGTTTAAAAATTATGCAAACGATGATACATTTTCCATCTAAAAATTGTTTAGATGACTCAAAACAAATTATTTAATCAGAAACCTTAATTATCTTGTTTAAACACATAATAAAACTTTATTCCTAGTAGGAAATGAAATAAAATCTCTCGAAAATATTTACTATAGTGTCTCCCTGGAGGGGCTAAAACTGAGATCAAAAAATCTCATCTAAATTTAAATTCGTCTTTGGAAAAGAAACTCAAAGGTTGGGATTTGAACTACCCACGCCGCGAATTTCCATCAATGTTGTTCTTCCCAGAAGCAAATGAAAAACTAACCATAATATAAAGGCGGCGTAATCGTTAGATAAATGTAATGTAACCGTGTCTCTTGAGAGTAACGGTTAATTCACGGAAACGATGCCATTACTCGCGAATTCATTACCGCTCACACGCCATCCTGCTTGATACATCACCAGGATGAAAAAAATTTGGCCTTAAAGCAAAAAGACCTGCAAAGCGGCACTGCTTTTGTACTTTATCAAAACTGTCATTCATAACAGAACATGTAGAGGATTAATTAATCAAATTGGATTAGTTTACTATACACGCTGTAACATTTAAAGGGAAATTGTCACTGAAAATGGAAATAGAACAAGGACAAACTAGAATATTGATTTATTGATCTTTGAAAAAATCATGGATTGGGATTCAGACAGAAATACTGCAATCTATGGGTTAGATCTCATATGCTACCCCACTGAGGCAATAAAGACCAAAACAAATTTTAAAAAATCCTTGGGTGCATATCAGGAGAGGGAGGGGGGTAGTAAAATGAAGACCAAGGGTTTCTTTTTCTCTTTCACTTTTGAAGGTTCGCTAATTTTCATCTCATTCTAGAAGTTTTTGACTCTCGTTCGAAGTTTGTATTTTCTTTATATTTTTCATCGAAACCTGGAATTGGTTGTAAAATTTCAGATTATTCTTTGATCGCATCCGTTATTAATCTCCGGATACTGAAAACCCGATTTTGGGGTATTAAAGCTCATATGGGACGCTTTTTGCATAGAACCAGGGCTCCTAATTGAAAATATCGATTTCGGTAATATTTTTTCAGGTGATTTTCCGGTCGCTTTAACTCAAAAATAAGCACCGACCCTTAAAAAAGCATTAGCTATGCTTATCTGCTTAATTTCGTATATCAACCCCACGTGTTTCCAATTATTGGTTTACTTTTCAAGCAGTTTAGGGTGGGTACGTATACAGGGTCATCACAAAATCTCTCTTTAGTAATTTATAACAAGTTTAACACATTTTCCTAACTTCAACATATAATAACTCGATTTTTTTAATGACACGCCCTGTATATGTGTATATATTCAGAAAGCGCTTTTAATTCTCTACAAATTTTATTCACCACTAATTTTGTCTAAAGTCAACAGTTTTCCCAAACAATTAGCTGCAAGGAAAAAATCAAGCAATTTTTATTTTATTTTTCCAACTTCAATATGTAGTAACTCGACTTTTTTAATGAAACGCCCTATATATGTGTATATATTCAGAAAGCGCTTTTAATGCTCTACAAATTTTATTCACCAACAATTCTGTCTAAACCTAACAGTTTTCCCAAAAAATTAGCTTCAAGGAAAAAATCAAGAAATCTTTTATTTCATTTTTCTAACTTCAAAGTGTAATAACTCGATTTTTTTAATGAAACACCCTGTATATTTGTATATATTCAGAAAGCGCTTTGAACGCTCTACAAATTTTATTCACCAACAATTCTGTCTAAAGCTAACAGTTTTCCCAAAAATTAGCTTCAAGGAAAAAATCAAGAAATTTTTTATTTCATTTTTCTCACTTCAATGTGTAATAACTCGATTTTTTTTAATGAAACGCCCTGTATATTTGTATATATTTCGAAACCGCTTTTAATGCTCTACAAATTTTATTCATCAACAATTTTGTCTAAAGCTAACAGTTTTCCAAAAAATTAGCTTCAAGGAAAAAATTAAGTAATTTTTCATTTCATTTTTCTAACTTCAATATGCAATAACTCGATTTTTTTTAATGAATCGCCCTGTATATTTGTATATATTCAGAAAGCGCTTTTAATGCTCTACAAATTTTATTTACCGATAATTCTGTCTAAAGCTAACAGTTTTCCCAAAAATTAGCTTCAAGGAAAAAATCAAGAAATTTTTTATTTCATTTTTCTAACTTCAATGTGTAATAACTCGATTTTTTTTAATGAAACGCCCTGTATATTTGTATATATTTCGAAACCCCTTTTAATGCTCTACAAATTTTATTCACCAAAAATTCTGCGTAAAGGTAACAGTTCTTCAAAAAATTATCTTCAACGAAAAATTAAGTAATTTAAAATAATTTTTCTTAAACTTCAATTTGTAAGCCCTAATGTAACCCTGTGTATGATAAAATACGGTTAGCAGCTATAAATAGCCTGGTTTACTTAATCGGAGGAACCAAGGGCTAACAGTAATGGAAGATAGTCGTATGCAAATTGGGCGTATTCCCTAAAGGCAAATTTGGAAGGTCGCGAGCTTTTATATTCTTTTACCACTGGGAAAAAAGCGGCGAATTTTTGTTTGTTAATTTTCAGCATTATTAATAAATTCCCCGGTTTTGTTTAAAGCTCTTTATCTAATTATTATAAGGGAGTTATTCAGCCAAAAGCTATCAAAATTATGATATAATGAGATCCTGTTTAAAGTAAACAGATTTGCATAATAATCCGGTTTGTTATTTATTATTCATGTAAAAAATTATGCTTGAGATAAATTTTGAAATTAATCGCTTAATCAAAATTAAGCAATTTTATAACTCGGTTGGATAAACATAAAATATAAATGTAACAAAAATAAATACAGGCTGTTGTGTTATTTATATCCGACCGGGCTTAATTATTTAAATTTATTTGGAAAATAAGAAGAGGGTTTGTTAAATTAATTTCCAATGATTGGATAAGAGAGGAAAACAGTAATGGTTTTCTTATACCTTGTAGAAATAAATGTCAAAACTTTATCCCACGAATGAGGCTAGAAAAACGTAGTACCCGGTGTGAGACTATAGTAACGCGTGACATCATCCCGGCATTTAAATGAAAGCGTAGGGAAAACCGTGCAAAATAGCGCAAAATAACATCAGACCAAAGTTGTAGAAAATAAAATTTCCTACAAGAAACTCCGGGAAAGTTTTTGTCTGACGTAAATGGTTTGGGCTTGAGAACCGTCAGACTAAACACATGCTCGCGCTTTCTCTTACAGCGTTTCGGACCACACAAACTTCATTTTCAAGACGCGAATACATTCGAAAATATTTCTCAATCGTCTTGCAGGCTTTAGCAGTAATAAAAATAGAAAGTCGTTTAAAAAAGTCTATATTTCTGAAATAATCGTAACCATCTCGTTTCTAGACGCGGTTATAAAAGAGCTCCGAGAATGCGGATAAAAGTGCTTCGCGAGTTAAATTCGATAAAGAAATGAAGTGAAAGAAATGCGAAATGAGACCTAATATAAGCAAATAAGCGGGGAAGTGTGTAGCTAAAGTACACGGAAAGAAACCCGAGGCGCTTTCGATAAAGCGATTTCGTTTTGAAAAAAAATTCCTCTTCCTCGTGCAGATTCCATACCTTGAACAATATTTCGACGGGGTTAGTTGCTGTGGCTATCAATTTTCAAAGGGCTGTACCATACATTTATCCTACAAAGGCAACAAGCCTCTTGATGTTGCAGATCCAGGGATTTTAATTAAGTTTCGGATAGTGACACCGTTTGATGAGGTTTTCCTCCTCTTCCGGTGCGGCGGCGGTATATGTGTGGATGTGTACGTCTTCCTCTCTCTGTTATTGCCACCCTTCAACCGAACGCTTCAATTACCGCTTTGATAACAGACGCGATTCGATCGTGATTATCTAATCATCTAAATTATAGACCGACGAAAAATTGCCGGGGCCTATCAAGTTTGATCAAAGGGGAAGAATCAGAGGATCGATAACCCCTCCAACTTGATTTTAATTTTACAAATGAGAAGGTTTTCAAAACAATTTCGTTTGTTCATATTTAATGATACCACCCTGTATATAAATTCTTTGTCTAAAAAAATGTTTCTAAAAATAAATGGAATCTTCAAAAGGAGCTTTGGAAAAACATGTTGAAATGAAAAATATGATACATTTATAGGAAAAAATAAAACGCATATGAATGAGATAGATATCTCCCGGAGGCGAGCTTAGACAAAGGCAAACAAAGAATCGCTAAAAGAAAGAGAAAGATGAAAAATATCATTTTTAAGATAGATTTATTAAATTTAGGAAAGAAACATAGAAAATACTTTTTTACCTTGTAATCTATTTTAAGATATTTCTCAATTATTTTATTTATCTTTAAGGGTTGGTTAATTAATCCATCTAAAATTCTATCCCAAAGCAAATCGCCTTATTATAATTAGGTATAACACTTTACACCCTCTAATAAGATTTTAGGACACCTTGTGCTAGGAAGATCTCAAGTCATAAATATTAAATGAAGAGGATAACCATCTTCGGCACAGCGTGGTAATGAAGCCTGCGTTATACAGGGTTGTTCAAAAGTTCTTTAAAAATTCAATACATTAGAGTGCTTGGAAAATACCAAACCAAACGAAAGATCTGGTGCAGTCAGAAACTCTACCCCGTTCTGGAGTTATTGCACTCGAAATAAAGAACGATGAAACGCCCCCTAGCGGCTTGGATTGTATTCCCGCGAGATCGTAACCGGATAGAGTTCGATGTGCTCTTTCGATCGGCCCAAACCCCATTCCGTTAGCTTACTTAGTTTTTGAGATATGAATTTTCTAGCGTTTTCCCAAATTTCTTTGAAAATAATTATTGGGAAAAACATCCCTTAAATAATGTAATATTCCTCGTGTGGGTGAGGCGGTATTGAAACTCCGTTTGGATATGTTATACCCAGTACTTTAGGGAAGCTTCCTGCAAAGACGGAATCGTACCATTTCCAAAGCAACAGAACTGAGATTTTTCAAAGCCACCCCTGCACAAAACGGTTTTCCATTTTCTGACCTAAATCAAAATCCAGTCGTACGCATAATATTGTAGACTGAGAAGAATTATTTTTTTTTTTTCTTGAGATGTTAATAAAAATATAATTAGTTTTAACTTGAGTCCGTCCCTGGCGCCGTTCTAGTACTTGAAACTTCCTAATCCAATAACATGACCGGGGGGAATTTTTCATTTGCAATAAAACCTACAAACATTTGGAGAGACGACTAAACGTCTCTAATGTTTTTATTGAAGATTCGCAAAACGATGAATCACTGAAATAAAATCGTCGGGACAATATAAGATTCATCCCCTAAGGGGAAGTTCAAAATCAAGAGCTTGTTAAGACAATAATAATAATAATAAATGAAGAGAAAATTTAGTGGAAAACTTGTTGGAAATTTGTACAAACTTATGTTGTTAACAAAAGTGTTAATAATTTCTAAATGAATGGGGAAGAAAAAAAAAGTGTGGAGTTGAATGAAGAGGGTCCATCACGATTTAGAAAAGTTCTGGGTAAAAGTTAAGATAAACGAGGAAATTGATAATTATAACTTTTCCCGATAAAACAGAATATAAGGAGGTACGAATGAAGGGAAAACTGCGTTGAGTGCCGCCCCAGGAAAATTATTATTGTGATTAAATTGGCTTCGAATGAATTCTCGACGCTGCTTTACAATTTCTAGTTAAATTTCGTGGGATTAAAAGCAGCTATGTTAATTAGTATCTGCCTTGAGTTCTCAAGATATGAAGTACGAGAAAGACAAACAACCAACATAATGAACATTTCAAACTCAATTCCAGTATAAATTTATTTCTCTCCAAGAGCTACCTTTTAAAAGCAAAAATTTACGACTGGAATAAATTGCGATGCATTTAAAAATATTAAAACTTTATCTTATTATTTTTAATTTATCCAAAAAACAACTTCGGAACAATAGGAAACATTTTTGTATCGGGCCAGGCCAAACGCCCAAAAGTTCGATTCAATAAAAAAAAGCGCACCTCCCCTGGACTTTCCCAAACTAAAAGTAAACATTTCGTTTTTGATATTCTGGCAGTCTCTGGAAATCACTTGAACGCGTAGCTCGACAAAAGAGACTATACGGGTTCGGTACGTACAGAAGAGAGACGCGCATCCGTATAATACTAAATCTTCAAAAGTTACAAAACGGAGCTAAACTTCGCGATTTTCTCATCAACCGTACCTTTTAGCTATATGACTCCCTTATACTATATGATAGAGAATTAAATTTTGAATTCAATTATACAATAATATACAGGGTGTTTCATTTAAAATAACAAAGTTGCTTATTGTACTGTGAAAAGCAAACACCCTGTATAGGTGATATGAATTTAGGAGAATGCAAATCTATATACTGAACAACTTTCATATTTAAACTTTTTCTATATTTTGACTAGTAAAGGAGGTATAGGAGCATCAATTTTCGATTTTCAAAATCTCGTAGAGGGCGCCACAGTGAAATTATAGCATTAATCAAAAAACGAAAATGTAGCTAAGATCAAGCTGCATAAGTGTAGAAAATTTAAACAACATCGTGTGGCCAGTTTTTTTGTAATAATTTTTCAAAAATTTCAAAATTTTTGGAAGAGCGCTGTTGCGACCGTTTTTGAATTTTGTAAATAATTTTTTCTTCATGGTATAGTACCGCTAAAGGGCCTTCAAATAAATTGTTGCTGAACCTGATCAGATGACTGGTTTTTGAGTTGTGGGGCGTTAAAGTTTAAATTTTGAAAAATTCATAGCGGCTCCCATTTTGACGTTAGAGAGTCCGGTAAAAAACTGTTTCCCTTCAATTATGATCTTCTTTCATATCCGCTACTCAGATTTTCAAAATTCTGTTTCTGAAAACAATGCTACCAAAATAACATGTCTAACTTCCGCTTCCGGTTTCGGATTTTTTTGAAAAGCTTATTTTCTCGATGAATTTTCGATATACCCCTTCATTTAAAATTTCATCAAAATCGGTTCACTAGGTTTTGCGTTAGAGGCGTTACATACACACACACGCCCACATGTCATTGATCACCCTGTATATCAGAAAATTGGAAATTATTATCCTATAAAATTATAAATCTAAATGATTTGCATTAAAATCCTGCAACAATATTACAAAAAATATAAAAAAAAAGTCGAAGCCGATCCCAACAAGGAACCGAACCCGAACCCCTTGTTTGCCAATATTATAACTCAAGATATATCCTATTATATTGAATTATTTTTAGGGTTGGTAACTTTTCCCTTCCAGACGTTTTCTTTAATACCAAGCTAAAAATAACAGCTGAAGTTTTTTTTTCTTTTTTCTCCGTGTGTTTGAACACATGAAAGTAAAAATTGCGCAATTTTTCCCACTTGGGGCTATTTTTAGTTTGAAAATTTGCTTTCGTTTATAAGGCTTAAACCTATGAAGTGGGTAGATCTACCCTTATTTTAGCAACAAAAATGTTACTACCCAAAAAATATAATCGAAGAAAAGTTTTGATTCTTTAAATTACTGATAACGCTTCCAATATGCAAAGGAACGTGTACTTATAATAATTGTTCCTTTTAAATAATTAATATAGGTCGTTCGATTCTGTAATAGAAACTTTAGTTGTATTTTAGAAGTTTAGGAGTTCTCTTCACGTGATTTTTTATTTAATACACTTCCGCTAATAAAATCAATTGAAGATCAAAGGTACAAGAATATTAAATTAATATAAATCATGAAAAAGAAAAAAAATAACCATCAGTGTATTGTGATACGTGTTTCGGGGCCATAACTCGATTCAATGGCCGCAACTTGTTGATCAGTGAAAGGGTTTTTGAAGGGGTGCTAACCTATTATTAAAGGAAAGACGTTTGTAATAGAAAAAGAAGCGAAAAACTTGTCCTTTTTGTAAATCACACCGTTATTATGAAATAAAACAACCTGTTGTGTTTTTCCATTTGTGCCGCTACGCTTTGATAACGTATCCTTTTAATTAAATTTTCCTTTTGTGTAATTCTTAATTATTATTTTCATTTGATGATCATTTTCTTAAAAGGTATTTGAACAAAGCGCTTTTAATTTATTTACGAGAAAAATCAACCCCTAAAAATTATTTTGAATCATTTTTTTTTAAATTTTATTTCTTATTTATGAAGGAAATATTTTGTCCTTGTAATACATTGAAGTGCTTTTTGAGTTCGGAAAACAAATATATCATTTGTATATAAACTTTTGACCTTTCAAGCAATCAAACTAAATTGAATTTCTGAATTTCCCGGGGTGCTATGACTCAAGAAGATGTTTCTTATAGAAATTGTTTTCTCAAACATATTTTGGAAAAGAATACAAATCATTTTTCTGGTTACATATTTAAATATTTTTTACATTAATTATAAACAATAGGGGTTGGTTAAAATCAATTTTTATCCCTTTGGAGATTTTATAATATTTTCCACCACCATTCAGTTCGGTCAAAATGATGCACCAAAATTTTAAAATAAGCCGAGGTAAAAAATCAAACCTAATCTAGTCAACTGTGATTTATGTTAAAAAAACACAGCCAACTTGACCAGATTTTTTTTGTGTATTTCAAGGGAAAAAAATAATCAATCAAAAAAAATTTCCTTACGTTTTATTTCAACAAAGATGTATTTTAATAAGGAGTCGAAGCAAATTTTAGGGGTTGTTTTTATGAAATATTAATAAAGAGGAAATACTTTTTTGTAAATTGAACAAAATGTTTTTTGGATTAGAAACAAATGTCATGCAGATTTTACGGATTTAAAGAAATTGTGCAATTTTTGGAAAAACTCAAAATTAAATCGTCCCTTAAGATTTTCTCGAAAGGGTGCGAATTCGACATATGACGTAAATTTACTTGATTTTTCTATTGCGAAGCACCGATTTCCACTTTGAAGTTTCCACTTTTACAAACTAAACGAGGAGGGGGTTGAAATACAAAATACTTTCATTAATTGCAACTGAAAGTAAATATTTTCGTTGAAACATTGTCCTAAATTATTAATAAACTACAAACCCAATGTTCAAAAACCCTTTTTCTTGGTGTAGGGGTTGAAAAATAAATTTCCTATAAAGTTTCAACCAAAATTAGGGAGTGTATAAATTTTTTAATACACTGTGATGTAAATATTTTCCTTCTACCTCGAAGGGTTTGTAAATAGGTTTTTGTTTTTTTTTTTGTTGTGATGGGGGGTAGCGGCGTCCAGGTTACAGCACTGGATCGAGGACAAAACGCCGGGTTTAACAGGTTTAGGGGGGTGCATATCAGAAGAACCTATGAAGATGGTACTCACCGATCTGGGGGACGTCGTATTGTCTGCTACCACGGGGCGATCGTAGCATGAGCTGCGAGGCCTGGGGCAGCTGGGGGGTGCTTTGGTCGCGCTTGTTCCAGTCCCTATCTGGACGGCGGTAATTGTCCCGCTCCAGGTGCAGCGGCTGCGGGGTGGCGAGCGCGCACACCCAAAGCGCGGCCGCTAGCACGGCCCACATCGCCGCATGCACCTCACGCCCTCAGGTGATCATCGCGCCCAACCATCGGTTACCCGCGTTCCCAAAATAGCTCGCTATGGATTTTCCACTTGTTGCCTCTGCCGCCGACGACGGGCTCGCCCTACTGCACCTTCTTCTTCTTCTTCAGCTGCAGATCTCTTAAGACGACACTTCCGTCCGAAGGTGGATAAGCAACGCGATGGTGATTGAAATCTCGAGGGGGATCAACGGTGATTGCAACAAACTCCACCAGTGGTGGTGATGGTTCGAGGGGGATCGCGCGTTATCTCGCTGTGCTCCTGTCTGGTGTGCTGGAAGCCGTGTGACTGACGCTGGAGACGGCTCGCGACTGCCAGCACCGGCGCCCGTCGTCGTCTCGACCCGGCCCGCCTACGCGCCGTATCCCCCCTTCCAACCCCCAACCCCCGGGCCACTCCTCATTCAACACCGATTGTTGGATACGTGTGTGATACTTTTCTATGCAAATGACCGATTCGTCTAATACACCCCCCTAAAAAAAAGAAGCGTTCAATTCTGATCCGAAGATAAAACTTCTTAAGCCTCACTTTTAAAAATGAGGAAATTTTAGGGCTAACCTACCCAATGGGATTAGTCCGAAGTCTTAGTAGCAGGAATTACATCAACTTAATCCAACCTTGGGAAGTTTCTTAAAGTTCGCTGTTTGGTAAAAAAAAACCGATTGCAAAAAAAATTATCATGGAGGACTATCATGAAGAATCGATGATAAACATTAGTAACATAAAAAAAATTATTTTCCAGTTTTCGTTTTTTAATTTTTTTAATTAATTTATTTTTCCATGTAGTACCTACTAAATATTATTTTTTGATGAGAAAAAAAATGAACAATTGGTAAAATCAAGACTCTTAAAAAAATTCGTTGTGCAATTCTTCATGGGTTTCAGAGAGGGATTGTGAAAGGACGAAATTAACCCGAGGGGGAAGTACCTACGTCATGCCGGCTCTTGCTTCCGACGCTCCTAACGATATGAATCGAAATTCATGGCTCTTGTTCTTTTATCTTTTCATTCTTAATATTAATCGGTCACTGTTTCCATTTACATTACAGAACTATCTAAAGAAACCGAGTGCAAAGAATAAATTTATCAAAAACACTGTGACAGCAACGAAAGTAGCAAAAAAACGATTCGTACTCCGCCTTCTACTAAATTCTTTCTTTAAATTCGTTTAATTTTGGATTTTGTTGATACGTCACATATCAAAGACAGGCCCTTGTCATTTTAAATTACAGATTTTTCTATATAGTATAGGTTTCTTTCATCGAAAAGGAAAATTACGTTTCGTGCGAAATATTTTCTTTCGGGACGATTCCTCGATTTATATTTTTTTAATACCGTACCGAGTTGGATTTTTTTTTAAATACGGAATTTTTTTAATGCAACACCCTGTATATTCCAGCATTGAATAATTAGGAAAGTTAGAGAATTATATGATCGGTTTAACGGCTAATTAATTAATTAACCAATTAGTAAATCAGGAACTTATTAATTGGATTAATTGGATTAATCGCACAGTTACTAATTAGATCATTACTATTAATTGGTCCGGTAATTAATTTACTAATGTCTAATCTAAAATAATTGGCTGCTAATTAATTTATTCGGTGGGTAATTAATGGGTAATTTAAATAGTCAGTCATTAATTAGGTGATTATTTCATTAATTAGGTTAGTAATGAATTAATTAGCGTCTAATTAAAATAATTAGTCACTAATTAATTTCATCAATCGGTTAATTGATCAATTATCTATTCACACAATCACTAATTGAACCAATCAAGGTCAGATAGGATAGTTAAGGTCTGATCCAAGTTCTCAAATTGAAAATTTCTAAATAACCTTGAACTCAAGGAAAAAAAATTGTTACACAAGTAAACATAACAAAGTAAGAAAACTACGAAGTATACAACCAACGTGATTATATTTCTCTTTGAAGTATTAAAGAAAACCTCAAAAAAGAAATGGAAATCGTGGTTTTGTCATAGTTCAAAGTTAATTTTAATACAGAAATGTTTTCCTAGCATTTGCATTCGAGAAAAGTACACTAAGAAAGTTTCTTAAAAGAAAACAATTTTTTTTTAATTATTACCTTATCATTGACTAATGGAAATTCCCCCCCCCCTCTCTGTCTCTCTCTCTCTTCATGGTAACTAACGTTAAATAAATTGCAATTCTTAATTATTTCTTTTTCTAAAGGAAAATTAAATAAAACTGAAGAAGATTAATCTCATTAACGTCAGAACTTTAATACCTTAGAAAAATATTTAAAATTACCCTTTTTATTTTTTTACTCAGTCCTAATTAATCAATTAACTACTATGTAATATTAGTGTTTGTAGGGTGAGTGCGAGAATTATTTGCGTGACTCAAAACAAGAACACTTTCCAGGAACAAAACCGAAGCAAACAGGGTTTAATTTTTGTCATTAAGGGGCGATCCCATGCTAACAAAATGATGAGTAAGAGTATGTAGAAATTGTATGTTTATTCGTCTTTAGTTATCTTCATTGCAATAGCCTACTGGGAAATTATTTTAATGAAAATTGGAGATAGTCACAAAGTCACTACTTTACGAAATTAAGAGGTCACCGTTTTATATAGTGCGTGCCTACAGAACATTTGGTGTACTTCTATTAAAATGATGATATTAAACTAAAAGACAGCGATTTAGACACTGCTTTGATTGCATAATTAAAAAAAAATTAAACGAAAACGCAGATAATTAAATAAAAAGAACCTAAAGTTTTTTTTTCAGGACACTAATTACAAGTACTGCAAATTCGAAACACTAACCCAGTTTAATGACATTTTCCTGTTCCTAAATGTGTCTGAACGCTTTTCATTCTACAGAAATCTATTTTTGGCAAAATATATGTAAATGACGTTAGCAATGCAAAGTTACATTTCCAAATTGAATTTCCTTATTTTCACCTTATGGTTAGGTTGAAGGAAGTGCTGATTTTCCCCTTAATTCTTATTCAATTATCTCTTATTCGCAAGTCAAGTTGACAATAGCACCATGATAAACTACCTTATTATACACTGACAACTCAATTATTATTAGCTGAACCCTAGAAACAAATCGTATGGATGAATGAACCCTATTTCCTAGTCATCACTCAAAGCCCTATCATGCGGAAGCTTTTCACAAATAATATTATTACACGGAGGGGTTTCCCAAAAGAAAACTACCCAGTAAATTACAAAGTCATGACGATCTAGGGGAAAAAATTATGGACTTGAGAAACTCGACGAAAAATCATCTATAAAGCCCTCCAAGACATAAGTAGGCACTTTCTAGACTAGACTTTACCCACTCTTGGGAATTTCTTCCCTTACGAATATTTTTAACACACTCACTATTTTAGTTTTTTTTACCGAATTAACCCTTGTTTTTGTAATATATACATACACAAGGGGTGAAAATTTTAAATCTTTTCATTAATGAAAATTAAAATATTTTAATAATATTTGGTAGGGATTTTTAGTGCTGCGGTATTTATTCAAATAAGGCGTGTTCTGCTGCTGCGTACAAGCTATTAGAGACGAGGGAAACAAGCGATGCTGCGTCTGCCTATCCGGAATAATCTGCTGTCTGCATAAGGTCAAAGGTTAAGAATAACCCGCCCTTGTCAATGGTTATATTATGATAGCAGGATGGAAACACATCTTGGATTTTCATATAACTACAGGGTGACTATTCAGAAAGAGCTTTTGATAATCTACAAATTTTATTTAGCAATAATTCTGTCTAAAGGAAACAGTTTTCCAGAAAACTAACTGCAAGGAAAAAATCAAATGATTTTTTATTTCGTGTTTCTAACTTCAAAGTGTAATAACTTGATTTTTTTTAATGAAACGCCCTGTATAATTGTATATATTCCGAAAGAGCTTTTAATCTCTACAACTTTTATTCACCAATAATTTTGTCTAAACCCAACAGTTTTCCCAAAAAATTAGCTTCAAGCGAGCTTCAAGGAAAAAATCAAGTAATTTTTCATTTCATTCTTCTTACTTCAATGTGTAAATATCTCGATTTTTTTAAGGAAACGCCCTATATATTTGTATATATTCCGAAAGAGCTTTTAATGCTCTACAAATTTTGTTCACAATAATTTTGTCTACCGCTAACAGTTTTCCAAAAAATTAGCTTCAAAGGAAAAATCAAGTAATTTTTTATTTCATTTTTCTAACTTCAACATGTAATAACTCGATTATTTTTAATGAAACGCCCTGTATATTTGTATATATTCAGAAAGCGCTTTTAATGCTCTACAAATTTTATTCACCAACAATTCTGTCTAAAGCTAACAGTTTTCCCAAAAAATTAGCTTCAAGAAAAAAATCAAGAAATCTTTTATTTCATTTTTCTAACTTCAAAGTGTAATAACTCGATTTTTTTAATGAAACACCCTGTATATTTGTATATATTCAGAAAGCGCTTTGAATGCTCTACAAATTTTATTCACCAACAATTCTGTCTAAAGCTAACAGTTTTCCCAAAAAATTAGCTTCAAGGAAAAAATCAAGTAATTTTTTATTTCATTTTTCTAACTTCAAAGTGTAATAACTCGATTTTTTTTATGAAACGCTCTGTATATTTGTATATACTCAAAAAGAATTTTCAATGCTCTACAAATTTTGTTCACAATAATTCTGCGTAAAGGTAATAGTTTTCCCGAAAACTTACCTTTAAGGAAAAAATCGAGTAATTTTTCATTTCATTTTTTTAACTTCAATGTTTAATAACTTGATTTTTTTTAATGAAACGCCCTGTATAATTGTATATATTCAGAAAGAGCTTTTAATTCTCTACAAATTTTATTCACCAACAATTCTGTCTAAACCAAATAGTTTTCCCAAAAACTTAGCTTCAAGGAAAAAATCAAGTAATTTTTCATTTCATTTTTCTAATTTCAATATGTAATAACTCGATTTTTTTTAATGAAACGCCCTGTATATTTGTATATATTCAAAAAGAGCTTTGAATGCTCTACAAATTTTATTCACGAATAATTCTGAAAAATCTATCCTGGGGAACAAAATCGGAGTAGGATACAGGGTGATCTTAAAAGTCAATATTTTCTGATACTAGACCGAAAACCAAAAAAATTCGTTTTCTACCATTTGCAAGACCATACATAAAGTGCATTATTTAAGAAAAAATATTTACAGTACCTATTTCAGTCGTGGCAGGAACCTGAAATCCTTCTCCTAATGACACTAGTGCAAGTAAGAAAAAAACTAAAAGCATCACTTTCATTTTGAAAATGCACACTTTCTCACTGCTCTATGAAAATAACAACAATTTAGAGACGTGTCGCATATTTATAGTTATTAGAACCTTCATAACAGCCCACCAAATCATAATTCCTTTAATTAACTTGAACCAATTTGTTTAATTAAACCATGAAACAAAAAATAAAAAAGTTGCATCATAATAGATAAGGATTTATATTGAAAATGGTATTAGCAACAATTTTTTTAATAAAACAGTGTTGGTTTTTGTCAAATAATTTCTGAGGCGTTAAGATTTTAGTCTCAAGTCCAGATTACATGGATTTGGCAGAAGGATGAGAAAATCTTCCGACGTTCGATTATTTATTTCAACGGAATTTCCACGGAGATAAGATTTTTCCGATTTCCGAACATAATAACTCTAAATATTACCTGTCAAACATAAAAATGAGAGAAAAATGAAGAATAAAAAATTCCTGGGTTACTACAACAATTTTTTTATTAATATTTCTTTTGATACATTTTATTAGCTGTAATTATTTTAATGTACCTATCTGTTAATTTTTTTATTTTATTAATGAAAAAGTAAAAGTAAGCCTTCAGGAGGTGTTTTCAGGACAGACGAATTAAGAAGTCTCCTATTTTTTCAGCGGGAATGGTGCCAGATTTTTGAAAAGCCACTCATCTTGAACATTTTTTAAAACTTCTATTAGTTAAAAATTTTCAGCAGGGGATTCAGAGGGCAATTCAGTTTTCGTTAGAAATTTTTCAGGATTTAATGAAAATTAAATTACGAAGAAATTATTTCAGCGAAAACGCTTTTTTTACTTTTTTCTGTTTTTTTTTTATTTTGAATTATTGTTGATATTTCTTTAAAAATGCATGGTTTTCAGCAGCATTAATAAAATTTTCAGTCTAAGAAAATATGATTTAAACCACTGAAGAAATACACTGCGGAAATCTTTCTCACAGGAATTATTATTTTTCCAAAGTTTAAATTTTCCTTCTCTTAATACCAGAAGGTAACTTCCGCATAAACTTTTCTCGTCACGTGATATTTAAACTCTGTTATATGTGGGTTTTAAAAACATTTGTATTGAGGAAAATATTTCAATTATATACGTTCGTAGCAAGTTAGAAGCTTAACAAGCAAGGAATGCCAATTAAAGGGGGTAGAAAAAGTTTTGTATTCGTTGTTTTATCATGACATTTAGAAAATCGCGAAAGGTTTCCCCGAAGTCATAAACTGGAATGTAATTCTAGTCACACAAGACGGTCACAGGACACGTCTCGGGCTCGCGTGGGCGTCTTCAGGATAGTGCAACTTCCTTACCTTACCGCATAGGTAAACCGCAATGCCGACGACGTATAAGTCGCACAAGAAATTGTTATTCAATACTCGTACAGGACAGAGTTTTACATAAGCAGGAAAACTTCCCTCGTTCGTGTGTACCATTGTATTCTGAACGACGAGCTGCGCCGACTTATGTAGGATAAGCCCAAAATGTAATCCAGGCGCTAAATCTTAAATCCCTTATTTCCCCAAGCCAAATACTCTTTTAAGAATCCTACAAGAATTTATTTTAAAACGCACTGCTAATAACAACCCTGAAAATTTTCTACAACATGGATATGTCACAAAATATGAAAATGATAGGGAGGTTTCAAAAAAATTTAGTAGAATGGGCCTTTTAGTTAGAGGACTAAAAAATGAGAGTATTGGTCGTAAAATCGTAAAAGAATTCGATAAAACAGAAATCAGGGTGGATTTTAGAAATTAGGGGGAAGGGTTAAGGGGGGAATACATTCAATGTCATGGGGCTCTCCTTTTTAGGGCGCTGAAGTTCTATTGAAACTTGCTAACCGAATCTAAGGGAAATTATTTTTTCATTTGAATTTAAAAAAAATCACCCCCTGAATCCAATAAATATAATTTTCAGGAAGAAGCTCAGATAGAAACCATCCAATATTCATAATAAAAGAACGATTTATGAGATATTTCGACAAGAGGGGTAATAAAATTCACACCTGCATTGTATAGTTGAAATGGCAAAAGCTTGCGACCTCGATAAAATTTCAAGTGGTGGCTGTAAATTCGCACTTGGTGCCCCCTTTTCGCAATAGTTGAATGAATAATGTTCTTGTGACAGTCCCATGCGGTTTTATTGCATACATACACACTTAAGGGAAGTTTTCTTAACTTTATTTATTTATTTATTTGTCCCTTAACAACTTTAAAAAAAGTCACACTCAAATGGAAATCACTTGAATGCGTAGCGCGACAAACGAGACTAATGTTCAAAATTTACAAAACTCAGCTGAACTTCGCGATTTTCTCATCAACCGTACATTTTAGTCATATGAATACCTTATACTATATGATAGACAATTAAATTTTGCATTCAATTATATAATAATATACAGGGTGTTTCATTTAAAATAACAAAGTTGCTTATTGTTCTGTGAAAACCAAACACCCTGTATACGTGATATAAATTTAGGAGAATGCAGCGTTATATACTGAACAACTTTTATATTTAAACTTTTTTCATATATTGACTAATAAAGGAGTTATAGGAGCATTAATTTCCGATTTTCAAAACCTGGTAGAGGGCGCCACAATGACATTTTTTCTAAACCATTTTTTTGGGCTCCTGGAGGTCCAAAACACGCATTTCCGCTAAAATCTCAATTTCGAAAATTTTCATGAAAGTAATAAAACTTCTGTTTAATTTAAATTTCATGAAAATATTTTCCTGTAAACTGAAAAAAATTTTTTTTTACGTCTCTGAAAATAAACTCATTCTAATAAACAAATAACAATTAAAAATGAAAAATAGAATCATTTTCTAAAAATACTTTCTGAATGGTTCTACCCCAACTATATTTAATCCTGTAATTATTAGTTATCTTAAAAAAAATTCCGCATACCTGTAATTAAAATTTCAAAAGCCGATTTTTTTTAATTAGTGAACGATTCATGTCTATAACCGTCGAGAAAGAAAATGAATGAAAAATTTGCAAATGTGTCTGCGAATTTAACTGAGGGGGAGAAAAAAATTTAAATTAAGGCTTTATTGTATCTAGCACTCCGTGCCCATGCCAATAAATAAATAAATATCAGAACAGCGAGTTTTTCCCTCAAGATATTTGTTCTTTAGCTTGTGTGCTAGCTACTACAGACGTCACACTTTCCTAAAGTACACACATTTTGTTTACCTACTATTATTATATGTTGGCGTTCCTGCTCATTGATCGACATTCTTTGTATTGCTACCGCATCAACTGAATTGCACGATATTACACGATGTCACACAAAATAAAATAAGAAAATTATTTTGACAATAATAACTTTGAAATCTCGACGACTAATCACAGGTAATGAAATTCTCCATTCCCTTAGCGTTCGTTTCAGAAAATGATGTTAAACAAAATTTCGAAACTCGATCAAATTTGCTCTCTGGAGGCGGTTGTCGACAAAAATTGCATTATTTCCAGCTTACGAATTTCTTTTGTGAACTATTTGGAATTTACATGGAAAACCTTGTACCTAATTATTACTCATACCTACTAGATTATGACTAAATTTCTTTGGAGAAACATAGACAAAGGTTTGTTAGAAACTCAATTGATTTCCCTTTGCTATACAAATTTTTATATTCCAAGTATTGTCACCATAAAATGGTACGTTATCGCGGGAATTTATATTATTAGTCAAGATTTATCGTAAAAAATTTGCTACACAGAAATTGGAAGACGTGTAAGGACTCAAGAGAATCTAAAACTGAAGGTCTAACTCTTGTAATTGAAGAACTTTAAAAAATTGGAAATTAAGTCCTGTCCTGGAAAATTCCTGAAAGACTGACTAATAATAAACATTATTACGTAACTAAAAGTAGTAAAACTTAATAGAAAAAAAATTACATTTCCTAATTAGAAAACCAAACAAAATTGGATTCTTTAAATTAAATTCGGGTACCCTCCTTAATTAATTACTAAAAACAACGCTCGGTCATCGCAATACGAGAGAGAGACATTTCCAGGAATTAATCTGTAATCAGTGACAAAATCTAGGTCAATTACGAAACCGAATCCGTAATATACATCATAATTTTGGGGTTGAATAAAAACTGGAGAATTATTTGCTGCGAGTCTTGCAACGCCAAACCGGGGTTGCGTGGGCGTAAAATGTGCAAAAGTGGGAGTAGCAAATGGAAATGTTGACAATCCTTAAAACAATACAGCAAAGGCAGAGAAATAAAAACAAACATTAGTATCGTCGTAATCATCTCCGAGGTCATACATTACAAAGAGGTCACGTAATATTACCGAGTTGTCGTCAAAGGGAAGGGGGGTAAGTCAAATGCGGGGGCAACTTTAATAACTCTAAAAGTTGTTTGATGTTAGAAATTAATTTTGCCGGAATCGCCGTATTATTATTATTACGAGCGACCATTATTATCCTTGTTGCATAAATTAAATGTCAAAGGTTTACCAACAGGTAATACGCAGGCATACAACTACGTTTTGTTTAGTAAAAGGGAGTTTTAGGGGAGATTAGAGTTAGTAGAAAGCGTGTGGCTAAAATTATATAATTTCAGAGCAAATTATGTTGTAAGCTGCAGCCTAGAGCGGAGCTTTAATTAAAAGTTTACTCAATAGTTTATTAGCATAATCTAATTTCGACGTTGACATGATATCAAAGCGGAAACCAAACCGGAGAAACACGTGGGAGCCTTTTTAACAACGGAAAATTTGTACAATAAAAAATTTAGACTAATGAAAAATTAATGAAAATTTCCGGCGCTCCTTAAAAACTAATAAAAATTATTTTTATTTTCATTTTAAATTTAAAATTTCCCAGCCACTTCATATGATTAGGAAAAAAAAGGATTTTTGTGTAACAAACAAAATCCAATTTTGACACCAACAAATCAAAAAAATTGCACAGTTTTATCTCTTACCACTCGTTCTTATACTTTTATCGTAATGGGTTCTACCAAAAATAAATTTCTAAATGACTCCCATGAGTCCATAGCTATAACATCAAAGAGTAGGTACTGTCTGAAAAGTTTATAGCAGATTTTACCTTGAAACTTTAAGAATATTTTAGTAAACGCACGTAAAATCGCATCAATATTCATGTTGATATACAACAGGCTTTTTTTTAAATGGAACATCCTTTAAAACTTTTTATTTACAGAATATGGAAGCTTGGTACTTTGAGATAACTTACAGGAAGTTGTTTTAGGGCAAGCTAAGATACCAAGAGTCTCAAGCAGCTGCAAATGGGAGGAAATCCAACAGACGATCAAATACTAAAATTCAGTTTTGTTCCAGATACCATTTGGATAGCATCTCTGAAGATATTCCTTATACTCGAGGACGAAACGTAGGGATTTTGTGCTCCGACGAGTTGGTCATCATCCAGAAGCCAAGATACCAACACCAACAGCCCAAGAAATCTGCAAACGTGGACGGAATCCAAAGCAAGACGAGGCCAGTAATTTTTAGATTTATTACAGATGCACTTTCGACCACATTCCTGAAGATATTCCTTATACTCGAGGACGAAACGTAGGGATTTTGTGCTTCGAGGATTTGGTCGCCATCCAGAAGCCAAGATACCAACACCAACAGCCCAAGAAGCCTCCAAACGTGGACGAAATCCAAAACAAGACGAGGTCAGTAATTTTTAGATTTATTACAGATGCACTTTCGACCACATTCCTGAAGATATTCCTTATACTCGAGGACGAAACGTAGGCATTTTGTGCTTCGAGGATTTGGTCGCCATCCAGAAGCCAAGATACCAACACCAACAGCCCAAGAAGCCTCCAAACGTGGACGAAATCCAAAACAAGACGAGGTCAGTAATTTTTAGATTTATTACAGATGCACTTTCGACCACATTCCTGAAGATATTCCTTATACTCGAGGACGAAACGTAGGGATTTTGTGCTCCGACGAGTTGGTCATCATCCAGAAGCCAAGATACCAACACCAACAGCCCAAGAAGTCTGCAAACGTGGACGGAATCCAAACCAAGACAAGGCCAGTAATTTTTAGATTTATTACAGATGCACTTTCGACCACATTCCTGAAGATATTCCTTATACTCGAGGACGAAACGTAGGCATTTTGTGCTTCGAGGATTTGGTCACCATCCAGAAGCCAAGATACCAACACCAACAGCCCAAGAAGTCTGCAAACGTGGACGGAATCCAAAGCAAGACGAGGCCAGTAATTTTTAGATTTATTACAGATGCACTTTCGACCACATTCCTGAAGATATTCCTTATACTCGAGGACGAAACGTAGGCATTTTGTGCTTCGACGAGTTGGTCACCATCCAGAAGCCAAGATACCAACACCAACAGCCCAAGAAGTCTGCAAACGTGGAGGGAATCCAAGACAAGACAAGGGCGCTAATTTTTAAATTTATTACAGATCCACTTTCGACCACATTCCTGAAGATATTCCTTATACTCGAGGACGAAACTAGGCATTTTGTGCTTCGAGGATTTGGTCACCATCCAGAAGCCAAGAAAAACAGCAACATTCCAAAAAGCCTGCAAATGCCGGGAAAATCCAAACTAAGGTGAGACAGTAATATATTATTTACCAAAAAATATTGCAAAAACTATGTCTTACAATAATTTATTAAACCTCGTCTCCATGGTAACACCTAAAAAAATTCTGTAGGTAATCAGTTAGGTACTTTCGTGTCGCAACAGAAAAATCCTAATTGGGAACATGTTTTTTCCTGGTGGTTAATTTTCCCCTGGGCACTCACAGATGTTTATTCTCATGAAAATCTGAAATCTGTTGCGCAATTCGTTTTATTTAACCCTTAAAATCTATATTAAAAGTTTGTTTTTGATATTTAATTATCTGAAATTATTACCAGTTCGGTTAAAATCAAATGAGTAAGCTTTGAATTCACGCGATGACGTACTTAAAATTTTCTAGAATGACGTCGTTCGTTCTGATACAGCTCTATCTTCTAGGGGGATTGTTGGGGATGATTTACTGGCAGAGTTGTGTGCAGCAACGCCAAATGCCTCTGCGTGGGTGGTCATGAATCTTACAACTAGAAATTGATTACAGTTCCAAAAGTACAGTTCCACACTTTTATTTTTACATTAAATAAATTTGTTGGGCTTTTATGTTATGGAAATTTAGGCACAAATAGAATTTATAGACTCGGGCTATTTTTCTTTTTCGCAACGAGAATTTTCTTCCTCTTTGTACCTCGCTGCCAATGTCAATATTTTCGATTTATGTGTTGTCTGTAGCTTTTATGAAGCATCACGTTGGCGTTTATTGCTATTTCTATCAATCATTCAAGATGTTCTATAGCTCGATCTTGCAAATGCTTGTATCTTCTCATTAATTTTAAATGCAATTCCTCACTCAAGCTTAAGTTGCAAGGAGGAAACCTTTACGCAAATCCCTTCATCAACATTTCCTTTGTTGTCGTCAAGATTAAACATGTCAAAACAGATTATTACAAACTTTTCTAACGAAAGTCTCGTAAAAACACTTTCATGACGTGTTCCGTATTTTTCTGCAAACACTTTAATTTTAACAAAAAATTCCTAACTGAAGAAAGTATGATAAAGTGATTTAATTGAGGATGAAAACCTTTTAATTTAATTTAATGCGCTAGAGATTTTAAAAAAAATTAAAAAACCGGATTTGATCCTCGGCTCCTGGACTCAACCCCCATTCCTGTAACACATTGACCTAACAGTTATTAAAAAATATTATTATTGGAGAAAGTATTTTTATTCTAATGCAACCAGGAATATCAAAATTCATCCTGGTAGGTATTTTCGTACCTTCTTTGAGAGAGAATTTAAAGGGCGTCGTATATCACAGAAGAAAGACGTGCGCCACGCCGCCTACAACAAACAGAGGCGTCTGAGGTTTTGTAATCCTAGAATCCAAAATTGCGAAACCATGACCTGTAACTTCACTCGTACGTTACCCGATGAGCGCTTAAGCTAATAGAATACCTAAACACGATTAGACCGGGATTACTAATCAAAATGCAAATACCCGTGCCTCTCCTACATTTGCCAGTCCATTTCGGAACATACGCGATAAGCTTAATTTCTACTTACACTATTAGTAGCCACCGCATGCAGCACGTGCTTCTCCTACACAATTACATTATCTTAAATTAATGCTCGTAAACATAAAACACCAAATTGCAAATGCATTCCATATTCCCAGAAGACTTGGCTTGAACGTGTAGGGGGTGAAATTCAAGTCGTTATCTAATCCAGTGCTGCAGAGGTGGCAGCACCACTAAACGCGTTCAGTATAGTTGTTTTACAGCTTCCCTATGGGGTTAAGGACACCCATTGTACGTAACAGTAGAGCTGCAAAAAGTGCAGCCCCTCATCAATCTCTTGGATTGAAATCTATCTCGTTTGTACGTCAATGGGCTAGCATGCCTAAGAATTAATCAAATAAATAAAAATAATATAAAAACTTCGTGTTTTTAATCAGAAAAGATCAAAAAGTTTCGGTATTTTAAAACATAGAAATTCTCGTGTACACATGTCATGTAAAAAGGGTTTCTAAAAATATAAATAAACAAACCGTTAATGCTGTTTCACTGAATGATCGAAATCGAATGACGAATCGGTTTATGACACTAATAAACACGCAATATTATTTTGTTAAATATAGAGTTCGCTTAAAGGAACTGAAATTACACGAAAAGAAATTTCCATTACGGATTTAAAAAAGCATAGAAACCGGAATTATATGCATTTCGAATGGTAATATAAAATTTATAAAATGTCATCCTTACAGGACACGTCTGCATATGCAGACAACCCTCTGTAGGTACACGTCTGCAATAGTGGACACGGTTTCGTTTTAAGTTATATATAGGCCGGTATTCGGTAGTCGATTTTATATCTTACTATGTGTCTGCATATGCAGACAGCCCTGTAGGGACATGTCTGCAATAGCAGACACAGTTTCTATTTAAGTTGTACAGGGTGATTTACACCACGAGGCGAAAAAAGAAGATGCGTGTTCAAAATTTGATTCTAAGCAAAAAATGCGAAATAACTTTTTTTCCGATCGGCCTTTGTTTTGGAGATATCGAGAGTTGAAGTTTTCTGGACTTATCTCATTTTTGACCAAAAATGACCCAAACAATTCAGATTCGTGTTCGAAATTTAATTCTAAGCACAAAATGCGAAATAACTTTTTTTCCGATCGGCCTTTGTTTTGGAGATATTGAGCTTCAAACTTTTATAATTTCAAATTTCACAAAAAACTAACAGTAGGCCATGCCGATCGGAAAAAAAGTTATTTCACATTTTTTTGAACACGAATCGTCATTTTTCGCCTCGTGGTGTAAATCACCCTGTATGTAGGCCAACATTCAGTTGTCAAATTTGCGCCTTACTATTTGTCCCTTGATAATAAAAAATTTAATTTTCTCACAAGTTTTCTCTCTAAGTTTACAATTAAATGATGAAGTTGATTTTAATTGAAAATCGTTAAATAGAAATTTCTGATTTCTTACAGAAAACTTTCCTCTTTAATCGAGAAATTATTTTCCTTCCCCTGTAAAATTTTCCACAGACATATAATATATTTTCCCAGTTTATTAATGATTAGACATCAAAAAATCATGCTAAAGTTTAAAATAAATCCACAGGTTGCTTCTCTTCCTTTATCCATCTTCTACCTATGATTGTGATGACATTTTCAATAAAAAAAAAAGCCCTGCAGGCACTTAATTTGATAAGGGAATACTCCTTCGACATTTCGAAGAAAGAAAACTTTTTACATATCTATGGTTACACCACTTCATTTCATTACCTCGAAAAGAATTACACTTTCCGCATTCAGAAAGTCGAGAAAATAATTAGATTTGGGGCCACTCTGAGAATTAATTTAATTGTTCAATATTTTATTTTCAAAGCAGAAAAGTTGCGAACTTTCGAATAAACCACGCGGGTATTAAATTGATGTTAGATATATAACTTCTTCCCACAGGGTTTTAGCATGAAAGCCGGCCGCTATGAATTTTATAGCCAAAATGGGGGTTAAAATGCCCATCGTGAAAGTGTATTGTGATATTCTTAAAAAAATGTTCCAAAAGAGTCTCTGACGTCATGAGAAATCCAATTTCATTTTCTACTTAAAACGAGAAACTTAAAAGCTCTGGAGAAGGTATATAGACCTGGAATATTGGAAAGATTTAATATTCCTTGAACTTCGAAAGGAAACTAACAAGAAGAGTGTTCAGGGCAGGGTTCAGGACATAAGGTGCGCTCCCCTTGGACGTTTCCATAATAAAAATAAACATTTCGTTTTTGGTATTCAGGCAGTCTCTGGGAATCACTTGAATGCGTAGCGCGACAAACGAGACTATACGGGTTTGATACGTACAGAAGAGACGCGCATTTGTAGTAATACTAAATCTTCAAAATTTACAAAACGCAGCTGAACTTCGCGATTTTCTCATCAACCGTACATTTTAGCTATATGACTATCTTATACTATATGATAGACAATTAAATTCTGCATTCAATTATATAATAATATACAGGGTGTTTCATTTAAAATAACAAAGTTGCTTATTGTACTGCGGAAACCAAACACCCTGTATACGTAATATAATTTTAGGAGAATGCAAATCTTTATACTGAACAACTTTTATATTTAAACTTTTTTCATATATTGACTAATAAAGGAACTATAGACTCTCAGGACTGATGAGCCCTAACACAACCGAAACTTATCGTACCGCAATTTTTTTTTTTCGATTAACATGCAACAATAATTATTATAAAATAACATGAAAGTTATGTTTCCATTAAGATATGAAAACAAATTTCCAGAAAATATGAACTTTGATATTTTTATTCAAAATGAAACATTGCCTTGAATTTTAAAAACAGCAAAACAGAAAGCATTAATTCGAAATATTCCCATCCGGTTTGAAAGATGAATAATAAATAACAACAGAAGAGGAAAATTCGATTATGCTCCTCTGTGTTTTGGGAATTTATAAAACGTTATACAACGACCTTGTAAAAATTTCTTTTTACATTAACGACGACGTCATCGTTGCTCGTCTTATCTTCTTTTATTACCCGCAACAATGACATTTGATAATGTCAAAGAAAAATAATTATGAGCATGTTTTCTTTTACATGCACATACTTTTCCAACATTTATTTGATCAGTTCTTGCAGGTAATAAAAAATAAAAATGACCTTTCGTTAAAGAAATAAAATACTTTCTGTAATAATACATTTTCACAGAAAGTAATGGCATAAATAATCGAAGAAATGTTTAAATTTCCTTAGAATTTTAATCTCCAATCTAAAAATTGAAAGTTATCAACGGTGGCGTGTTATCTCCGTGTGTTACAGCGACGGGATTGATCTTAGCCCGCTTGTTTGGGCCGGGGGTCGAATCCGGATTGCTGCAAACTTTTTTAATTTTTTTTAACCTACGTAAAAAGTCTTCCTACTCTTATTTATTTCTCGCATCATCCTTTCTTTAATATCAGTCGAAATTTTAGTACGGATGATTTAAATTTAAACGCAGTAATTTGTTTTGCGTATTTAATTCCGGAATGCGTGGTGTTTACTGAAAAGGGTTTATTTACTATCTTGTACTGGCACGTGTATACTAACTAGACACCCACACAACTACACCGCTTATTAAATTTCATAACTTGCAAACGCGGCTTAATTATTCATGAGCTGCACTGCAGCAGATGTTGTTTAGTTCATAACAACCCCTGTGAAAATTTAGCTAAAGCTATCAACAGGCGCTTGAATTTTTAATCAAATTCGGAATTTGAAAAAAAGGACGAAACATGTGTAATAGGAATTGATTGTTAAGTAAACCATGGGAAATAGAATTTTTTACAATAGAAAGCTAAATAAATGTTAGTTTTACTGATAAATCACAATTACGTTTATTAAGGGACGTAGTGTATAAATAATAAAAAAATAAATTGGAAATTGATTAATTTTTTATAATCAAATTAGAAATAATTGCTAATCAAATCGTGGTTTTTTTTATTAAACATATATTTTTAGAGGGCTTGGAAAACAAATTTAGACATGGAAAATTTTTCACAACCCCTTTATAATACCTACAGGGGTTTTCAACGAAAAGTAGCCACCCTCAGTATCACTGTTTGATTAAAAATCGCCGAGACATGTCAACAAAGAGAGCAAGGGGGACATCTTTTTACATAAAATCCGGACGTCTGTCATCAACCCCTTACCCATCAAAGCTACCCCCTTTAAAATTTCAAATGGCACAATACTAAGTGTGGCATATCGTTGGAAAGGTAATTTCATAAGGAATTCATTCTACTATTTATTTTTTTAATTCGCGTAAAAAATTAAAAACTGTATTTTCAAGCAAACAATATTAAGGGTGGCTAGTTTTCGTTGAAAAACCCTGTATACCCACAACAAAAATTCTTCGGACCGTATAACTCCAAATAATGCCCAGAAATAAATACCAAAGAAAAAAAACAACAATTATTTGTAAACAATTCTTATTTCTTTTGGATAAGAAAAAAAAACATTAGCAAAACAATTTTGGAAAATAAGAACCCTAAACGTATTAGAACAGACATTCCAAAAAGTATTTTACAAAACAATTTGTGTCAGTTTCATGTGAAAATCCAGAAATTTCTAAAATTGTAGTGCCCTAGAGGATCATAACAGTAAAAGAAAATGGAAGAGACTCTTAGCCAAAATTGTCTTACACTTATAATAATAAATTCGTAAACAAATCGTCTTGGGTTTAGGGGTCAAGAAAAGAAACGTATAGGGGATATTAATAACTTTTCGATAAAATCGAAAAATTCGACTATAGTAGTAGGTACCCAATAAAGTGCGACATAATTTCGATTCAGACTCATAAAAATATTTGTTATTTCATTTATGATGGTAATAAATTCGTAATAACAGTAGGCGGGGGTGGTAATGAAATTTGTACGCAGTTAACAGCGATATTCGCAGCATAGCCAAAGAACCTCTAACTTTATTACACCAACATAAACAACGGTCACGTTACGCGAGGATGAGGACGCATTAGAAGCCAAACTACCGAAAACAGTGGCCTCCGGAGCTACCCTCCGACGTTAGCCGTCCTCCTTCCGGACGCCTCTCGATAGCGCGGGACAAGGATGCAAAACGCCCTGTATGGGACGCCGCAGGATTTGCAAGGAAGGATTTACTGCGACCGAGGAGAAATATTAGTGTGGCGTAATCACGACTTCGGTAGTGCTCGGTTGAGTTCCCGAAGAGTTTTAGACGCTGTTCTAAAAATAGACTCGGATATTTTATTCTTCCCTATCCTCAATGAATTCGGGGACCTTGCGCGACACTACTATTTTTGGGGGCACAAGTCGTCTACTTTATCCCCTCTTAAAACACAATCCTGTAACTCTTTCATCCCTTTCGCAGTTATCACAACACCACCCCCAATCGGAAATTAACAAGAAAATTTAATTTTTTTAAATATCCTTTACGGGACTCTACGTTTAACCTCAGTAACGTAAAAAATTTCTTTGGTACAAGACGGATAACCAGGGGCGGACTAGGGTGGATTGGCCTATCTGGCGATCGCCACCTACCCACTCTGTCCAGTCCGCGCCTGGATAGAAGAGAGCAGCAAGCAGGAAGCCAAAAGGACGTCCCAGAAGATCATGGGAGCAAGAAGTTACAGGACAGAAAATTATCTACACTAGACGGAAGCACAACAAAACCTGAAAGGAACCTGAAAAATTCTTTCAGCCGGAAAATCAATTAAACGTCGATCATGAGACAAAGAAGGTGCAAAGAGTTTGGACGACATATCACAGAACAAAAATGTTGTAGAGACGGCAATTAAAACGGTTTTACCCCCCCTCACCCTACCCTTCTTTGGTACCCCTCTTTATCTTTTTATCTCTCCCATTTCTCATATCGCAGTGCCTCCCTTCTGTCTACCTCCCCTCTCTTTCTCTCCTATCCTAGCCATGTACCATTCTTGACGATTTCTTCGACAAACGTTCATCCTTATAGCTACAATATATGAACGTATAGGAGGACATCTTTTATGGGGACACGTAACATTTCATCCCACTACTGTAAGTCTTAAACCTCATTTATCATTTTTGACAGAAGAAAAACTGATAAACTAAGTTACCTGAACTTGGAGATATTAAATCATAAACCTATACCTTTTAGTGACAGATAAAATTCCCACCCTTCAGGTTTTCGAAAAAGAATTGCATTTTCCGTGGGATTTCGCGTTCGACTTGTAGCAGGTGAAACAAAGACGGCGATTATCCGATGAAGCCGTTAAGATTGCGAAAGGGTCCACACCATCCCCTTTGGGTGTAACACAGCAAGCTTGTTACTGCCGGTGCTTGATTGATGCCACAGTTTGTCTTTTCGTTCGCCCCCGTTCCGGCGAACAAGCGACCAGAGGGTGGTGTGGGGGCGCAAAGTGCGCCATCACCTCCAGCCATTCTTCACAGCCACCTCAGGCGTGGTAATTATTATATAGTGCAAATAGCTGTCGGATAATGTACTAAATTATGCAAGAGATACCAGGCTAGAAGCTCTCTTCTAAGCGCTGCACACAAAAACAAGCCTCTGCTTTTAGTTATTTATGCCTGCATTAAAGTCTAGTCTAGTAAACATTTTTAAAAGAAAGACAACAAATAAAACTATGGCTTAACAAAAACTAATCGCGTTATACAAAAAATAAAAAAAATAATTGGAAATTATAATTATTATGTTTTGGGAATTCAACTTTATTAAGGTTGTTTGCTTTTTTCACTAGAGCGGAATAGATATTTTAATGGATATTAATCTCGAGGGGACCGTAATGTTTTATTTGTTTCCGCAATTAATATCCGGAACAAGTTAATTAATTTTTTTTATTACCATAACCCTTGGAGACGGAAGCCATGCAATACTTTCAGCCACTTGAACTATGCCAGAAACGAAATATGCTGAATTTTTTAACATTTAACTTTTCTAAATACAGACCGTGTCAGATTATTAACCTTTCGTTATTAGCATTCACTTTACCAATTCAAAATTGTTCGAAAAATTCGAGAAAAAAGTTTCCTCAGCAAGTACCAAGAACGAACCAGACCGTGCCGAGCTACATCTATACCAAATCTTAAAAAACCGTGATTTTTCTGAGATATATTGAACGCAAATTTGTACGGGCCGTGAGAAATTGCCTTCAAGATTTCCAAAAACGAACCAACCAGGCCGTGCCGAGCTACATCTATGATATATCTAAACAAACCCTGACTTTTTTAAGCTTCATCGACCAAAAATGTGTACGGACCGTGAGGAATTGTCTTCAAGATTTACAGAAGAAAACCAACCAGGCCGTGCCGAACTACATCTATGATATATCTAAACAAATCCTGACTTTTTTGAGCTTCATCGACCAAAAATGTGTACGGGCCGTGAGGAATTTCCTTCAAGATTTCTAAGAAAGAACCAACCGGGCCGTGCCGAGCTACATCTATGAAAAATCTAAACAAACTCTGACTTTTTTGAGTTTTATCGACCAAAAATTTGTACGGACCGTGAGGAATTGTCTTCAAGATTTACAGAAGAAAACCAACCATGCCGTGTCGAACTACATCTATGATATATCTAAACAAATCCTGACTTTTTTTAGCTTCATCGACCAAAAATGTGTACGGGCCGTGAGGAATTGCCTTCAAGATTTACCAAAAAGGAACCAACCAGGCCGTGGCGAACTACATCTGTACCAAATCGTAACAAACCGTGACTTTTCTGAGCTATATCGACCAAAAATGTGTACGCACCGTGAGGAATTGTCTTCAAGATTTATAAAAGCAAAACGAAACAGGCCGTGCTGAGCTTTATCGACAACAAATTTAATAATAATTCAGTATGTACCCTAGAGGACCCACTCGCACCCCATTTGCATGCCATCACGTTTCATTGCTGTGTTCCCCAATTTTTAAATATGAAGCAGAAAAATTAACACTAAGAATCCTTTTGTGTTTGGATGTTGAAAACGTAATTCTAATTTTTTAATCTCATTGAAGATTTCACTTAACGTTTGTTTTTCTTTTAAATTTTCCTCAGCCCTTCTACTTTCCACAAAATATTCCGTTTTGATTCTTTTAATACTGAATCCTTTCGGTACACAAAGTGAAAATTGGACACGATTCCATGATGAGTCGCTTTTTAATTTTCCATTGTGTTTTTCTTAAAGATTTCTTTTATGCTTCGTGATGTTGAAAAATGGCTACGTTACGTTATTGTATTTATTTATGGTTCTCTCTAGTTTCCGTTTTTACCGCCTCGTAAAAATCTCCTTAAGTAAAAGTGAAGTATTGTTATGAATGCGCTCAAATGTCCAGATGAGCTCTAACCGCAACTCAGCATGACCTAAATGAAAATCCGAGGATATCTTCAACAAACTGCAACTTCTTGATTTTTATTTTAACTTTTAAAATAGAATTTATTGTCGGACATTAAAACTTAAAACTCATTTTTATTACAGCATTACTTGTTAGTTTATTTTTTGAATCATTATTATTTATAGAAAATCAAAATTCCCCCCTGGGCCTGGTCTCGTCCAAATTTTCCCTTCCTCAAATTCCACTCATATGAAGACGATTCCTCAGGAACCGTGCAAATGTTGGGTCGCAGTAACCCGGCACGGCCAGCTTCATTATTTGGTATACAGTTTGAAGGCAATTCCGCACGGTCCGGTCAGATTTGGGATCGATAAAGCTTAGAAAAGTTTCGGTTTGTTTAAATTTGGTGTCGCAGTAATTCGGCACGGCCTGCTTCATTCTTTTGTATAAAGCTTGAAGGCAATTCCTAACGGTCCGGTCAAATTTGGGATCGGTAAAGCTCAGAAAAGTCACGGTTTATTTAAATTTGGTGTCGCAGTAATTCGGCACGGCCTGCTTCATTTTTTTGTATTAAGTTTGAGGGTAATTCTTCACGGTCCGGTCAGATTCGGGATCGATAAAGTTTAGAAAAGTGACAGTTTGTTTAAATTTCGCGTCGCAGTAACTGGCAGTAACCCGGCACGGCTTGCTTCATTCTTTTGTATACAGGTTGAAGGCAATTCCTCACGGTCCGGTCAGATTTGCGATCGATAAAGCTCAGAAAAGACACTGTTTGTTTAAATTTGGCTTCGCAGTAACTCGGCACGGCCTGCTTCGTTCTCTCGTTATAAAGCTTTAAAGCGATTCCTCACGGCTAACTCAAAATAGTCATGGTTTGTTTAAACTTGTAGCCAATATAGCTCTACATGGCTTGGTTAGTCTTTTTATTATGAAGTTTAAGAACAATCCCTCACGGCCCGGCCCGTACAAGTTCAATCGAAAAATGGGAAAGACTTTTTACACCCACTTTGTGAATAAAATTAATTCATTTCTGTTCTATAATACTGTCCATGTTTTCGTCAGTTCGAACTTTTAAATAAGCTTGTAACCTTTGCAGAGCATACATCACAAACACACACACTTTGTAAATCACCACAAAGCCGGTCTTTAGATATTAATTCCGCGGATTTCCTACACATGGGGTTTGTAGAGAAAAATTTTTCTACGCTTCCTCCTCCTTTCCTGAGGGAACATAAACATAATAAGACATTGTTTATTAATTTGATAGGGGTGGGGAAAATTCGCTCGTTTCATTATTAATGTCTTGAGGCTTGCAACCTAATGAAGGGAAGGTATTTTTAGTTATAAGTCCATAATACGGAAAACAATAATTGTTATTGATATTGCCAGTAGTCACGTGAAGCGTTTCACCGAAGGCATAAACCCAAAGCACCCAATTTAAAATAACGAGCTAGAGATCTTGAACGTAACCAACCCTAACTTGCAGCAATAATGTAATTTTCACGTTTTACTTGTTATTTTTAAATAAATTCTCGCGTCATATTTATTTCTTTATGGCGTCATTTTATGATAAGGGGTAATTTTAACAAAATTTTAGCAGGTGCAGGATTTTAAGGAGCGAAAACCGACAATGTCCTTTTCATCCCCGAACAATGCCTAAGAAGTAAATTTAATTATTTCTCGTAACGTTAATTTTATTGAAAACAATTGAAAATTTTACACCCTTAAAAGTTGAATCATAATTAAATAATTAACAGAATAGAAATTAAGTTTGAACAAACGAAAAATAAATTGGAACAATTTTTAAGGAAAAGAAGGAAAGTCTACAGTCTCAATGAGAAGTGAAGGTTGGGGAAGGGTAATAATAATAATCCGGGCTGCACAAAATTAACTAAAATTTTATATAGTACGGTCCTGGAAGGATTATTAAATGGCTTTCTCCAATTACAATCTACATTTCCGATCCAGATTAGTCGAATAGAAACCGATTTCCTCATTAATCATTCCCCAAAGGAGTGAAATGGAAACAGTTTTGCTTTTATTATTGAATTCGTCGCAATGCTTATTATTTACCACCCACGCAATCTTTATTATAAATACGAGAACGTGATTTTCAACAAATTAATCAAGCACAGCGAATTCACTCAGGTACATGTAATAAACAGTTCTGTTAAGAGGGAAGAAAAGCCTCGACGAAGTGGAGAAAAGCCTCTCCTTCAACTCGCTTTGACACCACTCAAGGAGTTGCACTTTTTACAACTTGCACGACAAGCTCTCAATCCTGTGACGGGGAAAACTGGTTGAAATTCAAGCAAGTTCTTCTCTCTCAATCGTGTCAAGTCAATACTGCCGTTAAGAACATCGTGATTCGAATGTTTTAAAAAATCCTTACTCGTGCAGAAAATTTGTTGGGCAAAAAAAATATGCAATAATCGAATGGGAAAATCAATACGAAAATACGTCAGAAAAATAAATTCTAGGAAAACGACGTCAAAGAGAATAATCAATTAAAAGGAAACTAAGACAGTAAAAGGTCTATCGTGTAAGATTTATGTGTAGCTCAAAACAAAGGGCTAAAAGAAAATTCCCTTAAGTATTTTATTTGAATTTATCTCCAGAGTCTGAAAAATGTCTCAGACATATTACGGGTTTTTTAACCACCCTGTATAATTAATTAATTTATAATCACGCCAGGAAATGCTTTCGCCACACCTTAAAAATTGGAGGACCTGCAGTTTTAGATATTCGTCGAGAGATGGCGTTTGCGTTGTATGTCGCGTATTTGATCCCATACCGCCGCGCCGCTCTTGATCGGATATTCTTCTCATTCCCGAATTGGGAATATCTAGATTCGCTATTAAATTTAAAATACGAAAAATCCTCTCTTTCTAGAGCTCCCCCTTTCAACGCCTTCAGGATCCCTCTCTAGAGGTGTCCTCCTTCCAAGTCTTTTCTTTCCAGGGTTCCACATTTCAGATCTCCTTCATCCAGGGCTCCTCTCTCCAGCTCTGCAGGTTTCTTCCGTACAGTTCTTCTCCTTCCAGGTTTTCCCCATTGAAATCTCACAGTCCAGCCGTGCAGGTGGCCACTTTACAGATTTCCAGGTTGGTTGCCTCTAAGCCTCTCCTCATTTGTCTATCAAGGTTTCCAGGTGTTTTCCCTCCAGGTTTCTTCATTCCAAGGCTCCATGTTTCAGGTCTCCTCCATTCAGGTCTCTTCACTCCATTCCTACAAATACCCGCGCTGTTAGGCTTCCCCTCTCCCTCACGACAGCGCTCCAGATACCCGCTCCACCAATTGTATTCTCGCAAAATCTTCAAGATTGCTATCTCCAGGTCTCCTTTCTCTAATAGGTACTCCCTACAGGTTTTGAGGTGCTCAAGCCGTCTACTCTCTTCAGATTTTCGAATTTCCTATCTCTCGGTCTACGTCCTCAGGTTTCCTCCTCTCTACCTCTCCGTTCAGGTTTCCAGGTACCCGCTCTAAAGGTTTCCACATTTTCTCTTTCCAGGGCTCTCTTCATCAGTCCTCCAAGATTCCCCTCTCTAGATTTCGTCCTTCCCTCAACGTCTCCAGGTTTCCTAAATCTTGGTCCAGTTTCACTTTAACCTTGCTCCCCTTTCTTTATCCACACCCCGGGTTCACCCTTAACCTTTTTCGGTATTTTATCCGTCTGGGTTCCGGATAAAGAATAAGCCCAGGGAATCCCCCCTGCCTGTCGTAAAAGGCGACTATTTGGGACCAGTATCCTTCATTTTCTTGAAAACTCCATTCCATATGATTAGACGTACCCCTACGACCTCATTGAATGTAGATCTCTCCTTATCGGCAATTTCCTACCACTTCCCTAATGTCCATAACCCACTCTTAATATTTTTTGGTGCCGCATCCTATCCATAACCAAGTTATCTTTTCTATGACGTCAGGTCCTTCAATCGGTCCTTTTGTTACTCCAAATTTATCCATATTTAGGTCTTCGGGGAATCCCCTGTCTGTAGTGAAATATTATTTGGGGAAACTGTCCCTAACTGTTGAGTGAATTCTTTCCCATGCAATATCTCATCCCTTAATCAATCAACCAACCCTTATTTTTTCTTCTTATTATAATATCACAAATATTTTAGCTTTAGGGTTGCATTCTAGTCAATTATTATTTGTAGCAGAAATAAAACCATGAAATCAGTTCTGAACTCTAACATTTCCAATTGTTTGATTAATTCCAACAAACGATAGATACTAATTTAAAGCAATTAATGAATTAATAAACGGCAAAGGAACGGAAAGCAACGGCCTTGACCCGCGTTTAGCCTCACCCGCATTGACCTATTTCCGGAGGACGAAAATGATGAGCCCCGTTTTCCCATGTATACCCTTCATGATATATTACTCACACATACCGATACAAACGGAGCGAAATTCGAGTTTTCTGTTATCATAACGACGTCGTCGTCGTGAGAAAAGCGGATTGAGTAACTGAACGTAAAGAAATGCAAAGAAATTTATTTAATCCGACTGTAGCAGGGAAAGACAAATCTAATTATTCGCTTTGATGTCGAAAGCTCTTTTGAATCACGCATACTTTAAGAAGATCTCTCTTGAAGACATTCCGAGGGAAAAAAAGAGAGAAAAGCTCATAGCGTCACAGAATCGTATAATAATAATTTCAGTTCGGATAACTAGATCCTGGAAATATTTTTTTTAATATGGGAGAGATAAAAATGGCTTTTACAGAATTAAATCAAAATTAGGCGGACAGGTGCCAGTGCAAATACATAATAGGTAAAATTTATATAGGGTGAGTCAATAAAAGTGGCACAAAAAGTATTTGAAAATTTTATAGAAACTCGCACTTTTCGGAATTTTTTTTTTAAATGTTACATGGAAAGGCACACCGTATTCTATAATAATCTTAAAGAGGATAGAAAAACAAAGAAAATGCAAAAAACCGGAGGTCTCTAGCACCACTAGAAACGGAGTTATGAATAAAAATGTGATATGAAAACGTTTTAGGAATCATGGCTAGCTTGATTTAATTTTTTAAGGGTTTTACATGTCAAATTCTGATTGTATTTTGTTTATTTTGTTATTATTGAGTCAAGTGTTTTTGATTTACTTGCGAAAATGGTCTGTATTAGATTTTGAAACAATCACTTCATTTTCGTGACTTTCGTGTTTTTTGATCGCATTTTAGTTTATAACTCCGGTTCTAGTGATGCTAGAGACCTGCGGTTTTTTGCATTCTCTTTGTTTTTTTATCCTCTTCACGATTATAATAAAATAAATGCGCTTTTCCTTTTAAAATTTTCGAGAAAATGGCGAATTTCCACTATTTTTGTTTTTCCCTCTATTCCTGTATACTTCCTATTGTTTTTTTTTTAATTTAATATTTGGGAAAAATAGTTTTACACAAACTTTTGATTATGCTACAAATTTATTTCGAATGTCATGAAAATGAAGTGACTGCTTCAAGAACGTTCAAAACATGACTTTCATATTTGTTATAATTTTTTTTAAAGATTAATAATAAAGGCGGTTTTTTCAACGAATTCCTAACAATTTATTTGTATATTACATCAGAATAATATAAACTTTAATTAACTAATGCCACATAAGCCATTCTTACCCAGAATTAAACAATTTTTATTGTTTATAATTAACAAGTTAATTTAACCAACCAGATGTAACCACTTCAGTAAAATAATTAGATATGTTTTTTTTTATCTAATCACTCCTATATAATATAATCGAATAATATTTTTATTTGTTTCCCTACGAATACGTAATTCCTGAATTCCTCTGTAATTTTTTTTAAAGAACTTTCAACAAAGGTTTTCCTTGTCTACGTCGTTTACTCTCTGCCCTACTACTGTACTTTATTCATGCACAAACAACTTCCACCACATGAAAATCTAAAGTCGACGTTGACTTTTCCACAACAAAGTGAACTATTTTGTACTGCATTTTAAACTCGTTTAACGTGGAAATGCAAATTGAAAAAGAATTTACTTGGAAAGGTTAAATGTAAATTCCTCTTATTTTATTTGGTTAACTAACAACAATGACCTTTTTACCGCTCAATACTATTTTACGCAGTGCCTACTCAATTATTCTTAAACTTTTACAGAACCACCAATAAAACCAGATTATTACCAACAGATTAGACGATCAAAACAAGGAAGAGTTTACTATAAATGCGAAAATAATACAAGGGGGCCAAATAATAAAATTTGCTGCCCCACTTTGGGCGCCAAACTCGACTTTCTTTTAAAATTAGAAGACGGTTTTTGCCATTAATGGGCTTTGAATATACCTAGAAGTAAAAATAAATTTATATATCAAGAACAATGGGCGGTTAAAGAGCAAGGTCGATCAGAATTAAATATTTTGGGTAAAAGTCGCAGGAAAACGTTTTAAAAGAATATTTAATTAAAATTGGTGTTAAATTTGATTACAAAATTTTCACAAAATCAAATATTATAAACTGAAAAAATTGCAAATAATAATTAAACGCATTCACGTGTGTAATAAAATGATTTTGTTCGGTATACGTCTTTGTTTTTCGATAAAATACAAAAATGATATTATTCCGTATAGAATCCTTTATGGCAGACAATTTGTGTGTATATTTCAGATTATTACTTCCGTTTGTTTGAAAATTACCGTTTCCCAATATCATTACCATTATTATTCGGTGTATTAATAGCTTCATTTGAAAATTGCCTTTTATTCTTCACCAGGTAAAGGTTATCTGAATCCAAATACTTAATTCTGAATACGTAAATAATTAATTAAATTCTTTTAGTTTCATTATTTAAACATATTCAGTTAATACGCTTTCAGACTTGTGTGCCTAGAAAAAAAAAACAAAATATAGTTTTTAATTTTTTTTTGTCTCAATTTAAAGCGAATAAAAAAAATAAATACTAGAATGAATTCCTTAAGAAATTACCTTTCCAGCGAGGTGTCACACACGGTATGGTGCCTTTTGAAATTTTAGGTCGGGTGACTGTGACGGCTAAAGGGTTAATGTTACACGTCCGGATTTTATTTAAAAGAAGTCTCCTTTGCTGTTTTTGTCTCGGCGATTTTCAAGCAAATAATAGTTTCGAAAAATACTGTTAGAGTGAATTTTTCGTTGAAAACCCCCCTGTATAATAAAAATTTAGTACGCACTACATTTCCGTTACGATAGAAATTTTTCATAAAAATATAAAAACCAACAAGAAATACTTAAGACAATTTGTTTTAATATATATTAATGAAGTTAAAAACACATAATAAAGTTTCATATGAAAATTAGATTTTTTAAACCAGCCAACAACATCTGAATTATTTAGTGGGGTGAATGTAACACCTATGATACTCAGGTAAAAATATGCAAAACACTTTGTAAAGCATAATTGAAGCCCGTAACCACCCACTCATCTAATTTTTACACTTAGAAACTTCCACAACAAATTTAATGTTGCAAGTAAAGAGGGAATGTTACGATTATTTATAGAAATATTTATAAATTAAAATTAAATGCAGATGTTGAAGTACATAAGATGATAATTAGTATAAACATCGTAAGAAAAATATTGTTTGCCAAAATTATTATTAGAAATATGTTTAGAATTATTATTCATCGTCTAAAGTACAGCAGAGGCACTCTGTAAGTGATACGGAACTGTACAACTGCCAAAAATTAATTTAATGTCATTAATAATAAATTATTTATTTATTTAATTTATTTTTCATTTGACCAAGCCAAAAGATTTAAATTTACAGCACTTTAGGGCAGTACCTAATAGCACAAGGAGCAAACCTTTCTCTGTCTAAACAAAATAATTATAGTCTGTGGAATGAAGGGAAGAAATAACAATTAAATATATTCTAAGGGAAACACGCAGCTCTTTCTTGCAACAATTAAATAAATTAGATTTTTAATAGAAAATTTAATTCAAAATTTTTTAACTTATCAAAAAAATTATGTACAAGGGTGTTTCTTTAATTCAAAAATAATATTTTTGTATGTTCAACAAAAAAATCTTTCTCGGGATAGAAAAAAACGGTTCTCTGCGGACATGGAAGCGACGTCGGAGGTCGCTCGCGTCGCGCGCGTCGGCCGCATTATGTGGGCGTCTGAACGCCATCGATCCGGGCGCTCCTGCGGCGGCGCCCCCCGACGACCCAACACAACTCGAACCTACCTGTGGATCCGCACTGTTGCTCATTTCACGGCATTGTTTATTATTGTTTTGCTTTTATGTCTTTCTCTCATCTTTCTGTGTCTCTATGTTTTGCTTCCCCCCCAATTTTCCACGCCGACTGTGTTTTCGATTTTGTTTTTGTATTTACTTTAGTCTAGAACCGGGAGGTCACGGTCCTTGTGTACAAGCTAAATTCGCTTACACTTCACATTGCATCTGACGTAGGTATGCTATTACTAAACCGTACTTAACCAAATGGTAACAAAACACTTGGGTTCGTAGACGTCAGGAATGCAACGGGGGAGGAAAACAAACAATTCACTTCTAACTTTAGGATTGGTTAGGATGGTCCAAGAGGATGAAAATGAACCCTTGATTGTTCACTTTTCGATTATGCACGGTAGTCCTTTTATGTTCCTTCAGGTCCGTCCGTCCGGTTTACCACTCACTCACACCGACCCCTAAAGGGTATTTTTTTGCAAAATTCAAGCAATAATTGATTTCAACGATAATATCGAGATTTTTATTAAATTCTCAACAAATGTTTAAAATTTTTTGATTTCGTTATTGCCAATTTAAGAGTCTGTCCGCTTTACCACGGACTCACACCGGCTCCTAAATAGTATTTCTTGATAAAACAACAAAAATGACGCAAAAATATTTTCTACGGCCTCTTTGATTTTTTTGATTGAATTTTTAAAATTTTTTTGATTTTATTAGTCTTAGGTTAGATCCGTCCGCTTTACCACTGACTCACACCGACCCCTAAAAAGTATTTTTTGAAAAAATACAAAATATCATGCAATTAATGACGTCTTCGATATTTTTATTAAATTCTCAAAGATTCTTCAATATCCTTGATTTGAGTTTGCTCAGTTTTAGAGTCCGGCCGCTTGACCACTAACCCACACCGACTCCTAAAGAACATTTTTCTTGATAAAACAACGAAGATCACCCAAATAATACCTTTTACGGCTTCTTCGATTTTTTTAATTGGATTTTAACATTTTTTGATTTAATTTTTGTCAGTTTAAGAGTCCGACCGCTTGACCACTGACCCACGCCGACTTCTGAAGACCATTTCTTGATAAAACAACAAAGATCACCCAAATAATACCTTTTACGGCTTCTTCGATTTTTTTAAATTGGATTTTAACATTTTTTGATTTAATTTTTGTCAGTTTAAGAGTCCGACCGCTTGACCACTGACCCACGCCGACTTCTGAAGACCATTTCTTGATAAAACAACAAAGATCACCCAAATAATACCTTTTACGGCTTCTTCGATTTTTTTAAATTGGATTTTAACATTTTTTGATTTAATTTTTGTCAGTTTAAGAGTCCGACCGCTTGACCACTGACCCACGCCGACTTCTGAAGACCATTTCTTGATAAAACAACGAAGATCACCCAAATAATACCTCTTACGGCTTCTTCGATTTTTTTAATTGGATTTTAACATTTTTTGATTTAATTTTTGTCAGTTTAAGAGTCCGACCGCTTGACCACTGACCCACGCCGACTCCTGAAGACCATTTCTTGATAAAACAACAAAGATCACCCAAATAATACCTTTTATGGCCTCTTCGATTTTTTTAATTGGATTTTTAACATTTTTTGATTTTATTTTTGTCAGTTTAAGAGTCCGACCGCTTGACCACTGACCCACACCCACTCCTGAAGACCATTTCTTGATAAAACAACAAAGATCACCCAAATAATACCTTTTATAGCCTCTTCGATTTTTCTGATTGAATTTTTAACATTTTTTGATTTTATTCTTGTCAGTTTAAGAGTCCGACCGCTTGACCACTGACCCACGCCGACTTCTGAAGACCATTTCTTGATAAAACAACAAAGATCACCCAAATAATACCTTTTACGACCTCTTCGATTTTTTTAATTGGATTTTTAACATTTTTTTATTTTATTTTTGTCAGTTTAAGAGTCCGACCGCTTGACCACTGACTCACACCGACTCCTGAAGACCATTTCTTGATAAAACAACAAAGATCACCCAAATAATACCTTTTACGACCTCTTCGATTTTTCTGATTGAATTTTTAACATTTTTTGATTTTATTTTTGTCAGTTTAAGAGTCCGACCGCTTGACCACTGACCCACGCCGACTTCTGAAGACCATTTCTTGATAAAACAACAAAGATCACCCAAATAATACCTTTTACGACCTCTTCGATTTTTTTAATTGGATTTTTAACATTTTTTGATTTTATTTTTGTCAGTTTAAGAGTCCGACCGCTTGACCACTGACCCACGCCGACTCCTGAAGACCATTTCTTGATAAAACAACAAAGATCACCCAAATAATACCTTTTACGACCTCTTCGATTTTTTTAATTGGATTTTTAACATTTTTTGATTTTATTTTTTTCAGTTTAAGAGTCCGACCACTTGACCACTAACCCACACCGACTCCTGAAGATTATTTTTCTTGATAAAACAACAAAGATCACCCAAATAATACCTTTTACGGCCTCTTCAATTTCTTTCATTGGATTTTTAACATTTTTTGATTTTATTTTTGTCAGTTTAAGAGTCCGACCGCTTGACCACTGACCCACGCCGACTCCTGAAGACCATTTCTTGATAAAACAACAAAGATCACCCAAATAATACCTTTTACGACCTCTTCGATTTTTTTAATTGGATTTTTAACATTTTTTGATTTTATTTTTTTCAGTTTAAGAGTCCGACCACTTGACCACTAACCCACACCGACTCCTGAAGATTATTTTTCTTGATAAAACAACAAAGATCACCCAAATAATACCTTTTACGGCCTCTTCAATTTCTTTCATTGGATTTTTAACATTTTTTGATTTTATTTTTGTCAGTTTAAGAGTCCGACCGCTTGACCACTGACCCACGCCGACTCCTGAAGACCATTTCTTGATAAAACAACAAAGATCACCCAAATAATACCTTTTACGACCTCTTCGATTTTTTTAATTGGATTTTTAACATTTTTTGATTTTATTTTTTTCAGTTTAAGAGTCCGACCACTTGACCACTAACCCACACCGACTCCTGAAGATTATTTTTCTTGATAAAACAACAAAGATCACCCAAATAATACCTTTTACGGCCTCTTCAATTTCTTTCATTGGATTTTTAACATTTTTTGATTTTATTTTTGTCAGTTTAAGAGTCCGACCGCTTGACCACTAACCCACACCGACTCCTAAAGAACATTTTTCTAGATAAAACAACAAAGATCACCCAAAAAAATACTTTTACGGCCTCTTCGATTTTTTTAATTGGATTTTAAACATTTTTTGATTTTATTTTTGTCAGTTTAAGAGTCCGACGTACCGTTTCACCACTGACTCACACCGACTCCTGAAAAACTTTTTTCTTGATAAAACAACAAAAATGACGCAAAAAATATTTTCTACGGCCTCTTTGATTTTTTTGATTAAATTTTTAACATTTTTTGATTGTATTATTCTTGGGTTAGATCCGTCCGCTTTACCACTGACCCACACCGGCTCCTAAGTATTTTTTTGAACAAAACGCAAAATATCATGTAATTACTGAATCCAAAGACCTCTTCGATATTTTCATTGAATTTTGTTTAATACCCTTTTGATTTGATTTTGTTCAGTTTAAAAAGCCGACCGCTTTACCGCGGACCCACGCCGGTCCCTTGAAAAAAATCAAATAAATGATGACTAATTATTCGACATCTTTATTGACTTTTCCATATTTTTTTCAACATGTTTGCTTTGAATTTGATTTTACAACCAGCATATCACGTATTTTATTTTTATATTTATAACTGAAGGGATTCTTGGCTTCATGATCGGATATTTGACGTTGACAGACAAAAAATATATATAAATATATTTTAAAATAAGATGAGAGGGGAATTTAAAACATAACTCTTCTTTTTTATGTTTAATTTTCTATATTTCTTATATTATGTTTGTCTTAGTGTCGAACCGTTAGATGTTTATTTATTCTGGATCGGTTTTGAAGATATCCAGGAAGTTACGTAATAATAAAAGAAAATTAATTTTCAAATGAAGTCGTCCAAAAAAAACATAATATGAATAAACATCCTTTTAATCCTGATCCGTTAGATTAGGAAAAATTTTCCGATTCGGATTGTGATTAGGTTTAATGTAAGTGGGTAATAGAAGTAAAATGTAAAGAAGCTAAGATTCGCAAGAATTTTGTTTTGACAAAATTAAATGTTTAAATATAACCCCAGTCATGTAGATATTTATAATACGTCCAGGACTCGATAAAATTAATAGGAGTTACAGCTGTTTATCTTTCTATCAACGATTCTATTAAAACAAACGAGAATATTTCAAATTTAATAATTTTCCCAATGAATTAATTTAAAGAAAACCACGAAACAAATTCCTTTTTTTATTTTTTAACCCTAGAGGAATAAATTCAAGATAAAAGCAAATCCTTCACCTCGGTTTGGAACAATGAATGAATAAAGTTACCCAACAATATAAGAGTAAAAGAAACCGAAAGTATTACTTAATAATTTGGCAAAAAATCTGCACTTAATTCGTGCAAGGCTATATATAAGTTTATAAAGAAGAGAGACACCGTCGTATCGCAATTCTGCAGGGTTCGAAAATAGACCACAGCCTCCTAAAGTAGAACTATTTGGCATTCCAACCGGGACTGACGGTCTCGACGGATCACAAAACCCGGTGTTTCCAGTGTTTTAAAAAAATAAAACCAGTTTGAACCCTTAAAATGAGTGGACCATTCAAAAGACGGGCTTCCCTTAAGAAGCCCGTCTCTTTGGGTTTAGTGAAGTCCGCCGCTACCAGAAGAAGATCGTCAGTAACCGCCCTTGCACCCATCCCCCAAGTCGCTCAAGACGTCCCATGGGATCTTCTCGAACGATGTCTTCTTCCGATGATCTTTTGCCATGCCGCTGCTTGTCTTACAAGCACAACCCTTGGTGCCCTTCGGATATGGCAGGTCACCACCTTTACGCTCTTCATATGGTTTACCATAGTCATGCTAGGGGTGGTTCTATTTTATCATAATTTAAAGGTAAAATAAATTTAACAAAACTAACTTGAAGTTACAACCCTTATAACATTGACCTAAAAATAAGTTTGTGCGGATTTTATTGCTTTTACCCCACAGAAAGATTTTTTTTAAATCAGAGAAACATTCCAGGTCTAAAAATAAAATAAAATCCTTCAGGAGTCACAAGTACCCAATTTTATTACATTTTCAAGGACCTTTTAATATTTTTTCTTGGATCTTACTCTGATTTTCTAATAAAACACCCTGTCCCATCGGGACTTAACTTTTAACCCCTTAAGAATTCGGAAAGAAAGTTTTAGCTTCAACTGAAAATTTTATCAAAAATAATTTTGAGTATGTAGTGACGCATTGGCAGCTATAGAATTGCGTCAAACAGATAATAATCGTAAAAATTCTAACCTTAACATATACAGGGTGTTAGTAAATCTCTGTACAACCTTGAATATTCAAAAATATAGCAAAGGAAAATTTTAGTCGGGATTTTTTAATTTAACACCCTGTAGATGTTTACATTTTTAATATCAACCCTAGGTATTTTAATTTTGGGGGGTATAAAAAAAAAATTAATTAGAAAATAATGTGATGTGTGGCAGTTCGAATCCTTTGAATTTTGAAAAAATTTTGAGTTTCACAAAACATTTGTTTGGTTTCAAAATATTGTTTTTATTTTTTTTAAGTTTTAAATTATGATTAAAAAAATCCGTGTGTGGATATTTTCAGGTCCGTAACATAGAATTTTCCAATTTCAGAATTTATTTTTTTTTGCATTAGATTTATTTTTTCTCCCACTCCTTCAGTATTAAATTTTTGTTCTATAGATATGAATTTATCCTTGAGTCAAAAAGAGGAGGGTTCGATTCCCTAACTTTGAATATCCTTTGTTGTTATAAAAATAAATCAACAAAACAATAAAAAAGAAAACAATAATTTGTTAGACGAGTCTATTTGACTTTTCTTAGGTGCCAAAGGATTTTTTCTACACAAAATATTAAATTTCTAATTTAAAAATAATTTTTTTAAACTTTGACACCCAATTTTACGATCCTTATTTAAAAAAAAATTCTTGTCCTCAGATAAAAAAATTATTTTGTATTATTTGAGTTTCTAAATTTTTTTTCTAAGTGTTCTACTTTTTGCTAATTTAAATTTTGTAGGTAGTATCAAATATCTGGAGACAGAGATGATAATTCATTCGTATTCGTAGATATTTTTAAGCACAACCGACGACGACCCGGTTCCAAGTGGCTTAAAATACTTTTAACACTAATACTAGGTATGTCAGGAAATTTATTGTCGTATAAAAATTTTCACACGATAATAACATTAGAAAAACAATTGCGGAGGTTAAAAATTTCACCTGTCGTCGTAACAAAATAAAAACCCGGATTTCAACCCACTTTCGGTATAATTTTTACCTTTTGCTGGCTGTCATATAGTGAAGAAGAGCCAAGAAAAACTCTACACGGTTCGTTTACATCGCCAGCCAAAGGATGTTTTATTTAGCTTCCAAGATTTTTCTGTTTTTGCTAATAACGTACAGGAAACCCTAAATAAATATTTTAAAACATTTAAAAAATATTAAAATGTTTTTAATTTTCAAAATTTAAATAAAGAAGGGATATTTTTTTATAATCCTACGCCTACGAAGTTATATCGAGCGAAGTTCTGAAATATTTAACAGTAAACCTGTCCTGAATTTTCGTTGGCAAAAACAATATAAATTTTTTATATAATAGTACTATTATCGGAAACAAAATTAAAGTTTTCAAAAGGGGTCGGCGTAGGTGACCGGTCAAGTGGGCGAACCCTTAAATTGACCTAGAAAAGTCTGCAAGGTCGGGGCGTAGTTTTCTGGAAAAATCTCATCCCTGGGTAGTTAGGATTTTGTTATAGGATATGACCTTGGGGGAATTCCCACCCCCCCATACGGGTTCGATACGTACAGAAGCGGAAGTTCGCGATTTTCTCATCAACCGTACATTTTAGCTATATGACTACCTTATACTATGTGATAGACAATTCAATTTTGCATTCAATTATATAATAATATACAGGGTGTTTCATTTAAAATAACAAAGTTGCTTATTGTACTGTGAAAACCAAACACCCTGTATACGTGATATAAATTTTAAAAAATGCAGAGTTATATACTGAACAACTTTTATATATAAACTTCTTTCATATCTTGATAAATAAAGAAGCTATAGGAACATCAATTTCCAAGCTGCATAAGAAATCTCAAAAACTTTTTTGTCTGACAAGGGATGTAAAAACTACCCTTATAAAAACAATAAATTTAAATCTTAATAAGGTCACAAATTATTGCTCCCGTCACAACAAGACAAAAATCTTATTTTTACTACAAAAATTTCTATCAGACTTGGCTTTTCATTTTCCTATAAAAGGAATTTAGGAAAAATTCCGTTGCAATATTGTCTAGAAACTTCATTAAAAGAACCTTTTTGTTAATAAGTTATTTCCTTTATTACCCAACAAGTAAATATCTTTCCAATTTGTAACTTGATATTAAAAAAAATATACAATAATATGCGGCGGTTGTCTGGAGATTTAGAAATTTTATTAACATTTTTTTCCAGAAGCAAATAAAATTATCTTTCTCTTGGCATTTAAGGAAATTCGTAACAAACCCTTGACTTTTGTTCAGGATACTACAAAAGGACCTCATAAAGCAGACCGTGCTACGGTTGTTATTCTCCAAGAAGGTTGGAATGTTGGAATATTTCTGACCACCCTGTAGATTAAACTTTAAAATGGATTTTAGGTGAAATGATTTGAATTTTTCTTGCAGATAGCGGTATCAGGAAAAGCAGTGCTGATAACAGGATGTGATTCGCGAGTAGGATGCGCCCTCGCTCGTGTCCTGGACGATATGGGTCTGACGGTGTTCGCAGGATTCCAAAACGCGGTCGATAACCCAGTGGCGGACGAGCTAAAAGAAGAATCTTCAGGAAGACTGCACGTACTTCAGTTAGATGTCTCCTCAGAGACCCAAATCCTTGCCGCTTCCTTATACGTCACAGCCCACCTTCCGGATGATGCGGACGGACTTTGGGCCGTCATTCACGCCGCTTCCTGGATTGCCTTGGGAGAAGTCGAATGGATCCCCCTTGAGGTTCGTCCCAACCTTATTAAACCACTTCGGATACACTTTTAATAAACAGGAGAAAGTTCTCCAATCGAAATCTTCACAGAAAAAAAATCTCGAGAAACCTTGGGCAAAAAATTGAACCAAAATATTTTCTTAGATAAAATATAGGGGTGTCCAGAAAGTAAATGTTAACGTGGAGCCTCCTTTTCAAGGGAAAAAATGATTTTGAAACACCCTGTATATGATTTCGGTTTTGATTACAAAACTGGCAAAATCCGAAATTTACGATTTTTTTAAATGAGTTTCACCGCAAAGCTACCGTAGGGCATTAAATCGTAAAACAACTCGTAAAAAGGTATACCCAAACAATATAAAAAGTTTATTACCGTTTACATATGCGAATGAAACGGAAATAAACATTGTGGGGCTTTAATTTTGTCCTTTGAAATATAAAAATAGAAAAAATAACAAAGACTTGTTAGGAAATTATTTTTTTCCAATATTACAATCCCTGACCGTTTAAGTGAAAGAAACAATTCAACGAATCGTTTGTAAGAGGGATTGTCAACTCGCTCTTATAACCAAACCGCTAGATTGTTTCTTTCACTTTAGGGGTTAAACTTGACGTGTTTACCACAAAATATTTTTTTTCTTTAGGTCATACGTAAAGCAACCGATGTTAATTTCCTAGGAGCCACCCGTTTAGTCCAAGTAATGTTACCCTTGGTAAGGAAAGCAAAAGGTCGTATCGTCCTGGTAACTTCCGGTTTATCCCGTGTCGTTTCTCCTGTCCGTGGAGTCCATTGCGCCCTCCAGGCCGCTCTCGAAGCCGAAGCTACGTGTCTTAGGCAAGAATTGAAACCCAGAGGTGTGGACGTGATTGTAGTCGCTCCAGGAGAATACTCTTCCGGAAGCTCTTGGCTCTCTGAAGAAGGCATCCGGGAACAAGCTCGTGAAATGTGGGAACAAATGCGTGAGGAACAAAGATTGGAATATGGAGAAGAATATTTTGAAGCCGCTATTAGGAGTCTTGAAAAATATACGAAAACTCAGGTTGGTATTTTTTTTTTACAGGAAGTGACCTAGATTTTTTTTTGGATTTTAATTTCATCAGAAAATCCTATTTCTCAGATCATCCATCACGAGTTGAAGGTTTAAGAACCTTTTTCTATGAAAAATTTGAATAAAATTTCAACTTTTCAACCCTTATTTGAATAATTGTATCATCAGGATTAGGAGGATATTGACCTGGAGGAGGAATTACCACTCTCGTGTACTCGCATTCTTTTCAGCAGGTTTGGTTTAATTTTTTAAAAAATATTTTTGACTCACTCTGTATAAAATTTATTTTGTCGAGATTTTTAAAACTCGATTTTTTTTTTTTTTATTTTTTTTAAATCTTATTTATTTTTTTAATTGAAATTTTTCCAAAGTAATTTTTGTGCAGTTATCGAACCAAAATAGCATCGACCGTTTCGACCCACGTAAAAATTGTTACCTACCTAAATTTAAAATTAGTTTTGAGAAATAAAAGCCTTTTAAAAATAGAATTGGACGTTTTCTGGCGACTAAACTCGACCAAATTATTTCAAGAAGTTCTCTAATTGAATAAGCTGGGAAAATTAAGTACAGGACACCTCTCTCGGTTGCCAGAAAAAAAATGAGTCGCTAGAAATGCGTGTTAAAGCCAAAGTTTCATCCCCGAGGGAAAAGGCTGGGTAAGGTAACTTTATTCCTTAAATTGTTTCCTACGACGATAAATTCTTATCATTATGATGTTATGTGGTAGTACTCCCAGGTGAGCGGAAAATAAAACCTCTTTATGCCCACCACCGACGTCGTTTTCTGCTCCTTCGCGCCCACACGACCTGTTGTTGTGTTAATTAAGGAAATTAATTTATGTGTGCCAGGATGCGGATTTGTCCCCGGCCCTACGTGCTCTTTCGGACACAGTCATCCGGGCCTTTCCACTGCAGAGATACACACCCATCAGCAGACAAGAGAAGATCCAGGCCCTTGTCGCTAACTATTTTCCACGATCATTCTACGACATCATCTACTCGTAAAGTGTAAATATATTATGCTGTACATAACCATAACACGCTCATCGTCGTAATATCGTAGTTGTCAAAGGCATTTATAGCGAGAGAAGGGGCGGAATTGGTTACCTCAACCCAAAATCTTATTTTACTTCAAATAAACATTAAACATAACCAGAAGATTTTTTTCCTACGTACTAAAACAATTTATTAAACAATTTTCAGTTAAAAGGGGTGGACTCTACCCTAGCACCCATATTCGTATCGATAGTGACATCTAGACCACCCTATATATTAACCTAAATTTCCTCCCTACACAAGGTTATTGCCTGTGGAAAACAAACAAATCAATTTGGGGCGAAAACAAAAAAAAGGTACCAGTCACAATATTCAAGATTTCTGCTCTGTAGGCAAAACCTGATTTGACGTTTGCCTAAAATTGTTGAAATTTAACTTAAATTCCAGTAAATTTACGTAAAAGTTAAATTAATATTTGCCTACAGAGCAGAAAGGGGGCGTGGCTAAGTCACGGGTCCATTAGAGAAAAAATTTTGAATGCCTTGTAATTTAAAATATAAAACCAGTCCGCCCCTGTGTCGCAAAATAGATAAGTCACATGCAATTCTCCCCTCCAAATCCTCCCCATAAAGTATGTATGGATTATTGTATTAAAATATCTTGTCTCAGATAAATTGTATTTAATCGAAACGAAAAGATAAATAAATTCGTTCATAGTTCGTAAATGGACTTCTTTTTATTATTCATTAAAATTTTCCTTTTATATGCTTTTCATTTCGTGGCGGTTTTGAGAAATGCGCAGAATATTCGCAATGGTAGTGACATCTGGACCACCCTGTATTGCGCACAATTCCTCTCTACACGTTGTTTTTTAATTTTTTACCAAACATATTAAATATGGGTGGCTTAAAAAACAAATTAAATTAATTTAAACTTATTAGGAAAATATGTAACAGTCCGTCCCTGGGGGACTGTAGGAAGAGGTGGGAAATGCGATGAAATTCAAAAAATTTGTAATCAAAACCTAAAATACGTAGCAATCCGTCCCTGGGGGACTGGAGGAAGGGATAAGACATGGCGCGACATTCAAAAAATTTTAAATACGTAACAGTAACAGTCCGTCCCTGGAGAACGGAAGTAGGGGCGGGGGGTTGTTGGCTATTGTTTCCCCAGGGCCCAAATTTTCTACAATCGACGCTGAAGTTTGCTTTTTAATTTTTTCCGTATAAATCGAATAAAGGGAGGCTTAAAAAACAATTAAATTTAAACATATTTCGGAAAATAAGTGGCGCGAAATTCAAAAAATTTAAAATATTAAACCAGTTCGTCTGTGTGACCCATGCAAATCTACCCCCTTATCCGTCCCCCATTAAAACAATAAATGGATTTTTTTATTATTAATTAAATTTAATATTGATTTGTCGGTGCTTTTGAAGGGGGGTTGTACAAAAACACACAGAGGTCTAGGTTGTTATTGATCTGACAACCAGCGCCCGTGCGTTACCCCAATTCGACTTGCGCAAAAGACAAAACTGTTGGTACTTTCAATCCGTACGGTTGGTGAATGACTGAATGTTGAGGGCGGAACCCCCAACAATAAAAGAGTCAACAAATATTGCACAATTACTCGCGCTTGTCCTATACTGCCTACCTTACTGCCTCAGAAATGGAAGAAAACGAACAGTCAGGGAAACCGTTTAAAATTACAGACGTAACACGCGAAATCCGTAAAGGTGTGGTTGCAGCTTCATTACAAGACCTAACCTCTAAAGTAATGGAAAAACTACCCCTCCAAGGAAGCATTACAGTTGTGCTTGAAGCCGATGGAACCGAAATCGACGACGAAGAATACTTTGGTACCTTGGAGCCGCATACAGGTCTTATGGCACTCACCGAAGATCAAAAATGGAATCCTCCAGCCCCCCCATGTCGTCTCACAATGGACACCGTGGATGATGGAAAAGCCAGTCCGGAACTTGCAGGTCTTGTAGGAAAAATCAAACAGAATTTATGTCACGTCTCTTTATTAGGAGGACCCGAATTAGAATTACTCAGCGATATGGATCCGGATTCTTTGGTAGACATAACTTTCCCCGATAAGATCTTCCTGGAACAACTCAAAGAAGCTTCTGGACGTTACCTAAGTGAGAAACGTCAAGCCCAAGACGCTCTTGAATTGCTACGGTTATACCACGAGAAAGAAACTGAGGGCGAGGCCCAGTAAGGGGCCTTCAATTACTCGACAACAAGAAGACTGATTACCAATTTCTAATTATTCTCCTGGCATTACCAAATTGCTCAAAACATGCACGAATCACTCGGAACACCAAAATGTAACGAACGAGTCGACCTGGCACAAAACAACACAAATTCATCACACCCCCATATTTAATCACCCTTTTTTTTATTCGTAATTCTTTATAGCGAAATTAATGTTTTAATAGCTGTGATATGTTAAAAACGAGTACGATTTTGAAAAGCAAAACTTAAACTTTAGAAAATAGCATTAAATTCGCTAAAAGATAATTTACCCACCCCATGTATTCATTGGGTTTTTTAAAACACCCTAGACAGTAAAAACAGTATTGTTGTGCCCTATTAACTTATAATTGTATACAAAATGGTTTATTAATAAAAAACTAGGCGTTTATAGTTTGAACGTTTTATTACTTTACACAAGTGAACATTTTGCTGCGGAACCAACAATTATAAATACATAAAGCTTGAAACAACACGGAGGTTACATAAAGAATTAAAGCGGGGAGTTACAGAAGGGTACACGAACTCTTCTCTCTGAACGGATTAACTCGTTGACTGCTGAAGCCGACCAGAAGACAGTCATCCTGTTCGTGTTCCTGGATGAACTTTATGATGTCGGCTACAGCTTGCGACACTGGAATTCGTTTAATAGCGGCTTCTCGGCGCAGCTGTTCCGTTACAGCGCGCTGTTGCTGTAGGTTAGAAACAACCATGTCCATAAGAGCCGTGTCCGAAAGGCCTATCGTGCTGTACGTTCACTTAAAACCTCCACGAGAAAAAAAGGGGCGCGGCAGGTTACACTGCACTGCACTATACTACAATAGATAAACGACACTACGAACACCACTCTCGAACTTGTTAATACTTAACGAAGCCCTAATTACAGGATATTTGTTGTTTTATCGACTTTTATTTATGACACATCCCAGCAAACAATTCAACCTTGAAACGTCAATGAATGACGTTTTAGTTACAAACTTTTACCGCCTCGAATAACACCAAAATCCCTTCTTTACAATGCTGCCCTTATATACAGGATACTTCAAGGAATACAAGCCAAACAAGGGTAAAACAAGAGTGTGAAAGGTTTCTGAGCACGGTCGCCCCTATGCCTGATTGTCGGTATCGAAAAGAGCTAAAATTACCCTAAATACCTTTTTTTGTTTTAACTTTGGGGATAGACGGAGGGAGATATTGGAAAATTGTTTGCGCGGCTGGATCGGAATTATGAAGACGAATCGATCCATTAATATTCTTCACCCTTACTACCCTCTCAGGATTCAATGTGTCTCAAAATAAAAACCGGGAAAATTTGAATATTAGTTTTTGTTATCTAAAGAAACTATTTTAGGACACCCTGTATATAAATTCTGACACATCAAAATTATTGCATATAGAATCTGGCAACACTGCTTCTTTGTTGACATTTCAAATCACCCCAAGGTTATGTCATGACAAAATTTGGACGTTTTAACTGTTTTTTTGAATTAAAATGTTCACAAATAGCTCAAAATCAGATGAAGGCACCTCCAAATGGTTACATCCAAACGAAGTATTAAAATTACAGCGTTTGAAACTAAAAAAAAAACAACTTCAAGCTCGGATCAACAACACAAACCGAAGCATTTCAGAAATTCCTCTTAACATTACTCTTGAAACTTCAGAAGGAGTCCATAAAAGAAAAAATCCTTTTTTAAAAAATCAAGAAAATACTAAACGTAGTAAACCAAATACTCCGGATTGTGAAGAATCCTCCGATCAAACTTTATTCAAACTTTTTCATTTAAGTGATAGAAACAATAAAGTAAGTTCTAGTCAACCCATATCTTTTAGAAACGTCCTTGCAGATGAAGATCATAAAGAAAATCAGGAACAAATAATTAATCCGGGTAAAACTTGGATTCCGATTGATTGGACCTTAAAGTCGAAACTCCGATTAATGTCCTCAAAACCTTTCGTATGGAATCAGAAATTAAAAATCAGCGAGGAAGCTTCAGGAATTACCGGATTTGTAAGATGTTTAGATACTAATACGGAAACTACCCTTGATACATCCCCGAACGCTCGGTTCCACCAATGTTGTCTTTATTGGCAACATCCGACGCTCCCGTGGCTTAGTTTATTCCCTCGAACAATGGGGCGTGTTTCTATGGGGACAAGCTTTGCTTTGAGTGCTAATATAAGGGAAAGTTTACAAAGGGCCTGGTCAGATAGTTTACGTTCGTTATTTCAGTTAGTTCGGACTCGCCAATGCCCGTATTTTTATTTCTGTACAAATACTTTTACCGTGTTATTCCGTGCTGCTGGAATTTGTGGCTATACAGAAATGAACGCGCTTATAAGCCCGTCTACAAGTGGATTCCGTCAATTATTAAAGCAAGAGGATGTGGAGTTCACGATGCCGCTTAAATCGGACCAAGGTTACGACACGCTTGATTCAACAGGGGATACGACGGAAACGCAAGAAGAAGCCCCAGACGAAGAATGGCTTCAAAGTATGGGATTAAACGCAGAAGATATCAAACAAATTAATTATACGCAAGCAAAAATTAAGCATAAAACCGAATGTGAAGTTGATAACAGTGAAGAAAGTTTGCTTTTAATCGAAGGAATGGAAGTACATGCTTTGTATAATTTTCTTATGAATTGTAAAAGTGTTACGAGTACAACGGGGCCTTTAGCTGGGATTCCCCCAACCCTTCTTGCTCCGATTGCTTTCCATGGTGCAACTTTATCCGGGTTAAAAGTACGAGAAAGTAAAGTCCGGGGTGAAGATTTAGATTATTTTTCTTTAGAAATTAGTGGACCGATTTTACCCCATCTTATACATAATTTATGCGCCTTACATCCGGATGATCAAAATTTGACTGCGACGTTTGCTAATTTTCATCCTACAATCCCCTTTAGTAAAATCAATCAAAAAGGAAAAGAAAACTCAGGATCTGTAGTGTTTGGACAGGAAAATTTATCCGATTGCGGATTAAATCCTGCAATTTTAAAACACTTTTGTTCAACCAATTTCATTGAAAATATTGAAAGCCTTAAATATAATACAGAGACAAAAACATATACCTGGTCGTAATTGTATCTTGTTATTTTATTTAAAATAAATATTTTTACATGTATAAATTATTTGAAAGTGCTTTTTTTTGTAAAACGTAATTCCGAACTGGGTTTATTTTTAATTCACGAAGTAATTCGACGAGAGGTTTTGTATTTAACGAATCCAAGGAGAGTTCGTCTAAAAACCCGACGTAAAGTGAACAGGTAAGGCCTTGATGGATCGAATAAGACAGAACACTTGCACTGAATCCTGTCACTAAATTTGGGACTTCCAAACCTTCGTATTTTGTCTCGACCTTCTTACTTGATAATAATCTTAGAATACACGGAGACATTTCAGTACGATTACAATTTTGTAAGGCTGTAATTGGAGATGAAGTTAAAATAAAAATTTCTTGGGCCGCTTTTAACCATGGAATTAATTTTTCCGTCAACTGAAACGAATTGAAATTACGATTTTGAAATTTATTTTAAACAATCTTACCTTTCCAACAATTACATCTGGAAGGGTTTTATAAATAATTACATAGGAATTTCCTTCAATTTTATAAACCCCTAAACCTGTTTTGTTTGATTCGTAAAATGGTTTGACGGGTTCAAGCACACATTTTTGTAAAAGAGATATAATCTGAGGTGTTTCACCGATTAAAATTTTATTCACTGTTTCTGGAAGTTTTAAATCTTCATCCCAAACTAATTCTTCAGAGCTGTAAAGATAAAATTAATGACTTGCAAGTTTTATAAATTTTTCATATTACCTTTCGTCTTCGGGGAATTCGACAAAATCGTCTTCCCATAAAGCTCGGCTTGAGGGCTCTATTATTTCTCCAAATACCATTTTTTCTTGTTAAATATCACAAATTAACAACACAAACTTAAATATTTTCTGTTTAATTACAAATTAATTTAAGGTTAGAATTTTTGAAGTTACTTGTTTGGTTTTGTTACTAAGTCAGTTGAGCCAACATTAAGTCCTTTCAAAAGGAGGAAGTACAAAAATCTTCAGTAAAATTGGTTTTATTATTGAATAAATTAAGGCGATTAAGGTGGCCACGAGGTTTAAAAATATTTTTGGGAAGTTTGAAAGATCGGTGTTCAATACATAGGTGGGAGTCCCCTAGGCTTTCTGCATCTTTTGTAACACCGATTTCAACCACCCAGGACACCCCAAAAAATTAATAACAGTCGTCAATAATAAATAAATGTTTTATTATTATTATATTGATAAAAACAAATTTATTATTTATTTGATATTGCACAATCATCAACTTAATTGGAAAAAATTATTTCTATAAAACTTTAATTCTTCTACACTTTCCTTAATATCTAAAAGTGCTCGATGTTGGAAACATTTAGCCGGGGTTTTTTTAAATAAATCTGGGCTCCACATACGACATAATTCCTTAATCGTAGACACATCTATAATTCTATAATGCAAATAATTATCTACTTTAGGCATGAACTTTTTTAAAAATAGCCGATCCATATAAACCGTATTACCCGCCAGCGGGCTACAGTTTTCCGTAACATGCCTCGACACGAATTCATATAAAGTTTCTTCGGCTTCTTGAACTGATATCTTGGAACTTCTACAAGCACCCGTTAGTCCTGTCTGGAAAAAACGAATCAAGTATTGATTTTTTGAGGGATTGGGAATCGTACCTGTCCGTGTTGTTTTATACACCATTCGTTCATATTATTTAAAATTGAATCGGGTTGATGTAAAATTAATTCTGGACCTTCTGCTATTATATTAAGATTTCTATCGGTTACCAAACATGCGACTTCCATTATTTGATCCTTTTCGATATCCAAACCTGTCATCTAAAAAAAATCATGTTATTACATAGGAATTATATTTAATTTTAATAATATTAATACCTCCATATCGATCCATACAAGTCTACTAGGGCTTGTATTAGTCATGTTTGATAATAATTTCGGTAGGGACAAAGCTAAAAGTAAGATAGTATACGTTTGATACGAGACAAACAATTTTACTAACCTAATCTTCCAAATAGACTCCCTGATTGAATTATATTTTTAAACATTATTTTTAATGTTTAATAATGGAAATAATACTAATTTATGTTAAAAATATTAAAAAAACTAATAAAATTAACCTTAAATCTGACAGTTTGACATGTGTTTACTTTACATCGATTTAATTGTCAAAGTCTAGACGTCGGAAAGTGAAATTCGATGTAGAATTCGGTTTAGAAAGCTCAAATCCCTAAAGTACATACAGGGGCAGATCGGAAAGTAATAAAACAGTCTAAAACTTCATAAAATTATTAAGGAACTTTAAATAAGGCCCTTGTATGTACCTGTCTGCAACTTTTAACATTTTAAGTTAAAATTAAAATATTTTTGTGTAATAAAATCGTTATTGGGTGCAAATAAATGTAAATTATGAACCCCTAAAGTGTAAATTATGCGCTTAAATAGTAAAATTATCGCATTGTTTTATAAAATGCAAATTTATCCTTTTAAGGCATTTCCCTTCTTTTTTGTGTTATGAAGAATAATGTTAGGGCTTCTGAACATTTCTGTGCATACAAGATTTAAATGAAGAAGCATGGCTTTGCAACCGAAGAACAAAGCAAGTGATCTGTTACGAAATGGTATATTAGTGGCTACAACCAAAGGGTTTGTAAAATCAAAATAATTCGGATTCTACTAATCCAAATGCTATATTTTTTAGTGTGGTTTGCATGACTTTAACCGATGCCTTATCATCGAATTTAAATTTATCCGTCGAAGATTTAAAAACCGTAGCCGAACAATTGATTATACAAGAAGAAACAAATAAAACTCCTCGTAAGTTTCATCCCCTTTCCTCAGACGCCACAGTAGATAGTGATGAACCAAACAGTGACAGTAGTGGAGTAATTATGGGGAAATCAACCGGGCCTCAAGCCAGTACAAACAAACCCGAACAGACAAATATATCAACAATTCCTGCTCCAAGGCCCTTATCAGATTCAGATACAAGTACGAATATGAAAATAATTACTGCAACCTTAGAGGGGGGATTAGAAACAAACAAACTACCTCCGAAACGAAGGGGCGGATGGCCTAAAGGCCGGAAACGTAAACCAGAATTGTTACATTTACCTCCAAAGGCACCGGCAACGGGATACAATCTTTATTTAAACGATATGCGTAAACAATTCAAAGATAGTTCTTTAGCATTTCATGAAATTACTAAAATTATTGGGAATAAATGGTCAAGTTTAAGTTTAGAACAAAAGCAACCTTATTTAGAAAGGGCGGAAGAAGATAAAAGACGGTATCGGGAAGAATTAAGAGTTTATCGACAATCCGGTGCGTATCAATTATATTTGGCTAGGAAAAGAAGAAAACGGGTACAAAATAATGTCTTATCCGAAAGTGATATGGATGCAACAGACGATATTGATGTGAGTTTAAATAAAAATTTAAATTACGATAAAACATAAAAATCATTTTAGGACGAAGACAATGAGGAATTATATTGCCGCACTTGTGACCAATGGTTTCATAATTTACATAACAAACGGGAGCACTTACAAGGTCGACAACATGTCCAAGCAGTAGTTGGGGACATGAGAAGCGAATTAGGTTCCGATTACGACACAGATTACCTTGTAAATACGAGTTCCGTTTCTTTTAGTACGTCCCTAGACGAATCCAGTTTAGATGCAACACCAATTAGAAATGTTCAGGAAGGTGCAAGTGTATCAGAATCAATAGCAAACCTTATCACCGTGGTTGCAAGTAAGTACTGGGTCGAGTCCTACGGATTTTCTTACCTTTTCTTTTTAGGGCGAGAAAAAGAAATTAAAAACCTTAAGATGCGAGTTGAAGAAGCCAAGGCAGCACATGAAGCTTTGTACCAACAATTATCTTCGTTAAAAGAACGAGAAGCGACTCTTAAAAATGACTTAAGCTCTCTACAAAATGGGGAAAAGAACGTTGAAATGAAAGTTTTTCAGTTATGGCAAGTTCCAAGCTTATTTGTTACAACTGATTTGAATTCAAGTTGTTTAGATACTTCTGAATATTTAACAGACGAATAAATTTAGATTAGGTTTTTGTTTTATTTTTTTTTACCAGTGCTCGATAATAGTGCAATGTTTTATTAATTATGTTTGCTTGTTATTAATATAGTTAGGTAGAAATAATAATTATTTTATAGACCAAAACTGTCACACAATCTCATCGTAATACCAGTGCATAGCCTTGATTCCATGTAATAGCTACGATTTTTTATGTGATTATATATTTTTTACACTGATAATAATTATGTTATACTGTACAGCATTATTGATAAAATCTAATAAACATTAAGTTTTTATTTATTTTCTTTATATTCTGTAGAATCGTTTAAGGAAAAGTCAATGCTTACACAGGATGAAAAACTATTAGCCGATACGGGTGCTTAGATTAACGTAACTGTTCAAACCCAAATACAAACTGAAATGTACTCAAACCTTTATTTTATTCTCTTGCAGGGTTTAAATTGCTTTTACAAGTAGAGTTCCTGGTATGTACTTACCTGTATCTCCAATACAAAACACAAGATTTCTATTAATCGTCATAGTAACGTGATTACTTTAAGCCCTAAAGAATATATTTTTTTATCCATTTCTTTAATTTACCCACACATAACTTTCCTAAAACAGTTTAAAAGAAATAATAAAACAAATCTGAACTCGGTTAGAAATTTATTGTATCAAAAAATGACGCCAACTTAATACAAACCACACAAATTATAATATTTATAAACTATTCTTCCTTTTTACGATGAAATAATCACAATTGGTCCAAAAATTAACTTAAAATAATTAAAAATTACATAATAAACGTCACTTTGACGTTTTAAACGTCAGTTTGACATTTCTTCATTGTTAATTCATTCAAAACAAATGGACCAATCAGAACGCAGTGGCGTTTGGCGGCGCCTGTACCCGCCCCCCAAGGTCGTACGGCGTGCGTAAAAATAGTAAAATGTTTGAATTTTAAGCGCGAAATTGATTTTAAGGGAATTAGATTAAAATTCGTTTTAAAAGTAAAATAATAATGAAAATGTATTATTTAGGTTTGTTTTATGAAGTTTAGTGAAATTTTGACAAAATTTTTGTGTTATCCGTCTGGGTTCCGGATAATGAATAGACCCAGGGAATCCCCTGCCTGTCGTAAAAGGCGACTATTTGGGGCGTCTGTCCTATATTCTACCTATTTTCCTTATCATCCTGCAACTCTTCCTTGATTGATTAGTTTGTTTGATTCCTATGGGTCGAGGTCTTAAGATGTATTCCTGGCTCCTCATTCTTTTCCTTTCGTTTGTAATTAATTCCTTAAAACATGTCTCATAATTTTAGTTTGTTTTGTGCTTGTATCCTTTTTTCCATACACAAAATTTTTTACTTTAAAAAATTTAAACATTCCTTAAGTAAAATTATATTTGTTGACTAATTTAATTTTTTATATTTTTCTTCAGTACATATTGTGTTTAAAAATAAGTTTTAGTTTCATTATTATATAAGAATTTAAATCAAGGGTACTATTATTCATCTGGAATTCCATAATTTTTGTTATCGCAGAGTTGATGGTTACGGGATAACTTTTTCGCTTTCCTTTTTCTGCGATGACGCACCTAAATGTTAGGGATTCTCTACAAATTGTAAAGAACCAACCATTCGTGTCGGCGATGTTGCCGGAAACCCCCACCTTAATTTCATTATTTCTTTATTGTGTTCAATTGTAGTGTAACTGACCCCATACCTTGATAAAATACTGTAACAATCGTTCGTGGGTACCGATTTTCCAAATCACTTAAAATTTTTCTTTTAAAAATGCATCAAGAAGTAGGAAACATAATGCGGGCAATTGAAGTTTTACGCACACAACAACAACAATCGGAGTGTAATAAATGTAATTTTCAAAGATCTAAAAATAAAGCCTTTCGAAAACCAAAACGTTCTTTTAAAGCAAAAAATTTAAAATTGCAAGACAGTGAAAAACTTTTAGATGAAAGTTACGCGTTGTTAAGTGTTCGTGTTATAGAAAAAAATGAACTAGGACTTACAAGAGGGTAAGTAATTTTTTTTAAATTATTTTTAATTGATTGTTGGAAAACATTTCATCATTTATGGCATGATTATTTTTTTATTTGATGAAGGATGTTGTGTAACAAAAGAAATCGTTGTGGTTACACAAAAATGTTGAGGAATTCCGCTATAATTAATAATGTAACCAAAAATATTATTAGAAAGTAGAAATTTTTCAAAATTCGTAATAGTCGGCACTAGAGGGTTTTTGCGGTTACACTACTTAATTGTAGGTCCGTTTCCCCGATTTTCTTTTGTTATACAAGCAAATGTGGAAGGTCTCATTTGAAGGGTTGAAAATACAAGACTATATCAAATTTTTAAAAATGAGAGAATTTTGAAAAATTTTAAGAATTCTCCTTGAAACTCCCTGAAACATTCGTAAAAGTCGACAGAATATAATACTAGGGGGTTGACAGTAACACCAAATTAAAGCACCCACTTTTTTCTATTAGGCTATCAAATATGAAACAGGTTGGACTGAAGGGCCGAAAATACCAAATTTTTAAATAAAATCCCGAATTTTGAAAAATTAAAATAATGTTGAAAATTTAAAAATTCATAAAAGTCGACAGAATAATAGTAGGGGGTTGACAGTGACACCAAATTAAAGCCCGTACTTTTTTCTATTAAACAGCCAAATAGGAAGAAGGTCCGACTTAAAGGGCCGTATATATTAAATTTTTAAAAACAAGACAGAATTTTGAAAAATCTTAAAAAAACTTCTCGAAACTTTAAAAATTCGTAAAAGTCGACAGAGTAATAGTAGGGGGTTGACAGTGACACCAAATTAAAGCCCGTACTTTTTTCTATTAAACAGCCAAATAGGAAGAAGATCCGACTTAAAGGGCCGCATATATTAATTTTTTAAAAAGAAGACAGAATTTTGAAAAATCTTAAAAAAACTTCTCGAAACTTTAAAAATTCGTAAAAGTCGACAGAGTAATAGTAGGGGGTTGACAGTAACACCAAATTAAAGCCCGTACTTTTTTCTATTAGACAGCCAAATAGGAAGAAGTTCCGACTTAAAGGGCCGCATATATTAAATTTTTAAAAATAGAATTTTGAAGAATCTTAAAAAATTTTCTTGAAACTTTAAAAATTCGTAAAAGTAGACAGAGTAATAGTAGGGGGTTGACAGTAACACCAAATTAAAGCCCGTACTTTTTTCTATTAAACAACCAATAGGAAGAAGATCCGACTTAAAGGGCCGTATATATTAAATTTTTAAAAATAAGACAGAATTTTGAAAAATCTTAAAATTTTTTCTCGAAACTTTAAAAATTCGTCAAAGTCGACAGAATAATAGTAGGGGGTTGACAGTAACACCAAATTAAAGCCCTTCATTTCTTGTATTAGGAAACCAAATTTGAAGGAGAGTTGACTGGAGGGGTAGAAAATAAAAAAAGAAAAGAGGAAATTTTCAAAATACTAAAATTTTTTTTTCTTTCAGAAAACAAAAACCACCGAAGGATCATAAAATAAAAGCAAGAAGTAAAAAGAATTTATGGAAAAACGTAGGACTATCTTCAGGTATTTCCCCAAAAGTTGCTCCTTGGCTTGTGAAATGGAAAAATAGAAAAGTACAACCAGCCGACTCAAGGTAGGATTCCAAAATCTTTTTTAAATGTTTTTAGAAATTATTAAGGGTTGTTTTATACTTATATACAAGACGGTTTTCAAAAAAATATCCTGGATCACAGGCCTTGATCAGAATTTTTTAACAACCCTTAAAACATTGAGGGATCTAGATTAGGTGTATTGAACTAAAATGATATTTTTTTCCTTTAACTTGATACACCACTGACCCAAATATTCTTACATAATGGCGTTGAAACTATTCTACGAAAGGAAATCAATATCAACCCCTTGAAACATTCAGTCTGTATTTATTCTTTAGGAAAATAGTTTAGAAATAAAATTAAAGGCTTAAAAGTGAAAATTAACGGTAATGAGAAAATTTCTAATTTAATGTGAAAAGAAAAACAAAATAAAAAAAATAACCAACCCATGGGGTGTACAGGAGAAAAATTAAGGTAAACAGGATATTAAGTTTAAAATAAATTTACAAAGATCCTGTATTATTATTCTTTTGCTTTCTATTTTTTTTTAATTTGTAGAACGCTTTTAAAAATGAAAATTACGTAATAGACAACATTGATTCGATCCAATTTGAAGTTCCTTTTGTTTGGTAGTTCAATCAAGTCCTTGAATAACTGTATACAGGATGTGACAATCGCACACGAAAAAAGTGTTCTGTTAAATTTGCTTTTTACATTTCCTTAACGATAAAGAGAACAATACTAAACTGGCCCAGCTTAATCACTTAAGCACGGTGTAATTGTCTTCAGGGTCAATGACAGATTTACCTGCGATGTGCACTATACCGTAATTAGCAATTTTATTCTAGGTACTTTTTTAATTTTTTTACTTTGTTGGATAAATTTAGACCACGCACCGGAAATGTTTTTTCACAAGAATTCTACATTTACATAATAAAGATAATTATGATTCACTGCATTCTGATGAAATAATTCTGATATCATTAACATTTAATTATAACAGACATGCCTAGACGATTCCACAAACATAAACAGATAAAGTTAATAGCCGACCCAGAAACTTTTTTTTAATTGTTTTTGTAAAATCATTTTAGCTTTAAATTTTTTTGTGTTTAAAACTGAAATTACTCTTCATCTACGGGCCCTTCAGAACCACTGAAACTAAATTCGAGCCTCGAGGGCACATATCATACATTACAATAGAGCTGCAAAAAATGCAGCCCACAGGCCATGCAGCCGTTTAGTATTCTTGATTTGAAATTTTTTACTTTCCCATACCACTACTGGTATAGGGAAGTATTGATATCATGAAAATTTTCGAAATCGAGATTTTCACGGAAATGGGCGTTTTGGACCCCCAGGAGCCTAAAAAAGTGGTCTAGAAAAAATGTCTGTCTGTGGGTGGGTGGGTGGGTGGGTGGGTGGGTGGGTGGGTGTGTGTGTGTGTGTGTGTGTGTGTATGTAACGCCTGTAACGCAAAAACTAGTGAACCGATTTTGATGAAATTTGAAATGAAGGGGTATATCGAAAATTCATCGACAAAATAAGCTTTTCAAAAAAATCCGAAACCGGAAGCGGAAGTTAGACATGTTTTTTTGGTATCATTTTTTTCAGAAGCGGAATTTTGAAAATCTGAGTAGGGGATATCAAAGAAGGGCATAATTCAAGGGAAACAGTTTTTTACCGGACTCTCTAACTTCAAAATGGCGGTCGCTATGAATTTTTCAAAATTTCGACTTTAACGCCCCGTAACTCAAAAACCAGTTATCTGATCAGGTTCCGCAACAACTTGTTTGAAAGCCCTTTGGCTGTACTACACCAAGAAAAAAAATTATTTACTAAATCCAAAAACGGTCGCAACGGCGCTCTTCCAAAAAATTTGAAATTTTTGAAAAATTATTACAAAAAAACTGGTCTAAGGAATTTGTTTAAATTTTCTATACTTATGTAGCTTGGTATTAGCTACATTTTTGTTTTTTGATGAACGCCATAATTCCACTGTGGCGCCCTCTACGAGGTTTTGAAAATCGAAAATTGATGTTCCTATAGCGCCTTTATTAGTCAAAATATGAAAAAAGTTTAATTATAAAAGTTGTTCAGTATATAAATTTACATTTTTCTAAATTTATATCACGTATACAGGGTGTTTGGTTTTCACAGTACAATAAGCAACTTTGTTATTTTAAATGAAACACCCTATATATTATTATATAATTGAATGCAAAATTAAATTGTCTATCACATAGTATAAGGTGTTCATATGGCTAAAATGTAGGGTTAATGAGAAATTCGTGAATTTTGAACTTTAAAACAGTGTAGGGATATGTTCAAGTGACTATGCGCGGGACGGGAATTCCTTGTCGCCGGCTAATCCTAGCAGCAATAATCGCACATGCGCAGATGAACACAATCGGCACTTGTGTTAATTTTCCATATACTAATTTTCAAGTTAAGTTTATCGGTTGTGGCGAACAATACTGTTGAATACCAAAAACGAATGTTTATTTTTTTTTAGTATGGGAAAGTCCAGGGGAGGTTTGCACCTCCACTTTTTTTGATTTAATTTTGGTTATTTTTTTTAACATCGGCCCTAACCGACAAACCAACAGCACTATTTGAAAATCCTTTTGGCTGGAAGTTGTACCCAGATGGGTCCCCATTTTGTCCCATTTTCGTCCCGATCGGGGTCGCTGAAATTTTTTTCAAATTTTAAGGGGTTACCCTTTGCTTTTTCTTCAAAAAACAGTTTTTTTCTTTTAAAATGCATTTGCCGATCTCGTATCGTGTTCGCGCGTAGATCATAAGAAAGCCCTCGCGATGGCACGTCTTTCTTGCCCCTGGAACCGAAACGCTAACATGTCCGGTTTCGGAGTTACAGCGCTGAAAAGAAAAAACACAAAACGCCCCCTAGCGGCCTGTACGATAATCGCAGTTGTTTCTATTTAACGTAGATAGATAGAGCTCGACGTGCTCTTTCCATTGCCGCCGACCGCGACCCCCTAGCTCTTTTACTTTCCGAGATATTAATTTTTTAAACTTTTCCCCAAAAAAAAATTTGGAAACTAGCCAAAACCATTCAAAAACGATACTCCTTTTGGCCACGTCGCCGACGAAATACACGTAGCCGTATCGAATCGCGACCTTTCGCTAGCCTCCCGCGAGCGCGGAGCCCTACCGTTCCCATAGCAACGGAGCTGCGATTTTCCAAAGCCGCCTCTGTGAAAAACGGTTTTTCCCTTGTAGCGCGTTTTTTTCGAAACTTTGAACACTGCTCACGGGCAGACGAAACGAGATATTGAATCGCGGTTTGCGGGATTGGATTCGGATCGCGGAGTAGAATCGATTTGTCTAGGGTTTAATGCGAAAAAAAAATTTAGCGCCGCTTTTCGTTGACCGACGTGTTTTTGCAAATTTGGCCCTGAAGATGGGATTTTTCAAAATTTTATAAGGGGTTTAGTCAATTAATGAATTAGTGAACAATTCCTTCTATGGGTGACGGTTTTCCAGAAAATTAGCTTCAAAGAAAAATAAAGTATCTTCGAACTATTTACCTACACATATTTTTAACTTTCATGTGTAATAACTCTGTTGTTTTAATGGACCACCCTGTATATTTGTATATATTTAGAAAGAGAATTTGATGGTCTATCAATTTTGTTAACCAACAATTCCTTCTAAGGGTAACGGTTTTCCAGAAAATTCGCATCAAAGAAAAATAAAGTATCTTCGAACTATTTACACAAATTTTTAACTTTCGTGTATAATAACTCGATTATTTTAATGGACGACCCTGTATATTTGTATATATTTAGAAACAGAATTTGATGGTCTATCAATTTTATTAACCAACAATTCCTTCAAAGGGTAACGGTTTTCCAGAAAATTAGCTTCAAACAAAAACAAAGTATCTTCGAACTATTTACACAAATTTTTAACTTTCATGTGTAATAACTCGATTGTTTTAATGGATCACCCTGTATATTTGTATATATTTAGAAAGAGAATTTGATGGTCTATCAATTTCATTAACCAACAATTCCTCCTAAGGGTGATGGTTTTCCAGAAAATTAACTTCAAAGAAAAATAAAGTAACTTCGAACTATTCGTATTTACACAAATTTTTAACTTTCCTGTGTAATAATTCGATTATTTTAATGGACTACCCTGTATATGTTGTATATGTTTAGAAAGATAATTTGATGGTCTAACAATTTTATTTAACAATAATTCCATAATCTGGCATCAGAAGATGAATCAGAAATTTTTAATGAAACGAGATAAATCTTCGAAATTATTTGTATGTTTTATGGCACCGATTATAAATTTGCTGATAAAACTGGTAAACATTTGAACACTTGGGGAAAAATGAACTAATTACCAACAGGTATTGTATTATTGTACTTCATCAGGTGGTACATGAAACATGTTTTCATTTGCAGCATCATATTATGTTTCGACCGAAACGTGAGTAATTATTCCATAAAGTAGAGGTTTAATAATAATTATCCAATTGTTTCTTGCTATTTTTAGTAAAGTATTCAGTTTACATTTACTGTCATAACTTGAGTGTAAACAAATTATTAATTATCATTATTTTAAAATTTTTAGACACAAAAAATGGGTATTTTTCTATAAACAAATTTAAAGTGATTTTAGTTCAAGGACGGTTTCTAAAACGTAAATTCGTTTTACCCATTACCTAGTTTAGTAATTCAAAAGTAATTTTTCTTTTCAGAATAGGTAGAATTTCATATTGTATTTAAATTAAGACTGTGTGAAATTGAACAAGCATTGTTTAAAAAAAGTGATAAAATCCTTATTAACTTTGCATAAAACGAAACATTTTAAATTTTCCACAAAATTGTTATGCAACAATTTATTATTTATGAACTTACTAACTTACAAACCCTTAATACGGTTACAGCAAAGTACTACTGCCCTTACTTTTTTCTATTACACAACCAAATCTGAGGAAAGGAAAAAAAATAAATTTTCAAAAGGTTTTGAAAAAATACAAATTCTTGTCGAAACTTTAAAAATTTGTAAAAGTCGACACGTTGGTAATACAGGGTTGGCGAGGGTACCAAATGAAAGCCCTTACTTTCTTCTATTAGGCAGTGAAATGCGAAAAAGGTCCTACTTCAAGGGTCGGATATACAAATTTTTAAATAAAAATAAGACCGTATTTTGGAAAACAAAAATTCTTGTCGAAACTTTAAAAATTCGTAAAAGTCGACACGTTGGTAATAGAGGGTTGGTGAGGGTACCAAATGAAAGCCCTTACTTTCTTCTATTAGGCAGTGAAATGCGAAAAAGGTCCTACTTGAAGGGTCGGATATACAAATTTTTAAAAATAAGACCGTATTTTGGAAAACAAAAATTCTTGTCGAAACTTTAAAAAATCGTACAAGTCGACACGTTGGTAATAGAGGGTTGGCGAGGGTACCAAATGAAAGCCCTTACTTTCTTCTATTAGGCAGTGAAATGCGAAAAAGGTCCTACTTCAAGGGTCGGATATACAAATTTTTAAAAATAAGACCGTATTTTGGAAAACAAAAATTCTTGTCGAAACTTTAAAAAATCGTACAAGTCGACACGTTGGTAATAGAGGGTTGGCGAGGGTACCAAATGAAAGCCCTTACTTTCTTCTATTAGGCAGTGAAATGCGAAAAAGGTCCTACTTCAAGGGTCGGATATACAAATTTTCAAAAATAAGACCGTATTTTGGAAAACAAAAATTCTTGTCGAAACTTTAAAAATTCGTAAAAGTCGACACGTTGGTAATAGAGGGTTGGCGAGGGTACCAAATGAAAGCCCTTACTTTCTTCTATTAGGCAGCCAAATGCGAAAAGGGGCGTACCTGAGGCGTCGAAAATACAATTTTTAAAATGTAAGACCGTATTTTGTAAAAAATTAATTCTTGTCGAAACTTTAAAAATTCGTAAAGGTCGACACGTTGGTAATAGAGGCTTGGCGAGGGCACCAAATGAAAGCCATTACTTTCTTCTATTAGATAGTCAAATGCGAAAATGGTCTTACTTGAAGGGTCGGATATACAAATTTTTAAAAATAAGACCGTATTTTGGAAAACAAAAATTCTTGTCGAAGCGTGTCAAAAAAACCATAAACAATTTATTTTGTTTTGAAAACTTATACAGAATTAATCTCGATTTCCTTATGACCTCGTTCTCTACTTCTACATATCATTAAAGTTTTTCTTTGGTTACTAGTTAATACCAATCAAGTTCTAAACAGGTTTAGAAATTTTTTTTACCATGGAGTGCAATCAAAAATTGACCGACCAACGGAATTCCCAAAACCGTGTCATATACAAAGAATTTTCCCCAGTTCTCTCTATTTTGACTCGCTAATTACAATCTCTAGAATTATACCGGAAAAATTCCCTCAACGTATAAAGATCGTTAATTTAATTAAACGCAAGGTTCTTTTTGCGTGTTTTCCCAATAGCAACGAACGGGTTAAGGTCGAGTTAGCGAAGCGGAGGAGTAGAAATTACATATTATTTTGCGAGGACGTCTTTTGTAGCCAGTTTCAGTACCGGTACCGACAGTAAAAGTGTACGAAGTGAATCGTTTCGTTTTGGATTAAGTTTTTAGTTTTTTGAGTGATTCCTTTAACAATAACAACATGGCAACAATAGATAACGAAGATGAAATGTGGAAATCTGTTTACGACAAGTTAAAAAAGCAAAAATCACAGAATGACATTGCACATGAACGAAGGTAAGATTAGGAATTAAAAAAATCATGTTGGAAAATATTTAAAATCTAATCTGAATCACAGATTTGTTCTCTGAAAATCTAATTATAAACACGACGACCAATCTTTATAATTAGACCAGAGAACTGGTTCATTTGATATCTTTAATTTTTTGTTCTTTTGTGAAATTATCCTAGTTTTTATTTTTAGATTAAAAAGTATGAGTAAACGGAATTTAGTGCGAATTTTCTTTGACATAAGTGTAGTATATTTTAGTAGCAAACAGCAAATATTTATTTTTAGAATACTTAGACTAGAATGGGTTCTTCTGGGTTTTGCATGTAATTAACAAAAAGTGTCATTAATAAAAAAGGAAATGTCTAGAAGATCCTAATAACCATTTTTATGAACTAAATACAGGATGTAAATTTTAATGCGGTGAATCCCGGAAGTGGGAAGAGGTAGAACGGTGCCGCGGTTAAATTACGGAAAACTTAATCAAAAAACTTCTCATATGGAAAGAAAAATTAAGAATCTTCAAAAATAAATTTCTTACATCCTGTTCAATAATTTCTTGATCAACTAAAAGATAATTATAATTTGAAGATGTTGTCCTAATTTTGTTCGAAACATGTCACCCTGTGAGGGGGATTTGATGAATATTCTTTTACTTAGTCACTCTCCTCAATTTTTCCTACCTGTCATACTTCACAAAAGGAGTTACTACTTACTGTTGCGGTTTATTTAGATAAATAATTTCTAAAATAAACTAACAATTCTAATTTTAAAAGGATATGACGTTTAAGAAGTAAAAGTAAATAATCTTAATAACTTATGAACTCATTTTCACTTTAAAATCAATTAATATAAGAATGGTAGATCTGAAAAAAGTATATTTAATGAGTGAAATATTAAAAAAACCACATAAATACCCTAAAAATATACAGGGTGTTCTTTAAAAAAAATTTAATTCTTAAAAATTACGTGATTTTTCTTTAAAGTTAATTTTCGCAGAAGTGTTACCTTTAATGAGAATTATTTGTGAATAAAATTTGTAGAGCATTAAAAGTTCTTTTAAAATATATCCAAACATACAGGGTGTTTAAATAAAACAATCGAGTTATTAAATAATGAAGTTAAAAATTTGTTTAAATTGTTATAAACTGCTTTACTGTTCTTCGACGCTAATTTTCTGGAAAACCGTTACCTTTAGTGAGAAATGTTAATTTATAAAATTTGTAGAGCATTAAAAGCTCTTTCTAGATATATATAAACAAATAGGGCAGCCCATTAAAAAAATCGAGTTATTACCTATTGAAGTTAGAAATGTGCGGAAATGTGTTACAAATTACTTTGTTTCTTTGAAGCCTATTATCTGGAAAACCGTTACCCTTAGAAGGAATTGTTGGTAAATAAAATTGATAGATCATCAAATTCTCTTTCTAAAAATATACAAATATACAGGGTAGTCTATTAAACCAATCGAGTTATTACACACGAAAGTTAGAAATGTGTGTAAATAGTTCGAAATTACATTATTTTTCTTTGAAGTTAATTTTCTGGAAAACTGTTACCCTGAGAAGGAATTGTTGTTAAATAAAATTGATAGATCATCAAATTATCTTTCTAAATATATACAAATATACAGGGTAATCCATTAAAAAAATCGAGTTATTACCTATTGAAGTTAGAAATGTGCGGAAATGTGTTATAAATTACTTTATGTTTCTTTGAAGCCTATTATCTGGAAAACCGTTGCCTTTAGAAGGAATTATCGGTAAATAAAATTGATAGATCATCAAATTCTCTTTCTAAAAATATACAAATATACAGGGTAGTCTATTAAACCAATCGAGTTATTACACACGAAAGTTAAAATTTTGTGTAAATAGTTTAAAATTACGTTATTTTTCTTTGAAGTTGATTTTATGGAAAACTGTTACCCTTAGAAGGAATTGTTGGTAAATAAAATTGATAGACCATTAAATTCTCTTTCTAAATAGATACAAATATACAGGGTAGTCCATTAAACCAATCTAGTTATTCCACACGAAAGTTAGAAATGTGTATAAATAGTTTAAAATTATTTGATTTATTTTTGAAGTTAATCTTTTGGAAAATTAAGCCCTTTTTCAGGAAATGTTGGGGAATGAAATTTATAGAAAATTAAACGCTCTTTTTAAAGATATTAAAATATATAGGATTTTCTGTTAAAATAATCAAGTTACAACACATTGAAGGTTACGTTCTTTTAAATTTGAAAACAATCAGTAGAAAAATAATCAACACCGCAATAAATTAATAAAACCCTGAATGATTATAAAATAAAATTCAAATTAGAAGGAAACAACATCAAGTATTGTTCGACCTTCAAATCTACGTAATTATTGTTAAGATTATCAAATTTAAACTTTAGCATAAAGACGTTCTCATAGACTTTCCAAATTATTATACAAGTTGTCTTACTTTCTCTTTAAAAAAATTTGAATGCTTTTATTTTCCTCCAAATACAACTCTCAAAAAAAATCTTAAAATCCTTCTATTTAGAATAATTTTCTACTTTTTGTTTAATTTTTAAAGGTCATGGTATAATTATCTCTCATTATCTAATAACGTGAGATATAGATTATGTGGTTAAAAATGTTTAAGTCATTATTTCTGTACGCAAAAACGAATATTATGTAGTGAAGAGGTCAATCTTTTTTATTGCTTGTAAGCAAACAAGCTCGTAAACAAGTTTCAGAATCTAGAAAAACCTGAACACTTAAATCTTATCATAAAAGAATTGTAGAATTGTTTGATTGATTATTAGATTTTAATTTTAACAAATCGTGTGAAATGTTAATTATTCGAATTCAAAATTTATTCAGCAAGAAATACGAAAATCAAACATAAAAACCACACAAAATGATTTGTTGCAATTGTGTATAGTTACTATTGTTACTTAATCATAAACCAATACAAAGAAGAAAATAGCATGCATTGTTTATAGAAGGTCAAAACTAATGTATGTAGTAGGTACTGCAGTTTGGTCCAAGGCTAAATATTATTTAAAAGAAATTTAAATTCTTGAGAAAAACTTGATAACCTTTACTGTTTTGACGCTGATTAGTTTTTGGAAATCAATTTAAATTAATGCTTCCGGAAGTTAAATTGTTTTTATATCTACGTTGTAGAATTATTTAAATAAATTATCTTTCAATTCCTATAAAGGAAAACAACATAATCCAGTGAAGCATATCTGTATTAATTTTCAGGAAATGAATAAGAATAATTATTTTTTTTTAAATCAGGCGGATATGTTAATGATTTTCTTATAAATTAAAAGAAATTCTACCTTATGTTATGTAAATACTAAAACAATTTTACAAAATAATCAAATTTTGAATATTTTAGCAAATTATATATAATGTTCTTTATGATAAATATTCGTGAGTATACGAAAAATCCTAGTATGCGAATCAACCTGACAGCTAAAAATATTTGACGTTTCTTTTTAATTTATTTTTATTAACACATCCTTTAAATTAAAATCAAATGTAATTCATTCTCAGTGTGATTTAAATTAGAATCGTCATCTAAAACTCTACAAATATGCGGTATTTTAGTAGCCAAGTGATAAGTAAATTAAAAAATCTTATGGCAACAATGAATGTTGTACAAGAAAAATCCTACATAAATGGAAATTGGGTGAACGCAATAAGTGGAAAGACTTTTGAAGTCACAAACCCTGCAAATGGAAACGTGGTTGCATCAGTCCCAGACATGAATGTTGAAGATGCAGAAAAAGCAGTGACAGCAGCTTCGGAAGCCTTCAAAACATGGCAACACAAGACAGCGAAAGAACGAGCTTATATTCTTCGTGATTGGTACAACCTCTTGGAAGAAAACAAGGAAAATATAGCAGAAATAATGACTGCGGAATCAGGTAAACCTTTACTGGAATCTCGGGCCGAAGTAACCTACGGAAATTCATTCATTGAATGGTTTTCGGAGGAAGCAAGGAGAATCCAAGGTGAGATAGTTGAAAGTCCAATTCCAAGTAAAAAAATAATGGTTGTAAAACAACCGATTGGTGTAGCGGCACTTATTACCCCCTGGAATTTTCCACATGCAATGATTGCAAGAAAAGCAGGGGCTGCTCTAGCAGCCGGTTGCACTTGCGTCGTTAAACCAGCCGAAGACACCCCATTAACAGCACTTGCCATAGCCCAATTAGGACACGAAGCTGGAATTCCTAAAGGAGTTTTCAATGTTGTTACAAGCGACCGAGGAAATGCAGCGGAAATCGGGAAATTTTTATGTGAAAGTCCTTTAATTGCAGGATTGTCTTTTACCGGGTCTACAGCGGTAGGGAAATTACTTTATCGCCAATGTGCTTCGGGAATGAAAAGATTAGGCTTGGAACTTGGGGGAAACGCCCCGTTCATTGTTTTTAATTCAGCGAACATAGAAAAAGCTGCGAAAGGCGCAGTGGCGGCAAAATTCCGTAATTGCGGCCAAACTTGCGTAGCCGCAAACCGATTTTTAATCCAAGATGATGTTTACGAATCTTTTGTAAACTCTTTTATAAATCACATTGAGGATATTAAAATGGGGGAAGGTACCAAACCGGATGTTACAACAGGTCCGTTAATCAACCAAGCGCAATTCCAGAAAGTTTCCGATATTGTCCAGGACGCACTTGATAAAGGCGCAAAGGCTTTGATTGGTGGCAAACCCGCAAGTTCTTTAGGAGATTTATTCTACGAACCCACCCTTTTGGTCAACGTTAAACAAAACATGCGAGTATACCAAGAGGAAGTATTCGGACCTGTAGCAACGATAATTAAATTTAAAACCGAAGAAGAAGGTTTAAAAATTGCAAACGCAACTAGAAATGGACTTGCTGGATATTTCTTTACAGAAGATGTAAGTCAGATGTTCAGGGTTAGCAAAGCTTTGGAAACGGGAATGATTGGGATCAATGAGGGGATAATTTCAACAGCCGAAGCTCCGTTTGGTGGGGTAAAAGAATCTGGGTTGGGTCGGGAAGGTTCCCATCATGGAATCGAAGATTTTACGTATATTAAGTATGTCTGTATTGGAGGTATTTGAATGTCCTAACAATTGTGCCATAAAAAAAATCGTGAATATACAGGGTGATTTAAAAAAAGTGACTAGCGGATTTAAATATTATTGTTCTATATTAACGGAATTTTTTTTTTAGGGTAAATCCCCCATTAAAAAAACATTAAAAATATTTTCAGTGGTGAATTTCTGAATGGGGCGCCACAACCGAGGAAAGATGATATAAATTCCTGATTGTGGCGCCCCCTGCAGGAATTTGCGGTAAAAAATATTTTTAATGGTTTTCTCTTGGGGGATTTACCTTGGAAAAACTTTTCCCCGTTAATGTAGGATAAATATTTTTCGAGCTGGTACCCACCCTGTATAAGGGGGTGAAACGTGAAAGATTCCACTACTTTTAATTAGATTACCTTTCTAGTGCTTTATTGCAGCCATTAAAAATTAAATAAAATTAAGTAAAATGTAATTTTAGGGTGTAGGTAGAAACAATTTAATATTTTAAGCAATAAATTAAAGAAACTTTGTCTTCCAAAAAGTCTTCCAAATAAAATAAAATTGGTTAACTTGAAGATTTAAGACAGTTAAAAGAAAATTTTAATTTAAATTGTTAAGATTTATTGTAAGTTGTTATACAAACACACTTGTTTTGCTCATACTTGTTATAATTGTTATACAATAATCTGTTTTTATGATTCTCTATTGTGTTTTATGTACAAAGGTTAAAAATAAATACTTCACAAATAAAGTCTTTTACAGATTTCAGTTTTAGGAGGTGAAGGGACAAATGTTAATATTATTGCAAAGGCTTTTCACCACAATGTGAAACTTAAAAGGTTTTTCCCCATTGTGTTGTATTTATTTATTTTTTGTTTACATTAATTGTAATGCCCAAGCCCAGTAAAAAATGGTAGGACAAGGAACTAATTGAAGCTGCAAAATCTTAAGAAATAAAAGGAAGGCTGAGGAATATACTTGAGGAGGTCATGGTCTTGGTAAATGGTAGTAGTTGCAAGGGAGAGGAGTTACACAGGCGCTGAATTTTAAAAATTTATTGGAAGCTCAACAGATTTTCGTTTTTGGAGGTGGAGGAAAAAAAATTAGTATAACCTAATATGGCTAGAAAATAAAAAGGCTTTTCACCACAATGACGTGATATTGAAAAGGCTTTTCACCACAATGTAAAATTTAAAAGGCTTTTCCCCAATGTGCCGTGTTTACTTTTCCTGTTTACGTTAATTTTTATTATATTTCCAAAAATTTCATTGTGTACCACCCCGCACATATAGGGTGTTCCATTAAAAACGTCAAGTTATTACACATTGAAATTAGAGAAATTTGATATGAATTATCTACTGAATTTTTCTTTGACGCTAATTCTCTGGAAAATGATTACCTTTAGAAGAATTAGAGGTAAATAAAATTTGTAGAGCATCAAAGCTCTTTCGAAATATATACAAACATACAGGGCGTTCCATTACAAAAACCGAGTTACTACACATTGAAGTTAGAGAAATGTTTATTACCAATTAGTTACTTAATTTTTGCTTTGACCCTAATTTTCTGGAAAATTATTACCTTTAGAAGAATTAGTGGTAAATAAAATGTGTAGAGCATTAAAAGCTCTTTCGAAATATATACAAACATACAGGGCGATCCATTACAAAAACCGAGTTACTACACATTGAAGTTGGAGAAATGTTTATTACAAATTAGTTACTTAATTTTTCTTTGACCCTAATTCTCTGGAAAATTATTACCTTTAGAAGAATTAGTGGTAAATAAAATGTGTAGAGCATTAAAAGCTCTTTCGAAATATATACAAACATACAGGGCGATCCATTACAAAAACCGAGTTACTACACATTGAAGTTAGAGAAATGTTTATTACCAATTAGTTACTTAATTTTTGCTTTGACTCTAATTCTCTGGAAAATTATTATCTTTAGAAGAATTATTGGTGAACAAAATTTGTAGAGAATTAAAAGCTCTTTCTAAATATATACAAACATACAGGGTGTTCCATTATAAAAACCGAGTTATTACACATTGAAGTTAGAAATTTGTTAACACGAAAATTCTACTTACAACAAAAATAATGTTTTCTATCAATTTTTGTATTGGCATTCAAAAAGTTTTCAGAGAAATCCGTCCCTGGATTATAATAAATAATAGATGATGTAATTTGGTTATTTTAGAAACGAATAAAGGTCATTGTGATAACAGCAGGCATTTAAGAATTATGATTACAGACAAAATAAACAAACATTTAAGTTTAATTGCAGCTTTTGAACAGTAGTAGTCTAATTTTTAATATTTAATACCAAATTATAGTTTAATTATTAATTTTTACAGAAATAAGTTATGAAAAATTGATTGTCTGTAAATATGATATAATATTAAAATGTTTTTACGGTGAACATAAAACGCGATAAATATTACAAAACACTAAACAATCCAATCTTTTATTTAAGAATTCAAGAAGTCGATGGAGGATTTTTCGAACGATTTGGATCACTTCTTCGTGAACATTCACAACTAGCAAAAGAAGAAGAGTACCAGGAAAATCTACGTGTAGCTGAAAACGCTGCCGAAATTATTCCAGCCCTTTCGATAGGAGAAAATGGAGAACAGACAACAGAAAGACCACAAATCAAAACTCAAGAAAGCACAACTTCTGATGAAAGTAGCGAAAGTACAATCGTTGATGAAAGCGAACTGGCTGGTTCAACCGATTCAGAACAAGAAGAAAGAGATAAAGCAGATTATATTGCCGTTGGTATGAATGTAAGTATTAAAAAAATTATATTAGGTATGATCTAAAAAAAATTTGAAAACAAAAATCCAAGTAGTTTATGCATGGTCTTGTAAATGGATATCGGTACGAACCGAAAAGTTTTCATTAGAGAAACTGTTTAGGCTTTAGGGAAAGACGGTAGACTTGGGGCGTCTCTACTACCCTAATTATTATGAATTTATTAAAGGTGTGAAGAATATTTAGTACACACATTTTTTTGGTACTAATTTGATACTTCAAAGTCTAAGTTTTTTTATTCCTAAATATAAACCTTTGATCACATTTGCCCTAATTTTGCAAATGGAACAAGTATGTACCTACCTACGTAAATCGTGCATTACTCGCAAATAACATTTCAATTAAAAGATTAGACAGAGTTTACAGCCTGAAAGCACTTCAAAACTTCACATGTTACTTTTCACCCAGGCAATATGCTGATTTTTTTTTCTAATCCTGACGTAAACTCTTCTGTAACCGATCAAGATGTGGAATTTAAGAAATTAACTACATACTTGAAAGGAAAATAGGGAAATACAAATAGAAATATACAGGGTGTTGCATTAAAATAATCCAGTTATAAGACATGAAAGTTAGAAATTTGTTTGAATCGTCATAAATTACACCATTTTTTTTGAAGCTAATTTCCCGGAAAACTATTATCTTGAGCAAGAATTTGTAGTTAAGAAAATTTGTAGAGCATCAAAAGCTCTTTCTAAATATATACAAACATATAGGGTGTTCTATTAAAATAATCCAGTTATAAGGCATGCAAGTTAGAAATGTGTTTGAATTGTCATAAATGACACGATTTTTCTTTGAAGCTAATTTTCCAGAAACCTAGTGTCTTTAGCAAGAAATTTTGGTTAAGAAAATTTGTAAAGCATCAAAATCTCTTTCTAAATATATACAAACATACAGGGCGTTCCATTAAAATAATCCAGAAATAAGGCGTGAAAGTTAGAAATTTGTTTGAATCGCCCTAAATGACACGATTTTTCTTTGAGGCTCATTTTCTGGAAAACTATTATCTTGAGCAAGAATTTTTGTTAAGAAAATTTATAGAGCATCAAAAGCTCTTTCGAAAAATATATAAACATACAGGGTGTTCTATTAAAATAATCCAGTTATAAGGCATGAAAGTTAGAAATTTGTTTGAATCGACATAAATGACACGATTTTTCTTTGAAGCAAATTTTCCGGAAAACTATTCTCTTTAGCAAGAATTTTTGATTAAGAAAATTTGTAGAGAATTAAAAGCTCTTTCTAAATATATACAAACATACAGGGTGTTCCATTAAAATAATTCAGTTATAGGCATGAAAGTTCAATTGCAAAACTGAGCTTTGAACTTCGTAAAGTAATTTGAAGTGTTTCCCCTGTTTTTTTAAACTCCTCGGTTGTTGAACGTAAAATCACATTCCACAAAGCACTTTTAGCTGTGACATTATTTATGTGGCGCTTATTTTTTGCAAAAAAAGCCTATTTCCTGAATGGGAGCATCATGAAAAGGTAGGTGAGAAATATTGGCGAGACTCACGCAATATTACAGGAATAGCTTTTGGCACATCAACTTATCGTTCTTGGTTTTAGTATCTACCCTGTTTTTGTTGCGAGGAGTTGGTGCACGGGATTTTTCATGCGGCTCACATTTAATGATTTTTAAGATTTATTTATAAATCTTTAATCCGAACGAAATTAAAAAAACACTCGAACGAAGATGAATAAAATCCGAGTTATTAATAATAATAATAATAATCACACCCTAAAAGGTGTCGCGTTAGCCGGAGGGATGATGAAGAAGCGTTTCCGGCGATCTTTATCTAAAAATAATTTTCGTGGAGTGAAAACGGACGAGCTCAAGAGACAAACAAATATTTATATCGCTTGTATGACTGTGAGTATGCGGAATTAAAACAACACAAAACAAATAATACACCCACTTAGAAATTTATGAAGGAAAATGCATGAAAAGTCATGCTTGGGAAAATTTTATTATAGAAGTTTAAATTTAGTTTTTGTGTCCATGTTCAGTTCATTGTCAATAATAGATTTTTGAACCCTTGAACTTTTGGACTAGGATTTAAATAACAGACACAATATTGATTTGTTTTTTATGCATTTTCTAAAATGTAAATAGTTTTCTTGAAAACTCACAACGATTGAAAATAAAACTGAAGGTTGGACAAACAAATTTGGATTTTTTTTTTTAAATAAATTGAAGGTAATTTACGAAAATTAATGAGAGGTTTAAATTAAAAATTCGTCGAAAATCTCGATTATTTACTTTTGGACCACCCCATATATTCGTAAATATAAGAGAGTGTTTGAAGTTAATTTTCGCGAAAACCGTTACTTTCATCCAGAAGATGGGTGAATAAAATTTGTAGACCATCAAAAGGGCTTTCTAAATATATACAAACATACAGGGTGTTCGATTTAAACACTCGAGTTATTACACATTAAAGTTAAAAAAAATTTAAATTTTTATAAAATGTTCGATTTTTCTTTAAAGCCAATTTTCTGAAAAACCATAACCTTCAGCAAGAAATATTAAGTAAGAAAATTGGTAGAGCATCAAAAGCTCTTTCTAAATATATACAAACATACAGGGTGTTCGATTTAAACACGCGAGTTATTACACATTAAAGTTAAAAATATTTTAAATTTTTATAAAATGTTTGATTTTTCTTTAAAGCCAATTTTCTGAAAAACCATAACCTTCAGCATGAAATATTAATTAAGAAAATTGGTAGAGCATCAAAAGCTCTTTCTAAATATATACAAACATACAGGGTGTTCGATTTAAACACGCGAGTTATTACACATTAAAGTTAAAAATATTTTAAATTTTTATAAAATGTTTGATTTTTCTTTAAAGCCAATTTTCTGAAAAACCATAACCTTCAGCAAGAAATATTAAGTAAGAAAATTGGTAGAGCATCAAAAGCTCTTTCTAAATATATACAAACATACAGGGTGTTCGATTTAAACACGCGAGTTATTACACATTAAAGTTAAAAATATTTTAAATTTTTATAAAATGTTTGATTTTTCTTTAAAGCCAATTTTCTGAAAAACCATAACCTTCAGCATGAAATATTAATTAAGAAAATTGGTAGAGCATCAAAAGCTCTTTCTAAATATATACAAACATACAGGGTGTTCGATTTAAACACCCGAGTTATTACACATTAAAGTTAAAAATATTTTAAATTTTTATAAAATGTTTGATTTTTCTTTAAAGCCAATTTTTTGAAAAACCATAACCTTCAGCAAGAAATATTAATTAAGAAAATTGGTAGAGCAGCAAAAGCTCTTTCTAAATATATACAAACATACAGGGTGTTCTATTTAAACACGCGAGTTATTACACATTAAAGTTAAAATTTGTTTAAATTTTTTTAAAATGTTTGATTTTTCTTTAAAGTCAATTTTCTGAAAAACCATAACCTTCAGCAAGAAATATTAATTAAGAAAATTGGTAGAGCATTAAAAGCTCTTTCTGAATATATACAAACTCACAGGGTGGTCAATAAAAAAAATCGAATTATTTCAACTTAAAGTTAGAATTTTTTTAATTACTTGACTGTTTTTGATGCCAATTTTCCGGAAAACCATTGCGTTTAGGTAAAATATTGGTTAATAAAATTTGTAGGGCATTAAACGCTCTTTCCAAAAATATGAAAATATATAGGGTGATCCATTAAGACAAGCGAGTTATAACACATTAAAGATAGAATTGTTATAAAATAGTTATATGTTTTTTGAAGCTGATTTTCTGAAAAACGTTCTTTTAAGGAAATATGTCTCTTGTTTTCAGATTGATGAGTTATACTCAGAAATACTATACGAAATCCTTCATAACGTGGGTTGTGATGTAAGTTACGAGGTGGGGCAAACCGCACTTTTTTCTTACATACAAGATGCATTTAAAATGAGTAACGAAAAGCACAACGAACTATTAAAAGCAGCTGAACAAAAAGAACCTCCGGAAATACTTCTAAACGTGGAGGTAATTGAAGCCAAGGATTTAGTAGCTAAAGATTCAAACGGTTTAAGCGATCCATTTGTAACTTTATACTTAGGATCAAATGCTTCACGAAGATACAATACCTCAGTAAAAACAGAAACATTAAGTCCTGTTTGGGAAGAACATTTCGCCTTGTAAGTTAAAAATAAAAAAATTGAAAAAAACTTATAGGTTGCAATAAAAAATATTTTTTAGACCAGTTTCAGACCAAAATTCCGATGATAATCTTTGCTTGGAAGTTTGGGATTTTGATCCTGCTGAGACGGTAAGGGAAAAATTAGGGAAAATATTAAAAGTTAAAGGAGTTAGGGGTGCGAGGAAATTATTGAAGGAAATTGCTGTTACTGCAACAATGGGGCAGCATGAAAATGAACTGGTAGGGACAGCAAAAATCCCACTTAAAGTAAGTAGTGTTAAGGCTTAACACCAAACCCATAGATATATTAAAAAAAATATTTTATAGAGCATCCCATCGTCTGGAATGACTATGTGGTACAGTTTAGATAAGAAAAATAGTAAAATAGCACGTCGAGGGGTTATAAAACTTCGTTTAACTTTTGGTTCTGAAAAGAACAACCAAGTTGCAGCTCAAGAACACAGACATTTATTACGGATTCTTCTTCTTCACGAGCTTGAAGCCTTAAAGGTAAAGGTCCTAAACCTTTAAATAAATACCCTAACAGTTTTAAAATTTTAGGTAATGCCTTACACATGGAATGGTACTTTTTCCATACAAGCCGAAACTATAATAACCCAGCACCGAATCCAATCAGGTCTTACCCCAACGGAAGTAGCGTTAGCCCAATGGACAGTTTACACATCAATGCACCGAGACCACCCTTTTAGTTTTTCCGTTCACTCAAACCTCTTGGATAAAATTACAAAACCCTTGCAACAATCAACCGTCCATGAAGATGACGTAAAAATGTTTTGGGATTCAACAAAAAAATTACTACCCTCCTGCTTTAAATCGGTTAGAAAAATCCGGAAACGTACTGCAAATGAAAAAAATGCCGCGCTACAATTATTAGAGGTCTTAAAAGTTATTTCTAAATTATCTTCTTTGGAACCTCCTGAAGGAACAGATTTATTCCCTATAAACACTTACGGTTGGTTAAGTTATAAAGACGAAGGTCCAAATTGGGATATCAGGGCTACTTTAAAAGATGCAATTACAAAAGGGGCTCAAGATTGGTTTAATTATATTTTGGAAAATAATTCCAAACAGGATGATGGGGACGAAGAAACCCTTTTGTATTTGAATAAAATTATTCAGTTGGTTAGGACTGATTTGCAGAAATCTGTGGAATTTTACGATAAAATGTTTCAAGAGTAAGTTTGGATCTCGGAATGTAAGGTGGTATATTATTAAAAAAAAAATTTTTATAGGGTTGTGAATTTCCAATATGCAAAAACTCTTTACACCCTTTATCAAGCGGAAGTCGCAACTTTAGTGGAACCGCAAATTGTGACAATTTGCAAATCATTGAAGAAAATTTCTTATGAATGGAATTGTATTGGAAATACTGATACGAACGAGCCTCTAGCCCTAGGAACTAAATTATTCGAACTTTATTTGTCTCTACAAAGATTTGTGATGTAAGTAAAATAATTGGAATTATTTCTTTTAAAATAGTTTGCATACTAAGGGATGAAAATTAAATTTTAAATTTTTGATTTCTTTTCAAAACTAGTTTTCTCGAAAACCATTACCTTTAGGCAAAATTAATAGTGAATGAAATTTGTAGAGCATCAAAAGCTCTTTCTAAATATATACAAACATACAGGGCGTTCCATTAAAATAATCCAGATATAAGGCGCGAAAGTTAGAAATTTGTTTGAATCGCCCTAAATGACACGATTTTTCTTTGAGGCTCATTTTCCGGAAAACTATTATCTTGAGCAAGAATTGTTGGTTAAGAAAATTTGTAGAGCATCAAAATCTCTTTCTAAAAATATACAAACATACAGGGCGTTCCATTAAAATAATCCAGATATTAGGCGTGAAAGTTAGAAATTTGTTTAAATCGCCCTAAATTACACGATTTTTTTTGAAGCTCATTTTCTGGAAAACTATTATCTTTAGCAAGAATTTTTGGTTAAGAAATTTGCAGAGCATCAAAAGCTCTTTCTAAAAATATATAAAAATACAGGGCGTTTCGTTAAAATAATCCAGATATAAGGCGTGAAAGTTAGAAATTTGTTTAAATCGCCCTAAATTACACGATTTTTCTTTGAAGCTAATTTTCCGGAAAACTATTAACTTGAGCAAGAATTTTTGGTTAAGAAAATTTGTAGAGCATCAAAAGCTCTTTCTAAATATATACAAACATATAGGGCGTTCCGTTAAAATAATCCAGATATAAGGTGTGAAAGTTAGAAATTTGTTTAAATCGCCCTAAATTACACGATTTTTCTTTGAGGCTCATTTTCTGGAAAACTATTATCTTGAGCAAGAATTTTTGGTTAAGAAAATTTGTAGAGGATCAAAAGATCTTTCTAAAAATATACAAACATACAGGGCGTTCCATTAAAATAATCCAGATATAAGGCGCGAAAGTTAGAAATTTGTTTGAATCGCCCTAAATGACACGATTTTTCTTTGAGGCTCATTTTCCGGAAAACTATTATCTTGAGCAAGAATTGTTGGTTAAGAAAATTTGTAGAGCATCAAAATCTCTTTCTAAAAATATACAAACATACAGGGCGTTCCATTAAAATAATCCAGATATTAGGCGTGAAAGTTAGAAATTTGTTTAAATCGCCCTAAATTACACGATTTTTCTTTGAAGCTCATTTTCTGGAAAACTATTATCTTTAGCAAGAATTTTTGGTTAAGAAATTTGCAGAGCATCAAAAGCTCTTTCTAAAAATATACAAACATACAGGGCGCTCCATTAAAATAATCCAGATATAAGGCGTGAAAGTTAGATATTTGTTTAAATCGCCCTAAATTACACGATTTCTCTTTGAAGCTAATTTTCCGGAAAACTATTGTCTTGAGCAAGAATTTTTGGTTAAGAAAATTTGTAAAGCATCAAAAGCTCTTTCTAAAAATATATAAACATACAGGGCGTTCCATTAAAATAATCCAAATATAAGGTGTGAAAGTTAGAAATTTGTTTGAATCTCCCTAAATTACACGATTTTTCTTTGAAGCTAATTTTCCGGAAAACTATTATCTTGAGCAAGAATTTTTGGTTAATAAAATTTGCAGAGCATCAAAAGGTCTTTCTAAATATATACAAACATACAGGGCGTTCCATTAAAATAATTCAGATATAAGGCGTGAAAGTTAGAAATTTGTTTAAATCGCCCTAAATTACACGATTTTTCTTTGAGGCTCATTTTCTGGAAAACTATTATCTTTATCAAAAATTTTTGGTTAAGAAAATTTGTAGAGTATCAAAATCTCTTTCTAAATATATACAAACATACAGGGCGTTCCATTAAACCAATCGAGTTATTAATATTTCTTTTAAACAGTTTGGGTAAAGGATTAAGCCCTGTAGACAGTGATAGTTTCCACATTAGAAATTTCCACAACTGGTTCCATGGTGGAGTCGCACAATGGTTAGATATTGCAGTATTCAAAGCATTACAACGTATCGAGAAAGCCGTCGAGTTGGATAATTTAACCCCTGTTGATGATACAGTAAAATATAGTTCGTCAGCCTTAGACACATTAACTATTTTCCATCAGGTACCTATACTTTCCCTATCTATATTTAACGAATAACCATAAAATTTAACTGTTTGATAATTCCAGATAAAAATATTTTGGGATCAACTTAATTGGCCAGATGTCGAAGGTTCTTATACTTTTGTAGCAAAAATTATTGACGTAAGTATGCGATATTAAAAAATAGGTCCCTCTAAAACATTTAAATGACGACCTTTTCAGGATATCTGTCGTTGTTGTGTCTTCTATGCAGATAGGGTTGATTTAAAAGTGGAAGGAATGGGAGATATACAAGATTCTTATGAAAAAAGATTTGAAGTAACAAGGGAATGGTGTTTGGCAATAAATAATATTGATTATGTCTGTCAGTCCCTTAAACCGTTTACAGAACAATTAGGTTTGGAAGATATTCTAAAAGAATTGGCTGATGCACGTTGTCCATTAGAAGCTCAAAGATGTCGAGAAACTTTACACAACGTCCTGGAAAATTCAGAAGACACAGTCAGAAATAAAATTATTGAATTATTAGAAATTGTAGCAACCAAGGTAATGTTTATTTTAAACCCCTCGGCTACGCCCTCGGCGTGAATTTTCATGACCATTAAATGTCTTCTTATAATTTGTAGATGCAACCAGCAATGAAGAAATTATTAATTGAAGGGGCAGAATTGTTACATCAAGACAGTAATAGCGTCGATAGGGTGATGAGATATTTAGACAATAATTTAGCAACCCTTCATGAAGAATTAAACGAAGATAATTTCAATAGAATTTTGGAAATTATTTGGGATTATTTGGGCAATATATTAACAGATTTAATACAATCAAATATTGAGGTAAGAAAAAATTACAAGATCAAATAAAACTAAAAATAAATATTTTGTTTTTTTATAACAGAGGCGGAGACCTCCAACTTTTTTTGCAAATCTTCGGGAAACATTACAGTTAATGGTAAAAAGTTTCAAACAGTCTGATGAAACATCCGATTGTGAAACGTTGCGTCGAATAGAATATTTATTAAAAATAAATGGAATGGAAACAGCTCCATTAATCCATCAGGTAAAATAATTTTAGTTAAAAATTAAATTTTGTGTAAATTATGGGAATTCTTAGGTACATTTAGATCGCTGGAATGAACAACTGAATTTAAAAACGTCACCATATGGAGAATTAACAGTTCGATTACAGTTCCAAAATAACGATCTAAAAATAGAAATTATAAATGCAAGGAACTTAATAGCAATGGATTCAAACGGTAAGTGAAAGTGCATCTGGTATTCTGGTCCAAAAAAATTCCGAAAGTTTTCTGGAACAACCCAATTGTGAACGTTTCCTAGCCAGGTGTGGAGCAGTGGGAAGGGGTGAGGGAAGTTTGCCCCATAATTTCCAAGTGTATACCCTCCAAATAACATTCTGGGAAAATCGGGGCGAGATCTGAAGGGGTGAAATTTTTTTCCAAAAAATGAATATTCGAATATTTTTTGACCCTCTCCGATTTCCTTAGGAAAATTTCAGAATGTAATCTGAACCCTAAACACTTGAAAAATATGTGCCAAACATCCCCCATCCCCTCGCATCTGGTCCAAAAAAATTCCGAAAGTTTTCTGGAACAACCCAATTCTGAACGTTTCCTAGCCAGGTGTGGAGCAGTGGGAAGGGGTGAGGGAAGTTTGCCCCATAATTTCCAAGTGTATACCCTCCAAATAACATTCTGGGAAAATCGGGGCGAGATCTGAAGGGGTGAAATTTTTTTCCAAAAAATGAGGAAAGACTATAGTCTTTCCTTTTTTTTTAGAATATTTTTTGACCCTCTCCGATTTCCTTAGGAAAATTTCAGAATGTAATCTGAACCCTAAACACTTGAAAAATATGTGCCAAACATCCCCCATTCCCTCGCATCTGGTCCAAAAAAATTCCGAAAGTTTTCTGGAACAACCCAATTCTGAACGTTTCCTAGCCAGGTGTGGAGCAGTGGGAAGGGGTGAGGGAAGTTTGCCCCATAATTTCCAAGTGTATACCCTCCAAATAACATTCTGGGAAAATCGGGGCGAGATCTGAAGGGGTGAAATTTTTTTCCAAAAAATGAGCAAAGACTATAGTCTTTCCTTTTTTTTTGGAAGATTTTTTGACCCTCTCCCATTTCCTTAGGAAAATTTCAGAATGTAATATGAACCCTAAAGACTTGAAAAATATGTGCCAAACATCCCCCATCCCCTCCGATCTGGTCCAAAAAAATTCCGAAAGTTTTCTGGAACAAGCCAATTCTGAACGTTTCCTAGCCAGGTGTGGAGCAGTGGGAAGGGGTGAGGGAAGTTTGCCCCATAATTTTCAAGTGTATACCCTCCAAATAACATTCTGGGAAAATCGGGGCGAGATCTGAAGGGGTGAAATTTTTTTCCAAAAAATGAGCAAAGACTATAGTCTTTCCTTTTTTTTTGGAAGATTTTTTGACCCTCTCCGATTTCCTTAGGAAAATTTCAGAATGTAATATGAACCCTAAAGACTTGAAAAATATGTGCCAAACATCCCCCATCCTCCCCGATCTGGTCCAAAAAAATTCCGAAAGTTTTCTGGAACAACCCAATTCTGAACGTTTCCTAGCCAGGTGTGGAGCAGTGGGAAGGGGTGAGGGAAGTTTGCCCCATAATTTCCAAGTGTATACCCTCCAAATAACATTCTGGGAAAATCGGGGCGAGATCTGAAGGGGTGAAATTTTTTTCCAAAAAATGAGCAAAGACTATAGTCTTTCCTTTTTTTTTGGAAGATTTTTTGACCCTCTCCCATTTCCTTAGGAAAATTTCAGAATGTAATATGAACCCTAAAGACTTGAAAAATATGTGCCAAACATCCCCCATCCTCCCCGATCTGGTCCAAAAAAATTCCGAAAGTTTTCTGGAACAACCCAATTCTGAACGTTTCCTAGCCAGGTGTGGAGCAGTGGGAAGGGGTGAGGGAAGTTTGCCCCATAATTTCCAAGTGTATACCCTCCAAATAACATTCTGGGAAAATCGGGGCGAGATCTGAAGGGGTGAAATTTTTTTCCAAAAAATGAATATTCGAATATTTTTTGACCCTCTCCGATTTCCTTAGGAAAATTTCAGAATGTAATCTGAACCCTAAACACTTGAAAAATATGTGCCAAACATCCCCCATCCCCTCGCATCTGGTCCAAAAAAATTCCGAAAGTTTTCTGGAACAACCCAATTCTGAACGTTTCCTAGCCAGGTGTGGAGCAGTGGGAAGGGGTGAGGGAAGTTTGCCCCATAATTTCCAAGTGTATACCCTCCAAATAACATTCTGGGAAAATCGGGGCGAGATCTGAAGGGGTGAAATTTTTTTCCAAAAAATGAGGAAAGACTATAGTCTTTCCTTTTTTTTTAGAATATTTTTTGACCCTCTCCGATTTCCTTAGGAAAATTTCAGAATGTAATCTGAACCCTAAACACTTGAAAAATATGTGCCAAACATCCCCCATTCCCTCGCATCTGGTCCAAAAAAATTCCGAAAGTTTTCTGGAACAACCCAATTCTGAACGTTTCCTAGCCAGGTGTGGAGCAGTGGGAAGGGGTGAGGGAAGTTTGCCCCATAATTTCCAAGTGTATACCCTCCAAATAACATTCTGGGAAAATCGGGGCGAGATCTGAAGGGGTGAAATTTTTTTCCAAAAAATGAGCAAAGACTATAGTCTTTCCTTTTTTTTTGGAAGATTTTTTGACCCTCTCCCATTTCCTTAGGAAAATTTCAGAATGTAATATGAACCCTAAAGACTTGAAAAATATGTGCCAAACATCCCCCATCCCCTCCGATCTGGTCCAAAAAAATTCCGAAAGTTTTCTGGAACAAGCCAATTCTGAACGTTTCCTAGCCAGGTGTGGAGCAGTGGGAAGGGGTGAGGGAAGTTTGCCCCATAATTTTCAAGTGTATACCCTCCAAATAACATTCTGGGAAAATCGGGGCGAGATCTGAAGGGGTGAAATTTTTTTCCAAAAAATGAGCAAAGACTATAGTCTTTCCTTTTTTTTTGGAAGATTTTTTGACCCTCTCCGATTTCCTTAGGAAAATTTCAGAATGTAATATGAACCCTAAAGACTTGAAAAATATGTGCCAAACATCCCCCATCCTCCCCGATCTGGTCCAAAAACATTCCGAAAGTTTTCTGGAACAACCCAATTCTGAACGTTTCCTAGCCAGGTGTGGAGCAGTGGGAAGGGGTGAGGAAAGTTTGCCCCATAATTTCCAAGTGTATACCCTCCAAATAACATTCTGGGAAAATCGGGGCGAGATCTGAAGGGGTGAAATTTTTTTCCAAAAAATGAGCAAAGACTATAGTCTTTCCTTTTTTTTTTGGAAGATTTTTTGACCCTCTCCGATTTCCTTAGGAAAATTTCAGAATGTAATATGAACCCTAAAGACTTGAAAAATATGTGCCAAACATCCCCCATCCTCTCCGATCTGGTCCAAAAAAATTCCGAAAGTTTTCTGGAACAACCCAATTCTGAACGTTTCCTAGCCAGGTGTGGAGCAGTGGGAAGGGGTGAGGGAAGTTTGCCCCATAATTTCCAAGTGTATACCCTCCAAATAACATTCTGGGAAAATCGGGGCGAGATCTGAAGGGGTGAAATTTTTTTCCAAAAAATGAGCAAAGACTATAGTCTTTCCTTTTTTTTTGGAAGATTTTTTGACCCTCTCCCATTTCCTTAGGAAAATTTCAGAATGTAATATGAACCCTAAAGACTTGAAAAATATGTGCCAAACATCCCCCATCCCCTCCGATCTGGTCCAAAAAAATTCCGAAAGTTTTCTGGAACAAGCCAATTCTGAACGTTTCCTAGCCAGGTGTGGAGCAGTGGGAAGGGGTGAGGGAAGTTTGCCCCATAATTTTCAAGTGTATACCCTCCAAATAACATTCTGGGAAAATCGGGGCGAGATCTGAAGGGGTGAAATTTTTTTCCAAAAAATGAGCAAAGACTATAGTCTTTCCTTTTTTTTTGGAAGATTTTTTGACCCTCTCCGATTTCCTTAGGAAAATTTCAGAATGTAATATGAACCCTAAAGACTTGAAAAATATGTGCCAAACATCCCCCATCCTCCCCGATCTGGTCCAAAAACATTCCGAAAGTTTTCTGGAACAACCCAATTCTGAACGTTTCCTAGCCAGGTGTGGAGCAGTGGGAAGGGGTGAGGAAAGTTTGCCCCATAATTTCCAAGTGTATACCCTCCAAATAACATTCTGGGAAAATCGGGGCGAGATCTGAAGGGGTGAAATTTTTTTCCAAAAAATGAGCAAAGACTATAGTCTTTCCTTTTTTTTTTGGAAGATTTTTTGACCCTCTCCGATTTCCTTAGGAAAATTTCAGAATGTAATATGAACCCTAAAGACTTGAAAAATATGTGCCAAACATCCCCCATCCTCTCCGATCTGGTCCAAAAAAATTCCGAAAGTTTTCTGGAACAAGCCAATTCTGAACGTTTCCTAGCCAGGTGTGGAGCAGTGGGAAGGGGTGAGGGAAGTTTGCCCCATAATTTCCAAGTGTATACCCTCCAAATAACATTCTGGGAAAATCGGGGCGAGATCTGAAGGGGTGAAATTTTTTTCCAAAAAATGAGCAAAGACTATAGTCTTTCCTTTTTTTTTGAAAGATTTTTTGACCCTCTCCGATTTCCTTAGGAAAATTTCAGAATGTAATATGAACCCTAAAGACTTGAAAAATATGTGCCCAACATCCCCCATCCTCTCCGATCTGGTCCAAAAACATTCCGAAAGTTTTCTGGAACAACCCAATTCTGAACGTTTCCTAGCCAGGTGTGGAGCAGTGGGAAGGGGTGAGGGAAGTTTGCCCCATAATTTCCAAGTGTATACCCTCCAAATAACATTCTGGGAAAATCGGGGCGAGATCTGAAGGGGTGAAATTTTTTCCAAAAAATGAGCAAAGACATAGTCTTTCCTTTTTTTTTGGAAGATTTTTTGACCCTCTCCGATTTCCTTAGGAAAATTTCAGAATGTAATATGAACCCTAAAGACTTGAAAAATATGTGCCAAACATCCCCCATCCTCTCCGATCTGGTCCAAAAACATTCCGAAAGTTTTCTGGAACAACCCAATTCTGAACGTTTCCTAGCCAGGTGTGGAGCAGTGGGAAGGGGTGAGGGAAGTTTGCCCCATAATTTCCAAGTGTATACCCTCCAAATAACATTCTGGGAAAATCGGGGCGAGATCTGAAGGGGTGAAATTTTTTCCAAAAAATGAGCAAAGACATAGTCTTTCCTTTTTTTTTGGAAGATTTTTTGACCCTCTCCGATTTCCTTAGGAAAATTTCAGAATGTAATATGAACCCTAAAGACTTGAAAAATATGTGCCAAACATCCCCCATCCTCTCCGATCTGGTCCAAAAACATTCCGAAAGTTTTCTGGAACAACCCAATTCTGAACGTTTCTTAGCCAGGTGTGGAACAGTGGGAAGGGGTGAGGGAAGTTTGCCCCATAATTTCCAAGTGTATACCCTCCAAATAACATTCTGGGAAAATCGGGGCGAGATCTGAAGGGGTGAAATTTTTTTCCAAAAAATGAGCAAAGACGTCTTTCCTTTTTTTTTGGAATATTTTTTGACCCTCTCCGATTTCCTTAGGAAAATTTCAGAATGTAATATGAAGGGTAAAGACTTGAAAAATATGTGCCAAACATCCCCCATCCTCTCCGATCTGGTCCAAAAACATTCCGAAAGTTTTCTGGAACAACCCAATTCTGAACGTTTCCTAGCCAGGTGTGGAGCAGTGGGAAGGGGTGAGGGAAGTTTGCCCCATAATTTTCAAGTGGAAATTATATGCGAAACTTCCTTCAATCCTTCCCATCTGGTTAAAAAAAAATCAGAAAGTTTTCAGAAAATATAGGAAAGCAATGTTTTGCGAATCTCCTTCACCTGTTGCGATCCTAATCTGACTCCTGACAGTCAGGACTGTCCTTTTGATAACTTTTTTTTTATTTGCAGGACTATGTGATTCATTTGTTAGAATTTTCCTGCTGCCTGAAGAAAAATTTACCACCGTTCCAAAGCCAAAAACTCAAACACATAATAAAAATCAATTTCCTTTATATGACGAAACGTTTGTGCTGTAAGTGAGTCCTTTCTTTTTCTTTTCGATTTTAATAATTACTCTTTTTAGAAACTTGTCACCGGAGCAAAGAAAAATTCCTGATGGACTTGTGCTGCTGAGTGTAAAAGACAAAGATTTCTTGGGGATGAGCAACCAATTCATTGGAGAAACGTTTGTGCATTTTAATGATATTCCGGATACGTCAGCTCCAATTTCTTCGCTGCCACAAGTTCGCATTTTGCTTCACAGACCTTCAGACTTAGGCAAGACGATTTTTCAATTTCAATTTCTAAAATTAAACAAACTTTTCAATATTTTTCAGGTACTGATGCAATCAAAGCTTTGGAAAATCGACAGGGCGATAAATTGGCCAAAGAATTCATCAAAAAATTAAAACAAAAAAATAACAATAGCTCAGGCTAAAGTATTACGAAGACTGTCCTACGTGAAAAAGTGTTTATTATATTATTTTTTAAGCTGTTCGTTGCATTATTTTAATTTGTTATACTATAAGCACCGACGTGTGTGTTGCAGTAGGGTAACATAATAGACGCTAATTTTTAGTAATTTTCTATTATACTCATTAAATGACTTTTGTATGTTCCACATTTTTAAGTACTTATGTATAAAGTTACAAAAATTAAACTATTTTATTATAATTTTTCTACTTTTTTCTAGGTACATGAAAATTTGAATTCACAAGCGCGCCCAGTTAAGGGAGTTGGCGGGCCACGCGGTTTTGAAGGGAACGCTCGGGATTAGCGGCCGTAAAATTGTAAAATTTCTAAAAAATGAGGCAATGAGACCTTCCTACTTTATTTGGACATTTTTTTCACCCCTTCAGATCTGCTTCGGATTTTCCCAGAACGTTATTTGGAGTGTGTACACTTGAAAAATATGCGCCAAACTTCCCCCATCCCTCTCCAATGCTCACTCACCACTTGGCGAGTAAAGTAAAAGAAATGTTTTTTTTTTTAAGTTCCTGAATTTTTTTTGACTAGACGGGAGGTGATGAGGGATGTTTGGTACATATTTTTCAAGTGTTTACATCATTACTTTCATAATTATTCCTAAGGGATTCCTATGGAAGATGTAGGTTTTAAAAAAAAAAATTACCGCGGATTCGTAATTAACACGTTTTGGTGAGAACCAATAGAAAGGCTCGATTTATGAAAATCCTACAATTCTATTGGTTCTCGCAAGTCCACGTGGAGTAGCTCGCTTTGATGAGAACCAATAGAAAGGCTCCATTTTTGAAAATTCTACAATTTCTATTGGTGCTGGCAAGTCCACGTGGAGTAGCTCGCTTTGATGAGAACCAATAGAAAGGCTCCATTTTTGAAAATCCTACAATTTTATTGGTTCTCGCAAGTCCACGTGGACTAGCGCGTTTTGATGAGAACCAATAGAAAGGCTCCATTTTTGAAAATTCTACAATTTCTATTGGTGCTGGCAAGTCCACGTGGAGTAGCTCGCTTTGATGAGAACCAATAGAAAGGCTCCATTTTTGAAAATGCTACAATTCTATTGGTTCTCGCAAGTCCACGTGGAGTAGCTCGCTTTGATGAGAACCAATAGAAAGGCTCCATTTTTGAAAATTCTACAATTTCTATTGGTGCTGGCAAGTCCACGTGGAGTAGCTCGCTTTGATGAGAACCAATAGAAAGGCTCCATTTTTGAAAATGCTACAATTCTATTGGTTCTCGCAAGTCCACGTGGACTAGCGCGTTTTGATGAGAACCAATAGAAAGGCTCGATTTTTGAAAATCCTAAATTCTATTGGTTCTCGCACCTTTAGATTATGGGATTTCAAACTTAAACATAACCTTTAAATAAATAAACGTTTAAAAAAGGAATTCGATTTTAAACGTTTATTTTATCTTTGCCTATTGTACATTTTCTTTTTGGTGTGTGGGGTAGGTCTCGCATCCCTGTTTACGTGGGATCAGGTGGAGGTGATACTGACTTGTCTCTTTGTCTTCTTTCGTTCTTCAGCAATAAAAAGGAAAGCATGAGGACTTTTCCTTTCCCTTTATAATTTTTGTAATTTTATTAAACATTCAAGGTAGGTAGGTACGTAATTTAATTCAAGGATAAAATCAGTATCCTTTGTTAATAAAACATCAAAACTTACATTCATATCCACAAAATAAAATGTATCATTAAAAATTCCTTAGAATATACGTTTTGCAGATGCATTTGCAAAAGAAATAGAAAGTTTATTGCATTGTGCCTACAAAGGTATGATAAGACATAGGTTTTACTTCTTGCACAACACTTTTTTAGATTGTGATTCAGATTTTTCTTTGTTTGCTAGAAAATGTTAGTCAACATTCTTTTATAATCATGAGACATTTTACAAAGTTAACATTTAAATCAAAATTTTACTACGGAGAACGTTAACTGCTAAAATTTTATGTCCGTGACCAGATTTGAACCACCAGCTAGTCGTAAAGACACTTTCCTGATGTATTGACGTAAATTATTTTTTTCTTAAATCATTAGGTATAAAAGAATTGCTTTTTAATATCCCAAGTTGTTTTTTTTTACATACTAATGACTTTTATTAAAGAAAATTAAGATTTCCATATTTAATTAAGCGTCTTGCCCTAAAAGCAATTGTTTAAACTTAAAATCACTTTGAAAACAATTTCTATTCATTTTCTACAACTAAAGAATTGCTCAAAATTTATTTCCATGGCCAAAATAACATTCTGCTGCAAGTTTTTATGTACTTGAAGTTTTCTAATTTTGTTATCAGCTTGGAATGTATTGGGAATATTACACATAAGCGGACAATAACGAACAATAGAATTGTACAAACTTTTCCATAATTGCCGCTTCGTTTTGATCGTGGCAGGGATTTTTACTTAAAATCTTGTCCTTCGTTATCGATAACAATGTTTAGTTTTGAATTTGCGTACTTAGTGGGAGAGTGTGAGTACGTATTGCACCTCGAATTTAGTTTGTGTAGTGATCTCGTGTGATCCAGACGTGCAATTCTGATCCAGAAATTAATTTTTATTGACTAGGTGTGTGTTATTATTTGTTTTAATTAATGATAATATTTGATTAAATTGAATTAAATAAATAAATAATTAGCATTTAAAAAAAAATATTAATTAATATTTTCTATTTTACAGTTAAAGGATCAGAAGCAGCCCCCTCACATCCAAAGATTAAGAAATTCGGCAACGAAAACTTCTTTAAGGGTAAGTTTTAATTCTTTTTATTTTTAAACCGTTTAACCCTTAAAACAATTTTTCCTTTTCGTCTTTTTACTAATCAGGTATCGAAGTCGGTAGCAAAATTTTTAATTTTGCCGAGCCTTATTTATTACAACCCCATAAAAAATATGAAAAATTACGTCTAATTGATTTTAAGACATATATTTTTTGTAAAATGTGTAATAATCATGATACAAAAATTTAATTTAAATTTCGTCGTGGATAAAGAAAATTCGAGTCATACAAACCAAGGAGGGGTTGCGTAAGCTCTAACAAGTCTCATCACAGGTGAAATGTTATCGATAAATTTTATTTTGTGAATACGGATGTAAGTTTTGAAAAATATTTGAAAAGAAATTTTGATTTTTCTTTTAATTAAATTTATTTGAATAACATAGAAATATCAAAACCGTGAATAAAGAATATCTCTTGATATTACTGTATATATTTTGGATGATTGGATGTATCCAAGTGTTCTCTATCTAAAAGTCTTATGTGACCCTTTCAAAATAATTACAAATAACCGAGTTAAAGGGACATTTTGGGCCAGATCTGCTCTTTTCAGATTTTACGTTTTAACTTGCATTGAAAAATTAATGAAAATTTACAGGCTGCCACTTTTTTGTTTGTAAAGATACGAATACGATTAAATAAGCAAAATTGTAGTATTTTTAATTTCTGATTCAGTGACGCGTATAGAAATTTGAAAAAATTATTGGTTGCGGAGTTACAGCCCTTTGACCCTTTGTCTGTCTGTTTTTTCGTAACGCCCTGTATATATTTTGGATGATTGGATGTATCCAAGTGTTCTCTATCTAAAAGTCTTATGTGACCCTTTCAAAATAATTACAAATAACCGAGTTAAAGGGACATTTTGGGCCAGATCTGCTCTTTTCAGATTTTACGTTTTAACTTGCATTGAAATATTAATGAAAATTTACAGGCTGCCACTTTTTTGTTTGTAAAGATACGAATACGATTAAATAAGCAAAATTGTAGTATTTTTAATTTCTGATTCAGTGACGCGTATAGAAATTTGAAAAAATTATTGGTTGCGGAGTTACAGCCCTTTGACCCTTTGTCTGTCTGTTTTTTCGTAACGCCCTGTATATATTTTGGATGATTGGATGTATCCAAGTGTTCTCTATCTAAAAGTCTTATGTGACCCTTTCAAAATAATTACAAATAACCGAGTTAAAGGGACATTTTGGGCCAGATCTGCTCTTTTCAGATTTTACGTTTTAACTTGCATTGAAATATTAATGAAAATTTACAGGCTGCCACTTTTTTGTTTGTAAAGATACGAATACGATTAAATAAGCAAAATTGTAGTATTTTTAATTTCTGATTCAGTGACGCGTATAGAAATTTGAAAAAATTATTGGTTGCGGAGTTACAGCCCTTTGACCCTTTGTCTGTCTGTTTTTTCGTAACGCCCTGTATATATTTTGGATGATTGGATGTATCCAAGTGTTCTCTATCTAAAAGTCTTATGTGACCCTTTCAAAATAATTACAAATAACCGAGTTAAAGGGACATTTTGGGCCAGATCTGCTCTTTTCAGATTTTACGTTTTAACTTGCATTGAAATATTAATGAAAATTTACAGGCTGCCACTTTTTTGTTTGTAAAGATACGAATACGATTAAATAAGCAAAATTGTAGTATTTTTAATTTCTGATTCAGTGACGCGTATAGAAATTTGAAAAAATTATTGGTTGCGGAGTTACAGCCCTTTGACCCTTTGTCTGTCTGTTTTTTCGTAACGCCCTGTATATATTTTGGATGATTGGATGTATCCAAGTGTTCTCTATCTAAAAGTCTTATGTGACCCTTTCAAAATAATTACAAATAACCGAGTTAAAGGGACATTTTGGGCCAGATCTGCTCTTTTCAGATTTTACGTTTTAACTTGCATTGAAATATTAATGAAAATTTACAGGCTGCCACTTTTTTGTTTGTAAAGATACGAATACGATTAAATAAGCAAAATTGTAGTATTTTTAATTTCTGATTCAGTGACGCGTATAGAAATTTGAAAAAATTATTGGTTGCGGAGTTACAGCCCTTTGACCCTTTGTCTTAGTGTTTTTTCGTAACGCCCTGTATATATTTATGATGATTGGATGTATCCAAGTGTTCTCTATCTAAAAGTCTTATGTGACCCTTTCAAAATAATTACAAATAACCGAGTTAAAGGGACATTTTGGGCCAGATCTGCTCTTTTCAGATTTTACGTTTTAACTTGCATTGAAATATTAATGAAAATTTACAGGCTGCCACTTTTTTGTTTGTAAAGATACGAATACGATTAAATAAGCAAAATTGTAGTATTTTTAATTTCTGATTCAGTGACGCGTATAGAAATTTGAAAAAATTATTGGTTGCGGAGTTACAGCCCTTTGACCCTTTGTCTGTCTGTTTTTTCGTAACGCCCTGTATATATTTTGGATGATTGGATGTATCCAAGTGTTCTCTATCTAAAAGTCTTATGTGACCCTTTCAAAATAATTACAAATAACCGAGTTAAAGGGACATTTTGGGCCAGATCTGCTCTTTTCAGATTTTACGTTTTAACTTGCATTGAAATATTAATGAAAATTTACAGGCTGCCACTTTTTTGTTTGTAAAGATACGAATACGATTAAATAAGCAAAATTGTAGTATTTTTAATTTCTGATTCAGTGACGCGTATAGAAATTTGAAAAAATTATTGGTTGCGGAGTTACAGCCCTTTGACCCTTTGTCTGTCTGTTTTTTCGTAACGCCCTGTATATATTTTGGATGATTGGATGTATCCAAGTGTTCTCTATCTAAAAGTCGTATGTGACCCTTTCAAAATAATTACAAATAACCGAGTTAAAGGGACATTTTGGGCCAGATCTGCTCTTTTCAGATTTTACGTTTTAACTTGCATTGAAATATTAATGAAAATTTACAGGCTGCCACTTTTTTGTTTGTAAAGATACGAATACGATTAAATAAGCAAAATTGTAGTATTTTTAATTTCTGATTCAGTGACGCGTATAGAAATTTGAAAAAATTATTGGTTGCGGAGTTACAGCCCTTTGACCCTTTGTCTGTCTGTTTTTTCGTAACGCCCTGTATATATTTTGGATGATTGGATGTATCCAAGTGTTCTCTATCTAAAAGTCTTATGTGACCCTTTCAAAATAATTACAAATAACCGAGTTAAAGGGACATTTTGGGCCAGATCTGCTCTTTTCAGATTTTACGTTTTAACTTGCATTGAAATATTAATGAAAATTTATAGGCTGCCACTTTTTTGTTTGTAAAGATACGAATACGATTAAATAAGCAAAATTGTAGTATTTTTAATTTCTGATTCAGTGACGCGTATAGAAATTTGAAAAAATTATTGGTTGCGGAGTTACAGCCCTTTGACCCTTTGTCTGTCTGTTTTTTCGTAACGCCCTGTATATATTTTGGATGATTGGATGTATCCAAGTGTTCTCTATCTAAAAGTCTTATGTGACCCTTTCAAAATAATTACAAATAACCGAGTTAAAGGGACATTTTGGGCCAGATCTGCTCTTTTCAGATTTTACGTTTTAACTTGCATTGAAATATTAATGAAAATTTACAGGCTGCCACTTTTTTGTTTGTAAAGATACGAATACGATTAAATAAGCAAAATTGTAGTATTTTTAATTTCTGATTCAGTGACGCGTATAGAAATTTGAAAAAATTATTGGTTGCGGAGTTACAGCCCTTTGACCCTTTGTCTGTCTGTTTTTTCGTAACGCCCTGTATATATTTTGGATGATTGGATGTATCCAAGTGTTCTCTATCTAAAAGTCTTATGTGACCCTTTCAAAATAATTACAAATAACCGAGTTAAAGGGACATTTTGGGCCAGATCTGCTCTTTTCAGATTTTACGTTTTAACTTGCATTGAAATATTAATGAAAATTTACAGGCTGCCACTTTTTTGTTTGTAAAGATACGAATACGATTAAATAAGCAAAATTGTAGTATTTTTAATTTCTGATTCAGTGACGCGTATAGAAATTTGAAAAAATTATTGGTTGCGGAGTTACAGCCCTTTGACCCTTTGTCTGTCTGTTTTTTCGTAACGCCCTGTATATATTTTGGATGATTGGATGTATCCAAGTGTTCTCTATCTAAAAGTCGTATGTGACCCTTTCAAAATAATTACAAATAACCGAGTTAAAGGGACATTTTGGGCCAGATCTGCTCTTTTCAGATTTTACGTTTTAACTTGCATTGAAATATTAATGAAAATTTACAGGCTGCCACTTTTTTGTTTGTAAAGATACGAATACGATTAAATAAGCAAAATTGTAGTATTTTTAATTTCTGATTCAGTGACGCGTATAGAAATTTGAAAAAATTATTGGTTGCGGAGTTACAGCCCTTTGACCCTTTGTCTGTCTGTTTTTTCGTAACGCCCTGTATATATTTTGGATGATTGGATGTATCCAAGTGTTCTCTATCTAAAAGTCTTATGTGACCCTTTCAAAATAATTACAAATAACCGAGTTAAAGGGACATTTTGGGCCAGATCTGCTCTTTTCAGATTTTACGTTTTAACTTGCATTGAAATATTAATGAAAATTTACAGGCTGCCACTTTTTTGTTTGTAAAGATACGAATACGATTAAATAAGCAAAATTGTAGTATTTTTAATTTCTGATTCAGTGACGCGTATGGAAATTTGAAAAAATTATTGGTTGCGGAGTTACAGCCCTTTGACCCTTTGTCTGTCTGTTTTTTCGTAACGCCCTGTATATATTTTGGATGATTGGATGTATCCAAGTGTTCTCTATCTAAAAGTCTTATGTGACCCTTTCAAAATAATTACAAATAACCGAGTTAAAGGGACATTTTGGGCCAGATCTGCTCTTTTCAGATTTTACGTTTTAACTTGCATTGAAAAATTAATGAAAATTTACAGGCTGCCACTTTTTTGTTTGTAAAGATACGAATACGATTAAATAAGCAAAATTGTAGTATTTTTAATTTCTGATTCAGTGACGCGTATAGAAATTTGAAAAAATTATTGGTTGCGGAGTTACAGCCCTTTGACCCTTTGTCTGTCTGTTTTTTCGTAACGCCCTGTATATATTTTGGATGATTGGATGTATCCAAGTGTTCTCTATCTAAAAGTCTTATGTGACCCTTTCAAAATAATTACAAATAACCGAGTTAAAGGGACATTTTGGGCCAGATCTGCTCTTTTCAGATTTTACGTTTTAACTTGCATTGAAATATTAATGAAAATTTACAGGCTGCCACTTTTTTGTTTGTAAAGATACGAATACGATTAAATAAGCAAAATTGTAGTATTTTTAATTTCTGATTCAGTGACGCGTATGGAAATTTGAAAAAATTATTGGTTGCGGAGTTACAGCCCTTTGACCCTTTGTCTGTCTGTTTTTTCGTAACGCCCTGTATATATTTTGGATGATTGGATGTATCCAAGTGTTCTCTATCTAAAAGTCTTATGTGACCCTTTCAAAATAATTACAAATAACCGAGTTAAAGGGACATTTTGGGCCAGATCTGCTCTTTTCAGATTTTACGTTTTAACTTGCATTGAAAAATTAATGAAAATTTACAGGCTGCCACTTTTTTGTTTGTAAAGATACGAATACGATTAAATAAGCAAAATTGTAGTATTTTTAATTTCTGATTCAGTGACGCGTATAGAAATTTGAAAAAATTATTGGTTGCGGAGTTACAGCCCTTTGACCCTTTGTCTGTCTGTTTTTTCGTAACGCCCTGTATATATTTTGGATGATTGGATGTATCCAAGTGTTCTCTATCTAAAAGTCTTATGTGACCCTTTCAAAATAATTACAAATAACCGAGTTAAAGGGACATTTTGGGCCAGATCTGCTCTTTTCAGATTTTACGTTTTAACTTGCATTGAAAAATTAATGAAAATTTACAGGCTGCCACTTTTTTGTTTGTAAAGATACGAATACGATTAAATAAGCAAAATTGTAGTATTTTTAATTTCTGATTCAGTGACGCGTATAGAAATTTGAAAAAATTATTGGTTGCGGAGTTACAGCCCTTTGACCCTTTGTCTGTCTGTTTTTTCGTAACGCCCTGTATATATTTTGGATGATTGGATGTATCCAAGTGTTCTCTATCTAAAAGTCTTATGTGACCCTTTCAAAATAATTACAAATAACCGAGTTAAAGGGACATTTTGGGCCAGATCTGCTCTTTTCAGATTTTACGTTTTAACTTGCATTGAAAAATTAATGAAAATTTACAGGCTGCCACTTTTTTGTTTGTAAAGATACGAATACGATTAAATAAGCAAAATTGTAGTATTTTTAATTTCTGATTCAGTGACGCGTATAGAAATTTGAAAAAATTATTGGTTGCGGAGTTACAGCCCTTTGACCCTTTGTCTGTCTGTTTTTTCGTAACGCCCTGTATATATTTTGGATGATTGGATGTATCCAAGTGTTCTCTATCTAAAAGTCTTATGTGACCCTTTCAAAATAATTACAAATAACCGAGTTAAAGGGACATTTTGGGCCAGATCTGCTCTTTTCAGATTTTACGTTTTAACTTGCATTGAAATATTAATGAAAATTTACAGGCTGCCACTTTTTTGTTTGTAAAGATACGAATACGATTAAATAAGCAAAATTGTAGTATTTTTAATTTCTGATTCAGTGACGCGTATAGAAATTTGAAAAAATTATTGGTTGCGGAGTTACAGCCCTTTGACCCTTTGTCTGTCTGTTTTTTCGTAACGCCCTGTATATATTTTGGATGATTGGATGTATCCAAGTGTTCTCTATCTAAAAGTCTTATGTGACCCTTTCAAAATAATTACAAATAACCGAGTTAAAGGGACATTTTGGGCCAGATCTGCTCTTTTCAGATTTTACGTTTTAACTTGCATTGAAATATTAATGAAAATTTACAGGCTGCCACTTTTTTGTTTGTAAAGATACGAATACGATTAAATAAGCAAAATTGTAGTATTTTTAATTTCTGATTCAGTGACGCGTATAGAAATTTGAAAAAATTATTGGTTGCGGAGTTACAGCCCTTTGACCCTTTGTCTGTCTGTTTTTTCGTAACGCCCTGTATATATTTTGGATGATTGGATGTATCCAAGTGTTCTCTATCTAAAAGTCTTATGTGACCCTTTCAAAATAATTACAAATAACCGAGTTAAAGGGACATTTTGGGCCAGATCTGCTCTTTTCAGATTTTACGTTTTAACTTGCATTGAAATATTAATGAAAATTTACAGGCTGCCACTTTTTTGTTTGTAAAGATACGAATACGATTAAATAAGCAAAATTGTAGTATTTTTAATTTCTGATTCAGTGACGCGTATAGAAATTTGAAAAAATTATTGGTTGCGGAGTTACAGCCCTTTGACCCTTTGTCTGTCTGTTTTTTCGTAACGCCCTGTATATATTTTGGATGATTGGATGTATCCAAGTGTTCTCTATCTAAAAGTCTTATGTGACCCTTTCAAAATAATTACAAATAACCGAGTTAAAGGGACATTTTGGGCCAGATCTGCTCTTTTCAGATTTTACGTTTTAACTTGCATTGAAATATTAATGAAAATTTACAGGCTGCCACTTTTTTGTTTGTAAAGATACGAATACGATTAAATAAGCAAAATTGTAGTATTTTTAATTTCTGATTCAGTGACGCGTATAGAAATTTGAAAAAATTATTGGTTGCGGAGTTACAGCCCTTTGACCCTTTGTCTGTCTGTTTTTTCGTAACGCCCTGTATATATTTTGGATGATTGGATGTATCCAAGTGTTCTCTATCTAAAAGTCTTATGTGACCCTTTCAAAATAATTACAAATAACCGAGTTAAAGGGACATTTTGGGCCAGATCTGCTCTTTTCAGATTTTACGTTTTAACTTGCATTGAAATATTAATGAAAATTTACAGGCTGCCACTTTTTTGTTTGTAAAGATACGAATACGATTAAATAAGCAAAATTGTAGTATTTTTAATTTCTGATTCAGTGACGCGTATAGAAATTTGAAAAAATTATTGGTTGCGGAGTTACAGCCCTTTGACCCTTTGTCTGTCTGTTTTTTCGTAACGCCCTGTATATATTTTGGATGATTGGATGTATCCAAGTGTTCTCTATCTAAAAGTCTTATGTGACCCTTTCAAAATAATTACAAATAACCGAGTTAAAGGGACATTTTGGGCCAGATCTGCTCTTTTCAGATTTTACGTTTTAACTTGCATTGAAAAATTAATGAAAATTTACAGGCTGCCACTTTTTTGTTTGTAAAGATACGAATACGATTAAATAAGCAAAATTGTAGTATTTTTAATTTCTGATTCAGTGACGCGTATGGAAATTTGAAAAAATTATTGGTTGCGGAGTTACAGCCCTTTGACCCTTTGTCTGTCTGTTTTTTCGTAACGCCCTGTATATATTTTGGATGATTGGATGTATCCAAGTGTTCTCTATCTAAAAGTCTTATGTGACCCTTTCAAAATAATTACAAATAACCGAGTTAAAGGGACATTTTGGGCCAGATCTGCTCTTTTCAGATTTTACGTTTTAACTTGCATTGAAAAATTAATGAAAATTTACAGGCTGCCACTTTTTTGTTTGTAAAGATACGAATACGATTAAATAAGCAAAATTGTAGTATTTTTAATTTCTGATTCAGTGACGCGTATAGAAATTTGAAAAAATTATTGGTTGCGGAGTTACAGCCCTTTGACCCTTTGTCTGTCTGTTTTTTCGTAACGCCCTGTATATATTTTGGATGATTGGATGTATCCAAGTGTTCTCTATCTAAAAGTCTTATGTGACCCTTTCAAAATAATTACAAATAACCGAGTTAAAGGGACATTTTGGGCCAGATCTGCTCTTTTCAGATTTTACGTTTTAACTTGCATTGAAAAATTAATGAAAATTTACAGGCTGCCACTTTTTTGTTTGTAAAGATACGAATACGATTAAATAAGCAAAATTGTAGTATTTTTAATTTCTGATTCAGTGACGCGTATAGAAATTTGAAAAAATTATTGGTTGCGGAGTTACAGCCCTTTGACCCTTTGTCTGTCTGTTTTTTCGTAACGCCCTGTATATATTTTGGATGATTGGATGTATCCAAGTGTTCTCTATCTAAAAGTCTTATGTGACCCTTTCAAAATAATTACAAATAACCGAGTTAAAGGGACATTTTGGGCCAGATCTGCTCTTTTCAGATTTTACGTTTTAACTTGCATTGAAAAATTAATGAAAATTTACAGGCTGCCACTTTTTTGTTTGTAAAGATACGAATACGATTAAATAAGCAAAATTGTAGTATTTTTAATTTCTGATTCAGTGACGCGTATAGAAATTTGAAAAAATTATTGGTTGCGGAGTTACAGCCCTTTGACCCTTTGTCTGTCTGTTTTTTCGTAACGCCCTGTATATATTTTGGATGATTGGATGTATCCAAGTGTTCTCTATCTAAAAGTCTTATGTGACCCTTTCAAAATAATTACAAATAACCGAGTTAAAGGGACATTTTGGGCCAGATCTGCTCTTTTCAGATTTTACGTTTTAACTTGCATTGAAAAATTAATGAAAATTTACAGGCTGCCACTTTTTTGTTTGTAAAGATACGAATACGATTAAATAAGCAAAATTGTAGTATTTTTAATTTCTGATTCAGTGACGCGTATAGAAATTTGAAAAAATTATTGGTTGCGGAGTTACAGCCCTTTGACCCTTTGTCTGTCTGTTTTTTCGTAACGCCCTGTATATATTTTGGATGATTGGATGTATCCAAGTGTTCTCTATCTAAAAGTCTTATGTGACCCTTTCAAAATAATTACAAATAACCGAGTTAAAGGGACATTTTGGGCCAGATCTGCTCTTTTCAGATTTTACGTTTTAACTTGCATTGAAAAATTAATGAAAATTTACAGGCTGCCACTTTTTTGTTTGTAAAGATACGAATACGATTAAATAAGCAAAATTGTAGTATTTTTAATTTCTGATTCAGTGACGCGTATAGAAATTTGAAAAAATTATTGGTTGCGGAGTTACAGCCCTTTGACCCTTTGTCTGTCTGTTTTTTCGTAACGCCCTGTATATATTTTGGATGATTGGATGTATCCAAGTGTTCTCTATCTAAAAGTCTTATGTGACCCTTTCAAAATAATTACAAATAACCGAGTTAAAGGGACATTTTGGGCCAGATCTGCTCTTTTCAGATTTTACGTTTTAACTTGCATTGAAAAATTAATGAAAATTTACAGGCTGCCACTTTTTTGTTTGTAAAGATACGAATACGATTAAATAAGCAAAATTGTAGTATTTTTAATTTCTGATTCAGTGACGCGTATAGAAATTTGAAAAAATTATTGGTTGCGGAGTTACAGCCCTTTGACCCTTTGTCTGTCTGTTTTTTCGTAACGCCCTGTATATATTTTGGATGATTGGATGTATCCAAGTGTTCTCTATCTAAAAGTCTTATGTGACCCTTTCAAAATAATTACAAATAACCGAGTTAAAGGGACATTTTGGGCCAGATCTGCTCTTTTCAGATTTTACGTTTTAACTTGCATTGAAAAATTAATGAAAATTTACAGGCTGCCACTTTTTTGTTTGTAAAGATACGAATACGATTAAATAAGCAAAATTGTAGTATTTTTAATTTCTGATTCAGTGACGCGTATAGAAATTTGAAAAAATTATTGGTTGCGGAGTTACAGCCCTTTGACCCTTTGTCTGTCTGTTTTTTCGTAACGCCCTGTATATATTTTGGATGATTGGATGTATCCAAGTGTTCTCTATCTAAAAGTCTTATGTGACCCTTTCAAAATAATTACAAATAACCGAGTTAAAGGGACATTTTGGGCCAGATCTGCTCTTTTCAGATTTTACGTTTTAACTTGCATTGAAATATTAATGAAAATTTACAGGCTGCCACTTTTTTGTTTGTAAAGATACGAATACGATTAAATAAGCAAAATTGTAGTATTTTTAATTTCTGATTCAGTGACGCGTATAGAAATTTGAAAAAATTATTGGTTGCGGAGTTACAGCCCTTTGACCCTTTGTCTGTCTGTTTTTTCGTAACGCCCTGTATATATTTTGGATGATTGGATGTATCCAAGTGTTCTCTATCTAAAAGTCTTATGTGACCCTTTCAAAATAATTACAAATAACCGAGTTAAAGGGACATTTTGGGCCAGATCTGCTCTTTTCAGATTTTACGTTTTAACTTGCATTGAAATATTAATGAAAATTTACAGGCTGCCACTTTTTTGTTTGTAAAGATACGAATACGATTAAATAAGCAAAATTGTAGTATTTTTAATTTCTGATTCAGTGACGCGTATAGAAATTTGAAAAAATTATTGGTTGCGGAGTTACAGCCCTTTGACCCTTTGTCTGTCTGTTTTTTCGTAACGCCCTGTATATATTTTGGATGATTGGATGTATCCAAGTGTTCTCTATCTAAAAGTCTTATGTGACCCTTTCAAAATAATTACAAATAACCGAGTTAAAGGGACATTTTGGGCCAGATCTGCTCTTTTCAGATTTTACGTTTTAACTTGCATTGAAATATTAATGAAAATTTACAGGCTGCCACTTTTTTGTTTGTAAAGATACGAATACGATTAAATAAGCAAAATTGTAGTATTTTTAATTTCTGATTCAGTGACGCGTATAGAAATTTGAAAAAATTATTGGTTGCGGAGTTACAGCCCTTTGACCCTTTGTCTGTCTGTTTTTTCGTAACGCCCTGTATATATTTTGGATGATTGGATGTATCCAAGTGTTCTCTATCTAAAAGTCTTATGTGACCCTTTCAAAATAATTACAAATAACCGAGTTAAAGGGACATTTTGGGCCAGATCTGCTCTTTTCAGATTTTACGTTTTAACTTGCATTGAAATATTAATGAAAATTTACAGGCTGCCACTTTTTTGTTTGTAAAGATACGAATACGATTAAATAAGCAAAATTGTAGTATTTTTAATTTCTGATTCAGTGACGCGTATAGAAATTTGAAAAAATTATTGGTTGCGGAGTTACAGCCCTTTGACCCTTTGTCTGTCTGTTTTTTCGTAACGCCCTGTATATATTTTGGATGATTGGATGTATCCAAGTGTTCTCTATCTAAAAGTCTTATGTGACCCTTTCAAAATAATTACAAATAACCGAGTTAAAGGGACATTTTGGGCCAGATCTGCTCTTTTCAGATTTTACGTTTTAACTTGCATTGAAATATTAATGAAAATTTACAGGCTGCCACTTTTTTGTTTGTAAAGATACGAATACGATTAAATAAGCAAAATTGTAGTATTTTTAATTTCTGATTCAGTGACGCGTATAGAAATTTGAAAAAATTATTGGTTGCGGAGTTACAGCCCTTTGACCCTTTGTCTGTCTGTTTTTTCGTAACGCCCTGTATATATTTTGGATGATTGGATGTATCCAAGTGTTCTCTATCTAAAAGTCTTATGTGACCCTTTCAAAATAATTACAAATAACCGAGTTAAAGGGACATTTTGGGCCAGATCTGCTCTTTTCAGATTTTACGTTTTAACTTGCATTGAAAAATTAATGAAAATTTACAGGCTGCCACTTTTTTGTTTGTAAAGATACGAATACGATTAAATAAGCAAAATTGTAGTATTTTTAATTTCTGATTCAGTGACGCGTATGGAAATTTGAAAAAATTATTGGTTGCGGAGTTACAGCCCTTTGACCCTTTGTCTGTCTGTTTTTTCGTAACGCCCTGTATATATTTTGGATGATTGGATGTATCCAAGTGTTCTCTATCTAAAAGTCTTATGTGACCCTTTCAAAATAATTACAAATAACCGAGTTAAAGGGACATTTTGGGCCAGATCTGCTCTTTTCAGATTTTACGTTTTAACTTGCATTGAAAAATTAATGAAAATTTACAGGCTGCCACTTTTTTGTTTGTAAAGATACGAATACGATTAAATAAGCAAAATTGTAGTATTTTTAATTTCTGATTCAGTGACGCGTATAGAAATTTGAAAAAATTATTGGTTGCGGAGTTACAGCCCTTTGACCCTTTGTCTGTCTGTTTTTTCGTAACGCCCTGTATATATTTTGGATGATTGGATGTATCCAAGTGTTCTCTATCTAAAAGTCTTATGTGACCCTTTCAAAATAATTACAAATAACCGAGTTAAAGGGACATTTTGGGCCAGATCTGCTCTTTTCAGATTTTACGTTTTAACTTGCATTGAAAAATTAATGAAAATTTACAGGCTGCCACTTTTTTGTTTGTAAAGATACGAATACGATTAAATAAGCAAAATTGTAGTATTTTTAATTTCTGATTCAGTGACGCGTATAGAAATTTGAAAAAATTATTGGTTGCGGAGTTACAGCCCTTTGACCCTTTGTCTGTCTGTTTTTTCGTAACGCCCTGTATATATTTTGGATGATTGGATGTATCCAAGTGTTCTCTATCTAAAAGTCTTATGTGACCCTTTCAAAATAATTACAAATAACCGAGTTAAAGGGACATTTTGGGCCAGATCTGCTCTTTTCAGATTTTACGTTTTAACTTGCATTGAAAAATTAATGAAAATTTACAGGCTGCCACTTTTTTGTTTGTAAAGATACGAATACGATTAAATAAGCAAAATTGTAGTATTTTTAATTTCTGATTCAGTGACGCGTATAGAAATTTGAAAAAATTATTGGTTGCGGAGTTACAGCCCTTTGACCCTTTGTCTGTCTGTTTTTTCGTAACGCCCTGTATATATTTTGGATGATTGGATGTATCCAAGTGTTCTCTATCTAAAAGTCTTATGTGACCCTTTCAAAATAATTACAAATAACCGAGTTAAAGGGACATTTTGGGCCAGATCTGCTCTTTTCAGATTTTACGTTTTAACTTGCATTGAAAAATTAATGAAAATTTACAGGCTGCCACTTTTTTGTTTGTAAAGATACGAATACGATTAAATAAGCAAAATTGTAGTATTTTTAATTTCTGATTCAGTGACGCGTATAGAAATTTGAAAAAATTATTGGTTGCGGAGTTACAGCCCTTTGACCCTTTGTCTGTCTGTTTTTTCGTAACGCCCTGTATATATTTTGGATGATTGGATGTATCCAAGTGTTCTCTATCTAAAAGTCTTATGTGACCCTTTCAAAATAATTACAAATAACCGAGTTAAAGGGACATTTTGGGCCAGATCTGCTCTTTTCAGATTTTACGTTTTAACTTGCATTGAAAAATTAATGAAAATTTACAGGCTGCCACTTTTTTGTTTGTAAAGATACGAATACGATTAAATAAGCAAAATTGTAGTATTTTTAATTTCTGATTCAGTGACGCGTATAGAAATTTGAAAAAATTATTGGTTGCGGAGTTACAGCCCTTTGACCCTTTGTCTGTCTGTTTTTTCGTAACGCCCTGTATATATTTTGGATGATTGGATGTATCCAAGTGTTCTCTATCTAAAAGTCTTATGTGACCCTTTCAAAATAATTACAAATAACCGAGTTAAAGGGACATTTTGGGCCAGATCTGCTCTTTTCAGATTTTACGTTTTAACTTGCATTGAAAAATTAATGAAAATTTACAGGCTGCCACTTTTTTGTTTGTAAAGATACGAATACGATTAAATAAGCAAAATTGTAGTATTTTTAATTTCTGATTCAGTGACGCGTATGGAAATTTGAAAAAATTATTGGTTGCGGAGTTACAGCCCTTTGACCCTTTGTCTGTCTGTTTTTTCGTAACGCCCTGTATATATTTTGGATGATTGGATGTATCCAAGTGTTCTCTATCTAAAAGTCTTATGTGACCCTTTCAAAATAATTACAAATAACCGAGTTAAAGGGACATTTTGGGCCAGATCTGCTCTTTTCAGATTTTACGTTTTAACTTGCATTGAAAAATTAATGAAAATTTACAGGCTGCCACTTTTTTGTTTGTAAAGATACGAATACGATTAAATAAGCAAAATTGTAGTATTTTTAATTTTTGATTCAGTGACGCGTATGGAAATTTGAAAAAATTATTGGTTGCGGAGTTACAGCCCTTTGACCCTTTGTCTGTCTGTTTTTTCGTAACGCCCTGTATATATTTTGGATGATTGGATGTATCCAAGTGTTCTCTATCTAAAAGTCTTATGTGACCCTTTCAAAATAATTACAAATAACCGAGTTAAAGGGACATTTTGGGCCAGATCTGCTCTTTTCAGATTTTACGTTTTAACTTGCATTGAAAAATTAATGAAAATTTACAGGCTGCCACTTTTTTGTTTGTAAAGATACGAATACGATTAAATAAGCAAAATTGTAGTATTTTTAATTTCTGATTCAGTGACGCGTATAGAAATTTGAAAAAATTATTGGTTGCGGAGTTACAGCCCTTTGACCCTTTGTCTGTCTGTTTTTTCGTAACGCCCTGTATATATTTTGGATGATTGGATGTATCCAAGTGTTCTCTATCTAAAAGTCTTATGTGACCCTTTCAAAATAATTACAAATAACCGAGTTAAAGGGACATTTTGGGCCAGATCTGCTCTTTTCAGATTTTACGTTTTAACTTGCATTGAAAAATTAATGAAAATTTACAGGCTGCCACTTTTTTGTTTGTAAAGATACGAATACGATTAAATAAGCAAAATTGTAGTATTTTTAATTTCTGATTCAGTGACGCGTATAGAAATTTGAAAAAATTATTGGTTGCGGAGTTACAGCCCTTTGACCCTTTGTCTGTCTGTTTTTTCGTAACGCCCTGTATATATTTTGGATGATTGGATGTATCCAAGTGTTCTCTATCTAAAAGTCTTATGTGACCCTTTCAAAATAATTACAAATAACCGAGTTAAAGGGACATTTTGGGCCAGATCTGCTCTTTTCAGATTTTACGTTTTAACTTGCATTGAAAAATTAATGAAAATTTACAGGCTGCCACTTTTTTGTTTGTAAAGATACGAATACGATTAAATAAGCAAAATTGTAGTATTTTTAATTTCTGATTCAGTGACGCGTATGGAAATTTGAAAAAATTATTGGTTGCGGAGTTACAGCCCTTTGACCCTTTGTCTGTCTGTTTTTTCGTAACGCCCTGTATATATTTTGGATGATTGGATGTATCCAAGTGTTCTCTATCTAAAAGTCTTATGTGACCCTTTCAAAATAATTACAAATAACCGAGTTAAAGGGACATTTTGGGCCAGATCTGCTCTTTTCAGATTTTACGTTTTAACTTGCATTGAAAAATTAATGAAAATTTACAGGCTGCCACTTTTTTGTTTGTAAAGATACGAATACGATTAAATAAGCAAAATTGTAGTATTTTTAATTTCTGATTCAGTGACGCGTATAGAAATTTGAAAAAATTATTGGTTGCGGAGTTACAGCCCTTTGACCCTTTGTCTGTCTGTTTTTTCGTAACGCCCTGTATATATTTTGGATGATTGGATGTATCCAAGTGTTCTCTATCTAAAAGTCTTATGTGACCCTTTCAAAATAATTACAAATAACCGAGTTAAAGGGACATTTTGGGCCAGATCTGCTCTTTTCAGATTTTACGTTTTAACTTGCATTGAAAAATTAATGAAAATTTACAGGCTGCCACTTTTTTGTTTGTAAAGATACGAATACGATTAAATAAGCAAAATTGTAGTATTTTTAATTTCTGATTCAGTGACGCGTATAGAAATTTGAAAAAATTATTGGTTGCGGAGTTACAGCCCTTTGACCCTTTGTCTGTCTGTTTTTTCGTAACGCCCTGTATATATTTTGGATGATTGGATGTATCCAAGTGTTCTCTATCTAAAAGTCTTATGTGACCCTTTCAAAATAATTACAAATAACCGAGTTAAAGGGACATTTTGGGCCAGATCTGCTCTTTTCAGATTTTACGTTTTAACTTGCATTGAAAAATTAATGAAAATTTACAGGCTGCCACTTTTTTGTTTGTAAAGATACGAATACGATTAAATAAGCAAAATTGTAGTATTTTTAATTTCTGATTCAGTGACGCGTATAGAAATTTGAAAAAATTATTGGTTGCGGAGTTACAGCCCTTTGACCCTTTGTCTGTCTGTTTTTTCGTAACGCCCTGTATATATTTTGGATGATTGGATGTATCCAAGTGTTCTCTATCTAAAAGTCTTATGTGACCCTTTCAAAATAATTACAAATAACCGAGTTAAAGGGACATTTTGGGCCAGATCTGCTCTTTTCAGATTTTACGTTTTAACTTGCATTGAAAAATTAATGAAAATTTACAGGCTGCCACTTTTTTGTTTGTAAAGATACGAATACGATTAAATAAGCAAAATTGTAGTATTTTTAATTTCTGATTCAGTGACGCGTATGGAAATTTGAAAAAATTATTGGTTGCGGAGTTACAGCCCTTTGACCCTTTGTCTGTCTGTTTTTTCGTAACGCCCTGTATATATTTTGGATGATTGGATGTATCCAAGTGTTCTCTATCTAAAAGTCTTATGTGACCCTTTCAAAATAATTACAAATAACCGAGTTAAAGGGACATTTTGGGCCAGATCTGCTCTTTTCAGATTTTACGTTTTAACTTGCATTGAAAAATTAATGAAAATTTACAGGCTGCCACTTTTTTGTTTGTAAAGATACGAATACGATTAAATAAGCAAAATTGTAGTATTTTTAATTTCTGATTCAGTGACGCGTATAGAAATTTGAAAAAATTATTGGTTGCGGAGTTACAGCCCTTTGACCCTTTGTCTGTCTGTTTTTTCGTAACGCCCTGTATATATTTTGGATGATTGGATGTATCCAAGTGTTCTCTATCTAAAAGTCTTATGTGACCCTTTCAAAATAATTACAAATAACCGAGTTAAAGGGACATTTTGGGCCAGATCTGCTCTTTTCAGATTTTACGTTTTAACTTGCATTGAAATATTAATGAAAATTTACAGGCTGCCACTTTTTTGTTTGTAAAGATACGAATACGATTAAATAAGCAAAATTGTAGTATTTTTAATTTCTGATTCAGTGACGCGTATGGAAATTTGAAAAAATTATTGGTTGCGGAGTTACAGCCCTTTGACCCTTTGTCTGTCTGTTTTTTCGTAACGCCCTGTATATATTTTGGATGATTGGATGTATCCAAGTGTTCTCTATCTAAAAGTCTTATGTGACCCTTTCAAAATAATTACAAATAACCGAGTTAAAGGGACATTTTGGGCCAGATCTGCTCTTTTCAGATTTTACGTTTTAACTTGCATTGAAAAATTAATGAAAATTTACAGGCTGCCACTTTTTTGTTTGTAAAGATACGAATACGATTAAATAAGCAAAATTGTAGTATTTTTAATTTCTGATTCAGTGACGCGTATAGAAATTTGAAAAAATTATTGGTTGCGGAGTTACAGCCCTTTGACCCTTTGTCTGTCTGTTTTTTCGTAACGCCCTGTATATATTTTGGATGATTGGATGTATCCAAGTGTTCTCTATCTAAAAGTCTTATGTGACCCTTTCAAAATAATTACAAATAACCGAGTTAAAGGGACATTTTGGGCCAGATCTGCTCTTTTCAGATTTTACGTTTTAACTTGCATTGAAAAATTAATGAAAATTTACAGGCTGCCACTTTTTTGTTTGTAAAGATACGAATACGATTAAATAAGCAAAATTGTAGTATTTTTAATTTCTGATTCAGTGACGCGTATAGAAATTTGAAAAAATTATTGGTTGCGGAGTTACAGCCCTTTGACCCTTTGTCTGTCTGTTTTTTCGTAACGCCCTGTATATATTTTGGATGATTGGATGTATCCAAGTGTTCTCTATCTAAAAGTCTTATGTGACCCTTTCAAAATAATTACAAGTAACCGAGTTAAAGGGACATTTTGGGCCAGATCCGCTCTTTTCAGATTTTACGTTTTAACTTGCATTGAAAAATTAATGAAAATTTACAGGCTGCAACTTTTTTGTTTGTAAAGGTACGAATACGATTAAATAAGCAAAATTGTAGTATTTTTGATTTCTGAATCACTGACGCACACAGAAATTTTGAAAAAAATTTGGTTACGGAGCTACTGCCCTTTGAAGCTATGTCCTTTTTTTGGGTTGCTTCGCTCTCCGGTTTTATCACTCCTTGAACTATGAAACACTGGTTTTACTGTTGTGCTATATTTTTTTAAAGGACCATTTTATTAAATACAATATTTTGAGGTTTTTACGTACCTCAAAGTACTAAAGGGTTTTAAAATTCCAAAACCCAAGTACGAACTAGTCTAAATTTATATTCTGTTTCAATTTACTCCAAATACAGCGTACGTAGAAAATTATTATTGCTATATGATTTTTTTTACCCCATACTTATTTGAAATTAAGATTCCCTTAAGCCCTAATTTTATTTTATTGTGTAACCACACACCACCATATTTTCTGTGTTTACACATTTCTCTACAATATTTTTGTGAGGCCCAATCTCTTTCCCTTTCCAGAGCATTTAGTGAGTGAGGGGGTTTTCAATCACATCCCCTCTTTGGTGGCTGATCTTGGTCAGGGAGGCTGCGGTCTAGACTGGCGTTTGGCCGGTGGGTTGGATAATCCCACTCTGTAGCTAGCCCACCCAGGGGCATAGGGCACCATACATCGTCGGTAGCCTTTGATCGATAGCCATGTCGATGACGAGACAAAAAGGCGGTGTATACTACGAAGGTGGCCCACCTTTGGTCACGTCGGGGGCTGGGGGATGTCTTAGCGCATCCTAATTGATCAACCTCGAAATCAATGTAGCTGTTGTGGTTGCAATATTCTCCCTCGCTCTATATAATGCTCTCTTTCGTTATCGCTCTACGTACGCAATACCAGAGGGGCTAGATTAATTTTTTTCATGAATTAAACGAACAGCCCTGGTAACGCGAACCCCCAATTTTCAACTCTGTTACTCCGTATTTATGTTAGTATATCCTTAATTCAGGTTACATAAATAATAATAAATAGTTTACATGTTGCTATTTATTTTTCCCTGGGGTACGTTAAAATCAACGCATACTGTATTTTTGTTTTTCGAAATTAAAAATGTTTTCTTCTATTCTAGTTAGTAGAGTTAATTGATTTAGAAAATGGTCCTTCCTTTCTATTTTTGTGTATTTACTGGACTTGATAAGCTCCAAAAATGTTCGTCTGTTTTTGTGTTTCCATTATTTTTTGCTTGTGAGATAAATAAAACCCCCCTCGCCACTGTTTATTAATTTTATGGAAACCCAAAAATAATGCACATTTCCGCTTATCGAGTTCTGCAGGATTCGAGGATTAATTGTTTTTAACTTTTTTTGCCCAATCAGTTTCTTGACAAAGAAAAAAAATTAAGTATTGTAATTAATCCTTAAAACCCTGGAAATGTTTGTTTACTAAACCATGTTTTTTGTGCACTAAACGTTTCCACTGGGGAGACTTTAGTGAAGCTTTCTGAATTGATTCTGTTATCGTAGAGGAAACACTTTCGGTGTGCTAATAATATTTTCCTTTAATGGAAACATCTTCGTTGCTTTTAATTGAATTTTAAAAAATTGTGTTTCTTCTAAGATAGCAAAGAGGGGGTTCGATTATGTTTGAGAGATACCTACGTATGTGTTCTTGTATCTAAAAATATTTCATATCGGAATCCTGTGCCCATTTCTTGAATATTTTCAAGATAGCGGTTAGAATGCAGTTTTCAAGGTTTCTTGTAACTGCTTTTTTCGGTACGCCCTGTATTTTCGCGCTCGTGTTATTGCTAGTTTTTGTGCTGGTGAGTTTTCATAAAAAAGTTTGGTACATATTTTTTAAGTGTTTAGACTTCATTAACATTCTGGGAATTTCGTAAGGAAATCGGAAAGGGTGAAAAATCTTCGAAAAAAAAAGGAAAGACTATAGTCTTTGCTCATTTTTTGGAAAAAAATTTCACCCCTTCAGATCTCGCCCCGATTTTCCCAGAATGTTATTTGGAGGGTATACACTTGGAAATTATGGGGCAAACTTCCCTCACCCCTTCCCACTGCTCCGCACCTGGCTAGGAAACGTTCAGAATTGGGTTGTTCCAGAAAACTTTCGGAATTTTTTTGAACTAGATCGGAGGGGTTGGGGGATGTTTGGCACATATTTTTCAAGTCTTTACCCTTCATATTACATTCTGAAATTTCCCAAAAATAAGGAGAGACTAAGTGTTTGCTCTTTTTTTGGTCATTTTTTCACCCTTTCCGATTTCACCTCTTCAGATTTTGTACGAAATTTTCCAGAATCTTATTTGGTGTCTATATACTTGTAAAATATACGTAGTACTTCTTTATTATTAAGTTTAGTGAGATTTTTAGGTATATTATGGGTGAAATAGGGATAAATTTAAACTTTTCTTAAAATTCTATCAATAATTGGAAACGGCGGGAATTGTTAAATATTCTGCCTTTGTAAGGTGGCCATCTGTTAGCAACAACCTGAACTGTGAGTTCCAATTCTGTTATTTCGGGAATTTTCGTTGTCCTCGGTCAATAAATTAGGTCTCTTGTTATCGACATGTGGATCTGTCTATTGTCACGCTATTATTCAAAATACGAAAAATTTGTTTATTTTAAGGAGTTGAAGTGAATTTAAATGACTGTGTTTAATCCTGAAACAGTTTTAAAGTGTTAAAACTGAAAAATTTATCCCAATTACATCTCAATTAGTGAATTAATGGTTTGTTATTGTCCCGTATGCGCTCGAGTAGTCACAGCCAAATTGATTATTTAACCTCAAATTGTCAAATGAACTGTCATTAATATTATGGAAATTAACAGAGGGGTCCGATATTGCATAATATGGTATACCTTAAAACCTTTTTGATGGAATTTCTATGCATATTTGAAAGTGCGGAGCAGTTCTTTTATACAAAAACAAGGTATTGCAATGTAAATTAGTGAACATTTCTGAAAAGAATTTAAGTAGATGTGCTTGGATATAACAGGGTATCTGTAGGTTTAATATAGGTTTCTGATTTACAGTGATCTGAAAACAGCTTGTCTGAGTAACAAACACCAAAATCTAGCTGGATCAAGTAAGCTTAGAGAATCGGAAAGTGGAGGTCGAATCATTGACCAGCTGCTTCCGAGTGATTCGAGGTAAGGTATATTTATTATTTTGAGATCCTTTGAACCTTTATGATGTTCCAAAGCTGCTCCTTACTGGCCCGATCATAAGTATAGGTTGTCAAGTGGAGAAAACCACACCAAGTTAATTGATTTCTCAGTATTTTCAACAACTATTACAAACCACTGTCGTTTAGAAGTATTGGACCCTACCTTGAATATCATTGTAAAATTATACAGAACCCCCTTTCCTGTAGCGCTAGAATTTATTTTGTAACACAAATGTGTTTCTAGGATTCGCCTTTAGCCTACAGCAGCGTGGACGACTGAATGGAACTGAACAGTACTCCTGATGAAGACTGCAGATGGCTATCGGGCGAAGATAATTACAACTGCTAAGAACCAAGTGGATGACAAAAAGGAGTGGATGACTACGGAAAAGGCCTTTTCCCACAACTTGAGATGTTATTATCAATTCCCATATGTTCAGAAGACGAACTAATCTTGACTGGTAAATATCCTTATTTGTATGTTGTAGACTTGCAGTTTTTGATTTAAGAAAGTACGGCGTGTTTAAAACGATATAAATTCAATTGGGAAAAACCCCACCCCCCGGGAGTGGAATTTAGATTTTGGGGTTGAAATTGCAGGGGCTTTTCCGCACCTACCGATTTACACATCTACTTTATTTTTACAACTTGTTTGTATTTTATTATGACTTGCAACTCTTCCCCTATGTATGTGGATGTACTTGCTTCCGTTACGATGTGTGTCTGTCCGAATAAGAATTACGAAGGTTTTTGCCCAGCTACGATTTAGACATTTACTTAAAAAAGTTCCTAACAACAACCTCCCTTTTACTTTGTATGCTTATAATGTATAATATCAGCCTCTAGATTGACAGGACAATTTCTACCCTCCCGTGAGATGTTTGGCACATATTTTTCAAGTCTTTACCCTTCATATTACATTCTGAAATTTTCCTAGCGAAATCGGAGAGGGTGAAAAAATCTTCGAAAAAAAAAGGAAGGACTATAGTCTTTGCTCATTTTTTGGAAAAAAATTTCACCCCTTCAGATCTCGTCCGGTTTTTCCCAGAATGTTATTTGGAGGGTATACACTTGGAAATTATGGGGCAAACTTCCCTCACCCCTTCCCACTGCTCCACACCTGGCTAGGAAACGTTCACAATTGGGTTGTTCCAGAAAACTTTCGGAATTTTTTTGGACCAGATCGGAGGGGATGGGGGATGTTTGGCACATATTTTTCAAGTCTTTAGGGTTTATATTAAATTCTGAAATTTTCCTAAGGAAATCGGAGAGGGTCAAAAAATCTTCGAAAAAAAAAGGAAAGACTATAGTCTTTGCTCATTTTTGGGAAAAAAATTTCACCCCTTCAGATCTCGCCCCGATTTTCCCAGAATGTTATTTGGAGGGTATACACTTGGAAATTATGGGGCAAACTTCCCTCACCCCTTCCCACTGCTCCACACCTGGCTAGGAAACGTTCACAATTGGGTTGTTCCAGAAAACTTTCGGAATTTTTTTGGACCAGATCGGAGGGGATGGGGGATGTTTGGCACATATTTTTCAAGTCTTTAGGGTTCATATTAAATTCTGAAATTTTCCTAAGGAAATCGGAGAGGGTCAAAAAATCTTCGAAAAAAAAAGGAAAGACTATAGTCTTTGCTCATTTTTGGGAAAAAAATTTCACCCCTTCAGATCTCGCCCCGATTTGCCCAGAATGTTATTTGGAGGGTATACACTTGGAAATTATGGGGCAAACTTCCCTCACCCCTTCCCACTGCTCCACACCTGGCTAGGAAACGTTCACAATTGGGTTGTTCCAGAAAACTTTCGGAATTTTTTTGGACCAGATCGGAGGGGATGGGGGATGTTTGGCACATATTTTTCAAGTCTTTAGGGTTCATATTAAAATCTGAAATTTTCCTAAGAAAATCGGAGAGGGTCAAAAAATCTTCGAAAAAAAAGGAAAGACTTTGCTCATTTTTGGGACAAAAATTTCACCCCTTCAGATCTCGCCCCGATTTTCCCAGAATGTTATTTGGAGGGTATACACTTGGAAATTATGGGGCAAACTTCCCTCACCCCTTCCCACTGCTCCACACCTGGCTAGGAAACGTTCAGAATTGGGTTGTTCCAGAAAACTTTCGGAATTTTTTTGACCAGATCGGAGGGGATGGGGGATGTTTGGCACATATTTTTCAAGTCTTTAGGGTTCATATTAAATTCTGAAATTTTCCTAAGGAAATCGGAGAGGGTCAAAAAATCTTCGAAAAAAAAAGGAAAGACTTATAGTCTTTGCTCATTTTTGGGAAAAAAATTTCACCCCTTCAGATCTCGCCCCGATTTTCCCAGAATGTTATTTGGAGGGTATACACTTGGAAATTATGGGGCAAACTTCCCTCACCCCTTCCCACTGCTCCACACCTGGCTAGGAAACGTTCACAATTGGGTTGTTCCAGAAAACTTTCGGAATTTTTTTGGACCAGATCGGAGGGGATGGGGGATGTTTGGCACATATTTTTCAAGTCTTTAGGGTTCATATTAAATTCTGAAATTTTCCTAAGGAAATCGGAGAGGGTCAAAAAATCTTCGAAAAAAAAACGAAAGACTATAGTCTTTGCTCATTTTTGGGAAAAAAATTTCACCCCTTCAGATCTCGCCCCGATTTTCCCAGAATGTTATTTGGAGGGTATACACTTGGAAATTATGGGGCAAACTTCCCTCACCCCTTCCCACTGCTCCACACCTGGCTAGGAAACGTTCACAATTGGGTTGTTCCAGAAAACTTTCGGAATTTTTTTGGACCAGATCAGAGGGGATGGGGGATGTTTGGCACATATTTTTCAAGTCTTTAGGGTTCATATTAAATTCTGAAATTTTCCTAAGGAAATCGGAGAAGGTCAAAAAATCTTCGAAAAAAAAACGAAAGACTATAGTCTTTGCTCATTTTTGGGAAAAAAATTTCACCCCTTCAGATCTCGCCCCGATTTTCCCAGAATGTTATTTAGAGGGTATACACTTGGAAATTATGGGGCAAACTTCCCTCACCCCTTCCCACTGCTCCACACCTGGCTAGGAAACGTTCACAATTGGGTTGTTCCAGAAAACTTTCGGAATTTTTTTGGACCAGATCGGAGGGGATGGGGGATGTTTGGCACATATTTTTCAAGTCTTTAGGGTTCATATTAAATTCTGAAATTTTCCTAAGGAAATCGGAGAAGGTCAAAAAATCTTCGAAAAAAAAACGAAAGACTATAGTCTTTGCTCATTTTTGAGAAAAAAATTTCACCCCTTCAGATCTCGCCCCGATTTTCCCAGAATGTTATTTGGAGGGTATACACTTGGAAATTATGGGGCAAACTTCCCTCACCCCTTCCCACTGCTCCACACCTGGCTAGGAAACGTTCAGAATTGGGTTGTTCCAGAAAACTTTCGGAATTTTTTTGGACCAGATCGGAGGGGTTGAGGGATGTTTGGCACATATTTTTCAAGTCTTTAGGGTTCATATTAAATTCTGAAATTTTCCTAAGGAAATCGGAGAGGGTCAAAAAATCTTCGAAAAAAAAACGAAAGACTATAGTCTTTGCTCATTTTTGGGAAAAAAATTTCACCCCTTCAGATCTCGCCCCGATTTTCCCAGAATGTTATTTGGAGGGTATACACTTGGAAATTATGGGGCAAACTTCCCTCACCCCTTCCCACTGCTCCACACCTGGCTAGGAAACGTTCACAATTGGGTTGTTCCAGAAAACTTTCGGAATTTTTTTGGACCAGATCGGAGGGGATGGGGGATGTTTGGCACATATTTTTCAAGTCTTTAGGGTTCATATTAAATTCTGAAATTTTCCTAAGGAAATCGGAGAAGGTCAAAAAATCTTCGAAAAAAAAACGAAAGACTATAGTCTTTGCTCATTTTTGGGAAAAAAATTTCACCCCTTCAGATCTCGCCCCGATTTTCCCAGAATGTTATTTGGAGGGTATACACTTGGAAATTATGGGGCAAACTTCCCTCACCCCTTCCCACTGCTCCACACCTGGCTAGGAAACGTTCACAATTGGGTTGTTCCAGAAAACTTTCGGAATTTTTTTGGACCAGATCGGAGGGGATGGGGGATGTTTGGCACATATTTTTCAAGTCTTTAGGGTTCATATTAAATTCTGAAATTTTCCTAAGGAAATCGGAGAAGGTCAAAAAATCTTCGAAAAAAAAAGGAAAGACTATAGTCTTTGCTCATTTTTGGGAAAAAAATTTCACCCCTTCAGATCTCGCCCCGATTTTCCCAGAATGTTATTTGGAGGGTATACACTTGGAAATTATGGGGCAAACTTCCCTCACCCCTTCCCACTGCTCCACACCTGGCTAGGAAACGTTCACAATTGGGTTGTTCCAGAAAACTTTCGGAATTTTTTTGGACCAGATCGGAGGGGATGGGGGATGTTTGGCACATATTTTTCAAGTCTTTAGGGTTCATATTAAATTCTGAAATTTTCCTAAGGAAATCGGAGAAGGTCAAAAAATCTTCGAAAAAAAAAGGAAAGACTATAGTCTTTGCTCATTTTTGGGAAAAAAATTTCACCCCTTCAGATCTCGCCCCGATTTTCCCAGAATGTTATTTGGAGGGTATACACTTGGAAATTATGGGGCAAACTTCCCTCACCCCTTCCCACTGCTCCACACCTGGCTAGGAAACGTTCACAATTGGGTTCTTCCAGAAAACTTTCGGAATTTTTTTGGACCAGATCGGAGGGGTTGGGGGATGTTTGGCACATATTTTTCAAGTCTTTAGGGTTCATATTAAATTCTGAAATTTTCCTAAGGAAATCGGAGAAGGTCAAAAAATGTTCGAAAAAAAAACGAAAGACTATAGTCTGCTCATTTTTGGGAAAAAAATTTCACCCCTTCAGATCTCGCCCCAATTTTCCCAGAATGTTATTTGGAGGGTATACACTTGGAAATTATGGGGCAAACTTCCCTCACCCCTTCCCACTGCTCCACACCTGGCTAGGAAACGTTCACAATTGGGTTGTTCCAGAAAACTTTCGGAATTTTTTTGGACCAGATCGGAGGGGATGGGGGATGTTTGGCACATATTTTTCAAGTCTTTAGGGTTCATATTAAATTCTGAAATTTTCCTAAGGAAATCGGAGAAGGTCAAAAAATCTTCGAAAAAAAAAGGAAAGACTATAGTCTTTGCTCATTTTTGGGAAAAAAATTTCACCCCTTCAGATCTCGCCCCGATTTTCCCAGAATGTTATTTGGAGGGTATACACTTGGAAATTATGGGGCAAACTTCCCTCACCCCTTCCCACTGCTCCACACCTGGCTAGGAAACGTTCACAATTGGGTTCTTCCAGAAAACTTTCGGAATTTTTTTGGACCAGATCGGAGGGGTTGGGGGATGTTTGGCACATATTTTTCAAGTCTTTAGGGTTCATATTAAATTCTGAAATTTTCCTAAGGAAATCGGAGAAGGTCGAAAAATCTTCGAAAAAAAAACGAAAGACTATAGTCTTTGCTCATTTTTGGGAAAAAAATTTCACCCCTTCAGATCTCGCCCCGATTTTCCCAGAATGTTATTTGGAGGGTATACACTTGGAAATTATGGGGCAAACTTCCCTCACCCCTTCCCACTGCTCCACACCTGGCTAGGAAACGTTCAGAATTGGGTTGTTCCAGAAAACTTTCGGAATTTTTTTGGACCAGATCGGAGGGGTTGAGAGATGTTTGGCACATATTTTTCAAGTCTTTAGGGTTCATATTAAATTCTGAAATTTTCCTAAGGAAATCGGAGAGGGTCAAAAAATCTTCGAAAAAAAAAGGAAAGACTATAGTCTTTGCTCATTTTTGGGAAAAAAATTTCACCCCTTCAGATCTCGCCCCGATTTTCCCAGAATGTTATTTGGAGGGTATACACTTGGAAATTATGGGGCAAACTTCCCTCACCCCTTCCCACTGCTCCACACCTGGCTAGGAAACGTTCAGAATTGGGTTGTTCCAGAAAACTTTCGGAATTTTTTTGGACCAGATCGGAGGGGTTGAGAGATGTTTGGCACATATTTTTCAAGTCTTTAGGGTTCATATTAAATTCTGAAATTTTCCTAAGGAAATCGGAGAGGGTCAAAAAATCTTCGAAAAAAAAAGGAAAGACTATAGTCTTTGCTCATTTTTGGGAAAAAAATTTCACCCCTTCAGATCTCGCCCCGATTTTCCCAGAATGTTATTTAGAGGGTATACACTTGGAAATTATGGGGCAAACTTCCCTCACCCCTTCCCACTGCTCCACACCTGGCTAGGAAACGTTCACAATTGGGTTGTTCCAGAAAACTTTCGGAATTTTTTTGGACCAGATCGGAGGGGATGGGGGATGTTTGGCACATATTTTTCAAGTCTTTAGGGTTCATATTAAATTCTGAAATTTTCCTAAGGAAATCGGAGAAGGTCGAAAAATCTTCGAAAAAAAAACGAAAGACTATAGTCTTTGCTCATTTTTGGGAAAAAAATTTCACCCCTTCAGATCTCGCCCCGATTTTCCCAGAATGTTATTTGGAGGGTATACACTTGGAAATTATGGGGCAAACTTCCCTCACCCCTTCCCACTGCTCCACACCTGGCTAGGAAACGTTCACAATTGGGTTGTTCCAGAAAACTTTCGGAATTTTTTTGGACCAGATCGGAGGGGATGGGGGATGTTTGGCACATATTTTTCAAGTCTTTAGGGTTCATATTAAATTCTGAAATTTTCCTAAGGAAATCGGAGAGGGTCAAAAAATCTTCGAAAAAAAAAGGAAAGACTATAGTCTTTGCTCATTTTTGGGAAAAAAATTTCACCCCTTCAGATCTCGCCCCGATTTTCCCAGAATGTTATTTAGAGGGTATACACTTGGAAATTATGGGGCAAACTTCCCTCACCCCTTCCCACTGCTCCACACCTGGCTAGGAAACGTTCACAATTGGGTTGTTCCAGAAAACTTTCGGAATTTTTTTGGACCAGATCGGAGGGGATGGGGGATGTTTGGCACATATTTTTCAAGTCTTTAGGGTTCATATTAAATTCTGAAATTTTCCTAAGGAAATCGGAGAAGGTCAAAAAATCTTCGAAAAAAAAACGAAAGACTATAGTCTTTGCTCATTTTTGGGAAAAAAATTTCACCCCTTCAGATCTCGCCCCGATTTTCCCAGAATGTTATTTGGAGGGTATACACTTGGAAATTATGGGGTAAACTTCCCTCACCCCTTCCCACTGCTCCACACCTGGCTAGGAAACGTTCACAATTGGGTTGTTCCAGAAAACTTTCGGAATTTTTTTGGACCAGATCGGAGGGGATGGGGGATGTTTGGCACATATTTTTCAAGTCTTTAGGGTTCATATTAAATTCTGAAATTTTCCTAAGGAAATCGGAGAAGGTCAAAAAATCTTCGAAAAAAAAAGGAAAGACTATAGTCTTTGCTCATTTTTGGGAAAAAAATTTCACCCCTTCAGATCTCGCCCCGATTTTTCCAGAATGTTATTTGGAGGGTATACACTTGGAAATTATGGGGCAAACTTCCCTCACCCCTTCCCACTGCTCCACACCTGGCTAGGAAACGTTCACAATTGGGTTGTTCCAGAAAACTTTCCGAATTTTTTTGGACCAGATCGGAGGGGATGGGGGATGTTTGGCACATATTTTTCAAGTCTTTAGGGTTCATATTAAATTCTGAAATTTTCCTAAGGAAATCGGAGAAGGTCAAAAAATCTTCGAAAAAAAAAGGAAAGACTA